>SADC01001043.1:382862-868214 GCA_004194705.1 Ditylenchus dipsaci | reverse complement strand
TTTCAAATCGAAAATATTAATTTTTTCAATGTTTATGTCTCGAGAGAAATTTGAAATTAAAACTAAGTTCGGAAGTTGAAGAAGGTCAATCTGCGATCACCATGCTTGAAATGGATCGCGTCAGAATTCAGTTTCTTATAGAAAAAAACGCCAAAAGTTCAAATTTTGCAGAAAATTCTCTTGCGATATTTTTCGCGGATGTTCACCATGCCCTGATCTCAGCAGTATCACGATGGTGGAGTAGCTGTATTCGTGCATTTCATGGAGTATATCAGGAGCTCGAGTGTTTTGCCAATTCGCTAACAGCTTCTTTAAAAAAAGACACTTTAATTTTTTTTGTGCAGGATATGTCATCCTGTAAGCCTGGAAAATTTTTTAGCGAATGGTATATTACTTTACTTGAATAAACAGGAAAACTAGATTTAAATCGCGAATTTTCTGTTTGTTGACTTGAAAAAAATGTTGTCGTCTGTTTTAGGCTTGATTGTTAATATCAAATATTTTTTTTGCAAAATATCCGAAACACATAATTTTCCTCTTTCGACTTGTATATAAATTTTTCTGGATCTTTAAAAAAAAAATGTTTGGCTCTTACACAAGTAAGGTCACTTTTGAAAACTAAGTCGGTCAAAATTTTGCTTGAGTATTTTGCGCTGTGAATATGTCTTAACACAATGTTGTAGCGCAGATCAAGAGCTACATAACTCTTTTCACTGAATCTTATTTGAAATTAATATGTTGAGATATGGTCTTAAGAAAACAGCAAACTTATTTAAAACGAATGAATTCTAACAAAAATTAGAATATTTGGTTTTTGGCCATTTTTGGTTTTTTCAACAAAACAGAAAATTCTGGAATTGTAAATCCAGTTTTTTCGTATGTTCGTTTTTTCATCCACTATGCCATTGTCACTTGACAAGTGTTAACATACTATTCTCTAGAAAATTTTCAGATCTACAAGATGACGTATGATGCACTAAAAACTAAAAATTAAAAGGGGTCATTTGAGCCCTTGAAGTGTAGGTTTTTCGGAACCCTGTAGAATATCGTTTTTTTTCTGTTGTCTATCTGCATGTCATTGCATGCACTGACGTTGATTAGAGATTACCCTAATTACTAGGGTTGGCCTCCCTCCCTCCCTCCCCCCCCCTCCCCCGCTTTTTTGACCAAATTTTCCTACTCCCCCTCCTCCCCCCCCCCCCCCCCCCGCAAAAAAATGGCACCTCCCCCGTTTTCCCCCCCCCCCCGCTCCCAAAATTACCCCGTCACCCCGCAAAAATCCAAGTCGAGAAAAACTCTCGGATGAGGTCATTTTCAGAACGGCAGCCGAGAAGGATCAAGATTTATCGAACCAGAGGAGTGGCAATATCGTGGCTTTGACTTCAGAAGTGTTCCAAAGCCTTCAGATTCATTCTAGATTGCTGTTTCAAAAAATTTCGGCCACGACGCTTGTAAATTAATCATGCACCCCCCGCCACTGCCCCCGCTCACAGCTTGCTCCCCCGCTCCTCCCCCCCCCGCAAAAAAATTGGCCTCCTCCCCCCCCCCCGCTTCTCCCCCCCGCAAATTTTTTTAGTCTAATCTCCCCCGCACCCCAAAAAGCGGGGGGAGGCCAACCCTACTAATTACCCTGATAGGTTAACATGTTGGGTTATATTTCAAACAACCAAAACTCAAAACAACCAAAAAATTCTCCATTCTGAGATATAGGTCCTCAAAGTAGGGGGTGTCGGGTCATTAGAAACTGTCGGCCTGTTAAAGTAAACACGGTGATCTGACTTCCCTGTTCGGTAATATGAAAAGAATATATGCACTTTAAAGAATCACTGTTTTTTCCAGATTACCGGAATGTTGACTCCAAATATATTCATCATATCTTTTTGAATGTGATATTAACATTTGCTTCAGATAGTCCATAAATTTATATTTTTAATGCGAAAAAAACATTTCAAGAAAATATGGTGAATATTTGCAGAATCAAAAAGTGTCTCCCACCAATTAAAATTTTGAAAATGGCTATATCTATAAGACCATGGTTTTTTAGACCAAGTTAAAATTAATTTCAAAAAATTACTCATGCTTCCTCTCATCCGTTGCATCTAAAATAATTTCCATTTTTATCAGGCTGTTAAATAACTTCTTGTAGTTTTTATTATGAAGAAATTAATTTATCAGACATGAGCCCCACCAATAAAGTTATATACTGAAAAGAATCTCTTTTTTATATACTGAAGTAAATCTCTTTTAATTTCTTTTCTATCAAAAGACTTTACTTTTTTTATTCAGAAAATACTGCAATTTTAGCTCAGTAATATAGTCTATCAGAATATGATGAACAAAAATCGGCCCTACTGGAGAATCGGTTTCCATTTTTTCTAAGAAAAATTCAACAGGGAGGACCAAGGCATGTCTTTGAAAAAAACATAAACCCTATATAACGACACCTGTTGGCCGGTCTCTTGGAGTGTCGTTAAATCGAGTTTTGACTGTATTTTAAATAAGTGTATGTGATCTAGGAGCTGCTTGCAAGAAAGTGGACAATCAACTTGTTTTTTGTGAGAAACCAAGTTGAAAATGAATACAGAAATTCCATAATTAGGATTTTTTTTTGAATAGTGGGGGGCAATCTTTCTCGTAGACCGCAATGGTCATTTAAGAATTCGAATTGATAATTGCGACTTTAAATAGAAAATTTAAAGTTTTTCCTCAAAAACAACTAAAACTAATAAATAAACCGTTGGTGTAAAAAATGGCGAAAAAAATACTAAAGTTACAAAACTGAACTACAGTTCATACAACTGTATTACAGTTTTTGGCACTATTTACATCACTAAGTTAAATATTGTCAACGAAAAAAAAAGAAGTAAACCACCCGCATTATAATATCGGAGAATTGAGCAGAGAGCTGTTACAACCCGCTATGAAAGAGAATCTCATTGAAAAATATAACAAACAAATTTTAATTGACTATAACTGATACGTGTCATTATTAGGGTTTACATTCCCAATGAAAATTTCAGTCTCAGCTGTCCCCCGTAGACAAGAGGGAAAAGCAGGAAAAAATCGCTCCGCTTGGCGTCGCTTTTTTGTTTATTCTCGCTTTAGCTTTTTAATGTGATTCCTTTTTTAAAGACATATTGTGATGCGGCTCTGTAAACTTTTCTCCCTATGATTTTTTTTCACCAATCTCCCGTCCACAGTAAAAAAATTTCAAAATCACCGTCTTAAACCGCCCACCTCCCCGTGAGACAAATTCTCTATTTTTTGAAAATCTTAGTCACTAAACCGAGGGTATTTTCCTTGCTGCGGTCGGCTTAAGGTGCCTTAGACTACAGCGAGCGTGTAGACTGAGTCATTTTAGACAAAACCAACCAAATCGTCTGCGAGGCGTTACTGTAGCGGGGGTTGACCTGGTTACTCCGTAAGGCAGAATTCAATCCTAGTTTTGTTAGGTGGATCTTATCGTTTATAGAAATTCTAACGGTTTTTTAATGATTTTTTTTTTGAATAAAACGATGTAAAAAACTTTCCTTTATTTTTTTTTCGATATAATTTAACTTAAGAACTTTACTATTGCCGGCGTCAGGCAAAGTTTCACCACTTTCGGGCGCTGGAGACATGAGTCTATTTTATACCTGCACCAGGTAACCAGCGCCGCATTTTTTTAAATAGTTTCGAGATTTAAAAATTTGAACACTGCTTTTTGATATTGGAGATGGTTGTTGGTTATAGTGTCGTCAAATATTTGTTTAAGGTTAAAAAATAAAAAGTTACGGCCATTGAGTCTCCAGTAATTTATATTTTGGTAACCATTTTCATCGCACCTAAAACATGTTTTAGTAAAAAATAAAAAACAATGACTTACGTGTCAAATACAGCAACATCTTCACTCTTGAGTTTCGACAAAAGGGCAAATAAGTGTAAAACTTGAAGTACACCAAACAATCTCATACTTGATTTTTCTCTTACAATTATTGTTTTTTATGTTAGAATAGAGTGAAAGGCAGATTTGTTTTGTTTTTTCACTTTTTCTCACTGATTAACACTCGGTCCATAAATTAAAAGGCTATTTTATACAAATTAGTACAATTACCTAAGCATCAAATTAAAAATTTACTATTTATTTTTTTTTAACAAGCGTAGTTGTGAATTAATGGCTCGTTCGAGGACCCGGAGTTGGAGTTGATTTGGCAACTTGTATTTCATTCTACTTAAATTAGAAAGCACCTACTATTTGTAGTACGAAACATGTGGTACAATTTCGTGAAAAAGAAATTATTTATTTTTTTGGACATTCCCACTCTGGCCTCATTCACAAAGAAAACCTATGAATCTGGAAAAACTAGTATACAAGATCCGTTCAAAAGAAGCCTTAATTTTTTTTGTGTTTTTTACAGACACTTTTTACAAATTTAATGTTGGTTTAGAGATTTAAAGTTTTCGATATATTTTCGAATTCCGTAATCATCAACCTGACAATTGTAAGACTAAGCAAAAAAAACTTAAAAGCGTTAGCCTAAGCTTTATTTTCAAAAAAAAGATTAAAAGAATAGCCGCCGATGCCACTGTAAATATTTTCTTGAGGCGCTTAGGCGGGTTAGGCCACTTCGCTGCTGGCAGCAGCTATTTTAAGGCAAAAAAAGGGTTAAATTACAAATTTTTTGATCATAAATAGGCACTTATGCCGTTGGTCCCCCCCCCCCCCCCTCAATTTTAGGAAAATAAGCAGATGGCCTTTTTAGGCTATTTTAGACTAAATTTAGTGCTTTAGGCTTGAGCAATGTTAGGCCATATGTTAGGACGGACTCAAACATGCTTCTAATAGAAAAAATAAGAAAAAAAATTTTGAGTCCATGCTTGCTTTTGGTTTTTTTTCTTGATGTTATTAAAAGTTCGCTATTAGGGTCTAATTTTCGTAAAAACTTTTTCCTTTAAGCTAATTTTCTTTCTCAAAAATGGAAAGTGGCGTTATAGTGGAGCTCTATTGTTAGAACCGACGTAGGGGTGGCGCTACAGCGGGGTGGCGTTATAGCAAAACTCGACGGTAGCACCAGACGTTAGACTAAATCTTTATTTCAACAAACTCAAATTTGACCGGACAAAAATAATAACTCATTTTCCATCACTTAAACTAATCAAAAATTTCAAAAAATTTTGACTAGTTAAGGTGATAAAAAAAGAGGAATATGAGTGAAATCGTTGTTATTTTTGTCCGGTCAAATTTGATTATTTGAATAAAGTTTTTTTCAATGTTTGGGGCCATTCAATTTGTGGCCACCCTGTATGTCTTTATTACTTTTTTGAGTTTGGTGAGCCTGTGTCACCGACTCTGTTCTAATAACCCCCCCCCTCCCTTAAATATAAGAATACGTCAACCCCACTCGACCCAGAATTTGTTTCGGCACGAATTGCCTGAAAAGCCCTGAAATATTTGAACGCCGTCTGGCCGTCTAACAGTCTCTATAATCAGCTGATACAGCAGTAGTAATAGCACATACTAGCACATCAAACCAAATGAGTTTATGATCGGAAAGAGGGACCAGCAACAGAGCCCCCCCCCCTCCTCTGACCGCAAAGTCTGTTCATTCAACTACATTCTGCCAAATTTTTAATCATCGCTTTGGTGTAGTAACTGTTAATTTATAAATTAAAAATCATATCTTATCCATCTTCTGCTAAACTCACTATCTACTGACTGCTTATCATAATTTGCATTAATGCCAGCTTGATCGTCCAAAATTGAAAATTATCTTAAAAATGTTCCACATCTTCTATGTCAACAAAGGTTATATGCTGGTGCTTGAACCACCGGCACTGGGTTCTGTTTATGAATTGCAGCAGTGTATATACGATGCTACCAATGTAGAGGTCCAGGAACAGGTAATTGCAGTTGTATTTTGCACAATTTTTGAGATATGGCCTGAGAATATGGGAAAATTTGTAGGTTTTAAGCTGTTTTGACAGTTTTGAAGGGTTTTTTCGATTTTTCATAATATATAACAGAAATTGTGCAGAACTTTTTGAGCTATTAAATACAGACAAAGCTCGTTTTAATGGCAGAGTCCCTGGTATCTGTATGATTGAATCGAACTAAAAATAAGTAGGTGGACCACACATTTAACGACCCTTAGCGGCGATTCCGCGAGGGTTCCGTTAAATCGAGGTTTCACTGCAGCATAATCAGTTTAGCAAAAAAGTGTAAGATTGCTTCATCGAAAGCTGGTTGAAATGGTTCAATATTTTGTCAAAAAATCGACATATAATCATCTTATAGTCAATTTTCATAGGTTTTATTCTTGTCTGGAGGTGAGTCAGTGATGAACGGCGAGACACTGTCCGCTTACCTGGGCGCCGGTACAGACACCAATCCAGTGTATTTGGTCAGAAGAGTGCCTAGTGCAGACAGGGAAAGTGTCAGTACTCCTGAGAGGGATGGCATCAACAATCTGTATCAAAGTGATTTTTTATTTTGAATTTCAAAAAAAATTTAACCGAGAATAAAATTGCAAATTGCGAAAAAAACGATAGGTACTGAGCTCATTAGATAATTTTTAACACATGATTCCATTCAACTATAATTTTTTCACCAAAAAAACAACTGCTCTATTGCAGGATGCAGATTTTTTTTAATAGTACATGAGTGATCAGGGTTCGAACCAGTGGCTGAACGGGTATTTTTTTGCTCAAAACAGCAAATTTCAGCATGGGTCATAGATGTCTTGAAGCCAAAGTTAATAGCATTGGTGGCTAAAACAACAAATTTCAGCATGGGTGAGCAGTGTAGAAAAATTGGACAAATCAGCCACTTCCTCAAGTACCACAGCCGAATACACCAGATTAGGCAAATATGGCATGCAAGTGTCTGATACTATTTTTAAGTTCTGTGCTAAAGTGGTGTCTGAGCATCAACATCTTAACCAGGTAATTATTTTTATTGACTAATAACGACAAATAAAATCGTAAACAAATGTTAGGGCTGGATGGCAGTTATCAGCAATCTGGACGACAACATCAACAAAATCCAGAAAAAGATGGACCGGTCCATGCACCAGTGCCAAAGGCTAGCCACCATGCGAGACAAAGGCTATGAATTGCTCAATGGGTTTGACCAAGTGCTTGAAACACTTAATATGGTAAGTTTCATTCCACAATTAATTTAGGGACAAGTCAACTGTGTTGTAGATAACCATTCCTGGACAGTTGATATCATCAATGTCTTCTATAGCAGGTGCCAGCACAGCTGCTCCTAACTACGAATTTTCACAATCAGTGGCAGGTGGTGCTGTAGAAGATATGACCTTATATAAATGGATCGCCTCTAAAGATACTGTCTATTCTCTAAACTCTCTAGTGGAACATGTCACTTCCCATTTGCAAAAGGTAACTGTCTTTAGAAATCGGCTCAGACCCCAAACGACCGGCTACCTACAGACTAAAAATAAAGTTTATGTAAGCGTAAGATTTTTGCATGATAAAACTATTCTATAGCACGTAGCTCAGTTTTATACAGCTGCAGTTTTATAAAATTCCGGTCGTGAAAATACCTGACTCAGCCATGGTTTTGATAACAAATTTACTGAATATATTTCCGAATTGCAGACAGATGACACCGACCTACGGGATGCCAAGCTCAACTTTGATGCAGTCAAAGAATTGGTCAAGAAGACTGACTACCGAGATATTAGAGGTATCGACAAACGTCTGGCCATGTTGGACACTAAACTCAATTTTTTGGAAGGTAGCCATAAATTTCTCATCACGCATAACGAAAAAAAGCAGTTTCAGAAAGCCATTTGATAATGAAAGACTTAGCCAACCACATCATTCAGCCAACCATCCAGGACTCCAATGCGGTATTCAAATGGCTAAGAAACTTGTATAATGTTTGAGCCTTTCAGAATATGGCCGCCTATCAGCGTGCCCGAGTGGAAGAGTTCAACAAAATGTTGTCTGAGTTCAACAACTATGCCTTATGTTTTATTGACTCTAAGCTGGAATTGCTAAAAAATATTTGCCAGAGGTTTGCCGGATGGGTTCGACAAGCATATGTAAGTTTTAAAATAGAGGGAAACAGGGTAGGATCATAGGTAGGGCCAAACCTTGAGCAAATTTCTCAAAAATAAAAACAGGTCAGCTATAATTTGAACTAATATTGCTACAGGAACGCCTCCAACAAGCCAACAAACGCATGATCTTGTTTGACGACAAGTTCACAGGTCTTCGGCAAAGACTAGACCTGGTCAGGCAGATCAAAGAAGCACCCATAATGTATGTGACTGCAGTGGCAGAAGTAATCCGAAGAGAAGCACTCAAAAAAGAGTTTGGCCATTGGATCAGCACTTGCATTGACAAGTGCTCCAGTTTTGTGCAGGAGGAGAATAAAATGAGGTCAGAGTTCTACGGCAAGCTGGAGAAACACTTCCTGAGGACACTGTTCTATGGCATGGCCGACGTGATGCCCGACTTCACACCTATGGAACCACACATCGATAAGACTCTGCCCAAAGTAACTATAGAACACTTCAAAGAGCTCAGAAAGGTTGGAATTTTTGGGATTGCACAACCCAAATTTACCTATTTGCAGACATTCCCGGACATGCAAGAACTTCTCAAAGTGACTACGCCTCAAATATACACCCGGCTATCCATCACTGACCCCAGCGCCCCTCAGATGGTCATGGCACAGTCGCAAATGGCTGGGTTGAGAAGAGAAGAGTCTTTCTTTGTGCGCGAGAAGACGCACAACATTGATGCTATGAACAGGAATTTTCCTTCGACCACTTGGCTCAGGTAATTTAAAAAATCTACAAACTCAGGTTTGATCCTTGAAGTTTAGCGAGGAAAACATAGAGATGTCTCCAGCCAACAATTTTTTGCTTACCACCCGTGCCGGATTCTCTTCCAATACTTCCTTGAACAACATGGAAAGCAATATGCCCACACCTCAGAACTCGAACCTTTGCATGAGTTTGGAGCTATACCTATTGAGGTGAGGGTTTTTTAGACGGTACATCCCCAAATTCTGCACTCCTAAAAGCCATAATAGCGAAATTCACACCAAGCTATTCAGAACGCCCATCCTCCTTCCCGTTCATCCATGTCTCCACTGAAAAGCAGTCAACCCATCCAGATCCCCTCTTCTTCCATGCACAGTAAACACGATAGCAACAATAGCAGACCTCAGTCTAGAGGGCTGGACTATCCTCTTCCGAGAGGTCCAGCCATTTCAGCACACCTGATGATAACTTTGGCAGTTTTGGAAAGTATGTCAGAAACTCTTTTCCTGTGAGTTACTTTTTTGGTTTTTTCTGCAAAACACACACACATAAAAAGTCTTGGTCCCTATTTGATCCAAGTAATTTCTCAAATTTCTAGCGCTCACCCCCCAAAATTTGTCGGCCCAAGTCATTGCAAAGACGCACCAGTGGAGCTGGTGTGAGTAGTAGTGTCCAGATGCATCTAGCTGAGCAACAAGACCAAATTCTAGAGGTGTGGGCTCTAATTATGTTTTTTTCTTGCTATCCGCCTTATTATGGGGCTGATTGGTGTAAAAACTCCATTTGTCTGCCTGTATATATTTTTTATAATGTTGTTCCAAATTTGAGGCTTTATGAGAAAATCTAGATATAATATCGAGATTTCTTAAACTTTTTTGAAACTTTTATTTTTAGCGGGCAGGGGCCACACATATACCGTTTATCGAGGTTTTTCGGACAAATTACCTGGTTCGTATACCCGGATACCCAGACGGGTACTCAAAAACCGAGTCTGCTGGCAAGTCGCTATTAGGTTAGCACGCTTGCGGGTAACTGACCAGTTAAGATACGTGAAAGGAAAGCAGAAAGTTCGCGTTCATATCGTAAATTAGACGGACCTTACACCGGGATCTGGAAAAATTCGGGTACCCGAGAGCCGCGTTGAGCTTAATTACTCAATCGCGTGCTAATTTAATTTAAATCTAAAAATAAGACATGCTGCTAATTAGAATCCAACCTGAGAGATTTTTTGAACCATATGTGATATATATGATTCTGGTGAAATCAATTATTCCCCAAAACTCAAAAAATACCCGAGAAAACGTCATTTTACCACTATCAAATCATCTTCAGCATGCCCGAATTAGTTCAGAAAACAGGTTTTGGAGCATGAAAAACGTAAAAAAAAATTTGATCCAAGTGGACGACCACTTGGTTTAGTTGGTACGTGGATTATCCAGTAGAACTGAGGTTGGGTCATAGAAAAAACATTTAAAACGATGGTAGTTCTTCACAAGACAAAAATATTACTATCTTTTTGGGGGGTCTGGGTGGGTGAAACCGGGGTTTTGGTCCCTAACAAACCCAATTAGTAACACGATTTAACGTATGATAGGACGATTTGTTTCAGAATCTGACTCAATTTTTTTCAGGTCATCCAGGCCCAAAAGAAGCCAAATTAATACACAACCATTTTTTACTGGAATCTTTAATTTCGAAACCATTTTTGCTAATACAAGTTTTATTCAAAAAAAATCTGGTCAAGACCAATTATTGTCAGTTTGAATTTTTTCCAGAATTAATTTTTGCCAGAATCAATTGATTTCAGAAAAATTAATGCCAGTCTCAAGGTGAGCCCACTTGGGACCTCTTTGGAAAATTTTTGCCTCGTTGCTTGGTTTTGTCAGCCATGTAACTGTTTTCATTGGGCAAATTAGGCAGGCTTTATTATGTGATCTTATTTTCCTGGCTGCAACATAACTTTCTGGGTACTAGTGCCGTTGGGACCACCGCCGGCACCCTCCCCCACCCAATTTTTTTTCAAAAGTGACATATAAAAAAACTGGGGTATTTGCATATAAAATAGTATGAAAATTATGCTTGAGTCCGCCTTATCATACGCTAACCCATCCTTGTCTAAGCTTAGAGCCTGAATATGGTAAATACCCAAAAAATGACCTTGAAATGCCTAAAAAGACCATCTACCATTGAGGAATTAAAGTCAAAAAGTTTGGAAATTAAAAACATCTTTTGAATCAGAAATTGTTTAGAATTTTTTTTATTATGCTTAGCAGAAAAAAGTAGCTTAGGATATGTTTTTGGGTTACTTTTGAAAAAATGGGGGATGGGGTCCCAACGGCACTAGTACCGCTTTCTGATTATCAACCAATTTCTAATCTAAGCATTTTATTTTCAGAGCCTTGAAAACTTGCCTGCTACCTTATCTGAAGAATTCTTTGCCAAATGTGCTTTCACTCGCCAATCTATAGCAGATATTGTCACCGTAAGCTTTTTTTTCCGAATACCCAAAACACAAATCAAAAACCTCATTACAGTTTCTTATTACACTTAAACAGTCGGTTGAAGACTACAAAGTAACCATCAGAGAAGAAACTGAGCAGAACTTAGCCACAGTCAAAGCTGCTTTGAAAGAAGATAGGCTCAGGAATGTAGAAATAAGCAATCAGCTAAAGACTGACAGTGAGAAGGTGCTCAATGAAAAGAGTGCCGAGTGGGAGTCCAGCTATGAGGGCATGAAAAAGGAGTTAAGCCAAGTAGTCGAGGTGATTACAAAACATTAGTTCAAATTGGTTATACAGTCGACTCTGTCGATAACGCGCTCCAAAAAAGTTCGTTCCTGCCTAGGGTCTTTTTATCCTAAATTTTAGAGCTATTTACTGAATGTAATCCGCCAGCCTAGTGCGAAAAATCGCAAGAATTCCAACTTCGCCGATCGTTTTTGTGAAACACTATATTTTCATCATTTAGAACCGCAACTCTCTCCGTGTTTTTTAAATAGGTGTACGCTATTGGGAGAGTTGCGGGTTTAAATGATGAAAATATAGTGTTTAACAAAAGCGATCGGCAAAATTGGAATTCTTGCGATTTTTCGCACTATGCTGGCAAATTGGTTACTATGCGTTTGGGCCCCACCGCATTTGGGCCCCCGCGTTTGGGCCCCGCATTTGGGCCCCAATTCAAAACTTTTTACGTATCTTCGGGAAACCTCGGTAAATGCATTTTATCCCGGTGAATTCATCCTACGGTCAATATTTCCTGCAACAAATACATCCTCAGGTATCCTCAAGCACATTTTAGGCTAAGTACGCACCCAGGTTGGAGAACTCAGGTAGTGTAGTGTTACCGGGTAGTAATATCTTCGTCTTCTAATGAACTTTTAAAATTTTAAATGTTTTTCTATGATCCAACTTCAGTTCTACTGGATAATCCATGCACCAACTGGACCAAGTGGTCGTCCACTTGGATAAAAATCATTTTTACGTTTTTCATGTTGCAAAACATGCTTTCTGGACTAATTTTTTCTGGACCGTTGTCGTGATCCACCCTTCATAGATCCACCCTCTACAGTTATTAGATCCAAGTAGTCGTCACTTGGATCAAAAAATTTTTGATTTTTTCGGATTCCAAAACCTGTTTTCTAGACTGATTAGGGCACGCTGAAGATGGTTTGATAATAGTAAAACATGGTTTTGTGTGGTATTTTTAAGTATTGGAAGATAATTGATTTTTCCATAACTCAATTTTACCAAAACTCAAATAATACTCTACAAAACGGCATTTTACCACTATCAAACCATCTTCAGCATGCCCCAGTTAGTCCAGAAAACAGACTTTGGAGCCTGAAAAAGTAAAAAAAATTGAATTTTTTTGATCCAAGTGGACGACCACTTGGATCTATTGGTTTAGACTTTATTAGTTTAGACTTTCACGGAAAGTGAGAGTGAAAAAACTCATTCGGTATACTGAAAGTGAGAGTGCAAGTGAGAGTAAAATTAAGACTGAGAGGCAATTTTTTACTATTGGGTACACACCAGGGTTGCAGCTGACATCTGATATCTGATTACCTGATTACCTGACTTTTTTCGACATCTGATATCTGATTCTGATTTTTAAAAAAAATCAGCTGCATGATACATTATTTGCTTTTATTTCTGGTATTTATAAATATATTTTTGAAAAAGTATCTTTTTCCTTTCACCGCAATGTATTTATTTCACAGCGTACTATATCGTCTGTCATCAGTTTCATCGGAATTGTTTGGATTTCACTATTCCATCACAGGAACTCCAGTTTGAGTTAAAATTGGGTCATGTTAAAGTTTAATCCGAGTAACTATTGAACATTAAAAACGACGACCTAGTACCTTAACACCATCCTATTTAAAGCTTAGGCTTACCCAATTTAAACTTTAATTTTACTCTAATTAAAATTTGACCTGACTCAATTTAAACTTGGATTTTGTCCAATTTAAACATTAATTTCACCAAATTTAAACTTGGATCTTACCCAATTTAAACTTCAAAAAGTAGGTCAGCTACCAGGCCGAACCGAACTTTTGCATCAGTGATGCACCTCCACAGCCTTACCCACTAGGCTACCATGTCGTTTTAAATTTTTGGGGTTATGCATGGGCTATATACCAGTATGACTGTTTCTACAATCCTAAATTTTCTACCAAAAATTATTTATTTTGTTATGATTAGAAAGCAATTCAAGTTCAAATATCACTATAAAAAACCATAGTTAGTGTAACTGCGTAAAAAGGGTTGTAAAAAGGACCAGTAAAAAGGGCCAGTCAAAAATGGTTGTGTAAGGTACACGGCCAATTCGCCTCCAGGACAATTCGCCTCCGGACCAATTCGCCTCCGGACCAATTCGCCTCCGATTACATTTTTTATTTCCTGTTCAGTCTGTCCATTCACTCCATGAACAATAAGGTTATTCTTAGTTTGTATTTTTGCAGTTAAGGTAATGTTGTAGTTGTATTGCAATCTGAGAATGCTGCTTTATGTTCACAACAACTTGCCGTGTTTGAATAATTGTTAAATTTTTGAATAAAAAATTTGCCTATTTCTGATAACTGATATCTGATTATCTGATTTTTTTTGACATCTGATATCTGGTTCTGATTTTTTTTCACAATCAGCTGCAACCCTGGTACACACTGAGAGTGAGAGTGCAAATCAGAGTGAAAGGAAAATCCGGTAATTGGATACGGGACTTTATTGGGTACAAGCCTTTAGGTTGTTATTCCAAACAACTAGGTAACATCAGGTACCCCAAATTATATTACCCTATCTCAGTGCGGTCGCTTTACTAATAGTACCTGGACATCTTAATTTCACCTTTTGGATGCCTTGGACACCAGAGTTTCTTAGTGCGGAAGGCTTAGCTATCAAACTTTTCTTCAATTCTTTACGAACATGATTGATAATAGCATGAAAAGTGCAGCAAAATAAATCAGACCAAAAAAATTTAGATAAATTTCAATTTAGGGTGTAAAGATATCGAATTTCGAATTGGGCCCAAATGCGGGGGCCCAAACGCGGGGCCCAAATGCGGTGGGCCCAAATGCGTGTCAACGGGCAAATTACATTCAGTAAATAGCTCCGAAATTTAGGGTACGGGAACGAACTTTTCTGGACGCGGGTTATCGACAGAGTCGACTGTACATAGTGTTGTCTTTACGCACTGCGTGACCTTAGTTTTTTTTTCGCGTGGATTCCGTAGGCCTAGTTGTCTGACGTAAAGTACAAGAGATGGCCCTAGAAAAAACGTTTTAAGATTTTTATGACAGCCAATACACAATTTCTAAGGTTTTTTTTCGACCATTTCTAAATCGTCTTTTCTCCCGAGCTTTGGTTTTGCCCGAAAAAAATATTCCAAACCTTCTTTCTTATAACAAACTTATAAAAAACCAACAAAAAATATTTTTAGCATGAGCGTTACCTGCGCAAAGAAAAAGAAAAAGAGCTAGAAGAGCAAAGGAATCTAGCCAACAAGCTCAATGAAGACTTGTTGTCTGTAATGAAAGCCAAGGATGACTTGCACGCAGACCTGATGAAAGCTGAGCAAGAGCGCCGTTTACTGAGTGAGCAGCTCCAGCTGGAGTCCTCCATCGACTACTTGGCCATCGAGCTCAAAGCGGTTGAACAGCTGCTCAAACGGGAATTAACGGTTTCTTTCCGAAGAACAAAAAAGCTTTGGAGTTTTAATTTTTTGAGTATTTAGAGCGATGAGATTCAGCAGATCAAGGCGGAAATAGAAAAGCGAAAGGCGAGCCAAGGCAAAACACAAGAAGAAATTGCGGTTGCTTTAGTGGAACCAACAACCATGATAAGAGCTGAATATGAAAAGGCTTATAAGGTAAAAAAATGTTGATTTTTGTAGCTTGTGAGACTTTTTGCTAAAATACTGGTTTCATTTTCAACTTATTTCAAGAACAAAATGGCCTTCATTGTCAAAGGAGTGGAAGAAAAGAAAAACAAAGAAATAGCATTGCTAAGGGATGAGATCGAATCAGAACTCCGTCTCCAATCTGACATCTACATCAAGAAAATGGTTTGTTTATGCCACATAAATTCTTCAAATTATGCTTATTAAAAACATAATCCGAAAATTTTCAGAAACAAAAAATTGGCGAACTAGAAGACAAGGTTAAGTTTCTGGAAAGCACTGAACATCAGTCATTTCCTCAACCATCAGCTAGTCCAGAGCGTGCCATCATGGTGGACTCAGCCATGCAGGTGTCAGATCCTAAGCTGGACTTCAAGGGAGAATCCCTAATGCAAGAATCTTGCATGGTGCTATCCAATGCAGCTATGGACCAGTCTATAGCTATCCAACAGCAATTGCCGCCTGAAGAGCCACGACCAGCGTCTTGCAATCAAGATCCGCCTGGAGTTGCTGTGATTTTGCAAGCTTCAGGCAAAAACTCGGCAGGAACTTCTTCCAAGGTTTCTTTTTGAGAAAAGTTTATTCTTTATTTATGAATTTAATTGCAGGGAAGTGACGACAGTGACGTGGAAATAGCCAATGTGTTGTCCATATATTCCAGAGGTACTCAAACCAAGATTAGGATGCGAGACATGAGAATGATGATCGCTCTGAATGATGTGTATGAGGGATGTTCGGTTCTAATCATGTGGGACAATGTACACAACACTTATGTGGTCTTTTGGTAAATATTATAATCTTATTAGTAGAATTTTTTAATTGGGGCTAATCTAATTTTGAGGCTTTCCAAAGAAAGTCAGACACTATTGGTTAAAAATTATATTGCACTAATACCTCCTTAAAATTTCAGCACCAATCCAACTCTGTATGTAGTCAAAGAGTCTTGCATGCTCAGGCTTGGAGTTAGTCCTTTAAACAATGAGCAAGGAGCTACAACCAGGCGCAACTGGATGTTTGCTGCTGTAAATGGAATTGAGACGTGTCAAATCAAGAAGGAAAAAAACAGGTTATCACCACTCCCCCACCTGAATACACTGCAGATCTAGAAAAAAAATGCTATTATTTAGGTACAACCTGCCAATGAACACTCGCTTTTACCGGGTCAGTGTGGAGCCATTGCCGATGGATACACCCTCTTCTCAGAGTTCATCCACTTCAATCTCTACTTCTAGGCGATGATGGTCAGTACTATAAATGCCAAAAGGCGACAGCCCTTGTCTACCTACTCATTTTGTGCATCATTTAAATGAGCATAACCAAATATCAAATAAAACAAACCACGTTTGTACGAAAAAATTGTAAATATATATATTGATTTCAAATTTTGCCTGAAAATATACTAAAAACCATAACACGATCGATGGACTATGGATTTGAAAATGTAGAATGTACACCGAAAACCAGACTTTTTGCCAGAGTAAAATAGAAGACGTGGCACACACACACAATACTTATGAAAGCGGTTCACTTTATTCACTCGAGAGCCCATAGGGCTCTCACACATACAACACAAACGGGGAGATGCTACTAGATCCTGGATGCTCCATTCTTTGCTGAGATTGGCTGGTTTCCCCACTTGACAAGTCTGGACGAGGAGCGGACCCGCCGGCTGGTTGACCGACTGACTGGAGGAGCAGGAGCGGAGCGGTTCCTTTGGCTTGGCAACTGATTGATGGAATGGCACCTGGACTGGCAACGACTGCGGCTTCTTGACTTCTGGAGCACCCAATAGCACTTCACGCTTTAGGTCCGCCGACCCCTTCGTAGTCTCTGTGTGGTGCCCGTCTTCTACCCAGAGGAATGTGGATCTCATGAGAGAGGATATGCCATTGATATGAAAAGGGTTGAACTCCCCTTGCAGGGAGTTGCGGCACTCGTACCAAGTTTCTTCAATGTCACTATCGACTCCAGGGAGTACAGGTTCAATTCTAGTTTTGACCCCTTTCAGGGTATTTGGTTTCTGACTACTATCTGTCTTAATCTCAATTTGTTGCCCGGAGGCTTGGATTCCATCTTTCTTTTGGGGCAGCACTCTTTCGAGGCTGCCTTGGGTACTATTCAAACTATTTAAACACAACTCACAAGAGGTGTCACATTCTGTGGACTTTGACTAGCTTCCACCCATTGGCTTGATCGGATTTGATGGCGATGCGGACAGTATTGCGATTCGTGCTGACGACAGTGCTGCGTTCAAGTTCGGAACTTCTCACCAGACACCCAGAGATTGATAGCTGGAAATAGAAGAGGAGTTAATAATGAGAACGGGTTGAATAAATGTTGGACCCGCTGATAAGACGAGTAAACAAGACAGAAACAGTTGTAAGCGTTTGAGGCAGGGTGCACATATCGTTTTGGGAAAAGGGGCGTACAATCATAAAATGGGGGCGTTTATAAGAAAAAATTTGCCAAAAAGGGGGCGTCAAACTAATCAAGACAAAAATGAACAAAAATTATATTTTATGACACTTTATTCAGCCAGAAAACAATCGAGCCATTCAACAACAACACAAACTCATTTAAACCAATCATATTTCTCACTGGACCTGGCTTTCTTCATTAAATTTTTCTTGGAAAGGAAGTAGTCGTAAACATCGATGCAATCGAAATCAGTGTTGATCTTGACATAGATGAGAGCATTCAGCGTCTCGAGATTCATCCGGTTCCTTTCGGATAGACACTAGTAAAATAAGAAAACAATAAAAAGTGGCATAAAACCTTTTAAAAGTGGAAACTTTAAGGAAAAACGTTTAATGTTCGCCCCCTTTTTTCAAAATAAAAAGGGGGCGAAATATCCAAAAAGGGGCGAACGCCCCCAAAAGGGGGCGATATGGGCACCCTGGTTTGAGGCGCTTGTTGGGTAATGTCGTGCCAAGATTTGGCGCTAATTCAAATGAGTTGTTTTGGTTATTGTTTGAATTAAGTCAGGTTTTATGTGACTTTCGGTACCAAGTGTGGTTTTGTCCAAACCACTCTTGCCCCTACCTTACACCAGAAAAATCGGGCACTTGCATTACCAATATTAGGAAAGTTAAAAAAACTCAACCCAAGTTCCGAAAAGCTGCTCTATGAAATCTTTACGTTAACTAAACCACGGCGAGGTGGTTTTGGGTCGTTTGAGGTGTTCGGGGTAGTTTGACTGTCAGGTGCCATTTTTATGCTCATTCTAATTCCGGAGTCTGTTTTACGGTTACATAATTATGTGCAAAAATTCACCATACTTGTAAATCGTTATTTTTTGAGAGAGTAATTTGATTCTTTCAAATTTTGATTCTCTGAATGTTTAGTTCTAGTGACCGCATTCAATGTCTAAGCTTCGAATTTAGACCGAATTTGCTTAACTTGCCAACAAAAATTTATTTTTTGACTTTTTTCAAAAAAAATAGTTCGAAAAAAATGGGTCAAATTCGAAAATTTACTTTTTAGTCAATAATCAAAAGTCGATATCACGCAACTTTTGTTTTGCTCGCATTTCAAATATACTTGTTTTCTAGCCAAATGAATCAAAAAGGCTGATATTTCTCAACATTTCAACAAAAAATGGTCGGTATTTTCATGTTCCTTCTCAAAATTTCAAAAATATTTTCAACTGTATACCTTACAAATATTTACTGTTGTTGCAATTTACTCGGTTGTTCACAACCAAAATCTTTTAAATTGTTTTTGTTGTTATAATCCATGCCCAAAACCAAAATATTTTCTACTTTCTGAATTCATTTTTCCGCAAAAAAACTCCAATAAAAGCAGTTAAATACAAGCCGAATTCGGCAATTAACATTTAAACCCGAACTATTTTGGTTGACTCAAACAAGTGCAAAACAAGCAAGTATACATTATTTTCATGCCTGTCTTTCAATTTACCGTCGTCCTCAATCCCTGCTGCTACTGCACCAGTCCATTAATTTTCCACCCACCCCTGCAGGAGAGCAATTTAATCTTACCCTCGAATCCAATACTCCCTCTTTTTCGGGTGGCGTGCCACAAGCGGAAGGCTTTTAAATGTCTCGTAGTTGTAGCAGCAGCTACTCTTCTTTATATAGAGACCTTACCTTATTTCCTTGTTTCCTTCCCCCTCCTTTGCAGTGAATAGCTGTTGCTATTCTACTGGTTTTATGGATTTGGCCTTTTTCTTGTAAACATTTTTGTTCTGTGTTTTTTTAATTTAATTAATTAATTTAATTTTGGGTTGGGATCGACAGAAATTCAAAAAAGCTCAAAAGAGCTATAGAATTAGTCCTAGATCGTGATTCCAGATGACAATTTTGGACGCAAGTCACATTATTAAATTTTCACTTTGAAAGTTTGCCACAAACCATATTGCAAGCAGCCGAATTGATTCGGATAATGTACCTCGTCAGATTACTCTCTTATGGTAATACCCGCAATAACCCGAAAATGAGTGATTGAGCATCCAACCTTTAGAAGCGTAGTAAAAATAATAGCTATAAAAGCTAGACGTTAAAAAAACTGTTCTTGAAAAACTCCCCGTTGGTGATTTCGATGGTGACATCATCCTTCGAATATAAAAAAGCCTGTTTTACTTATTGCGTCTTATTTTCAACTGATTCACAAATTTAAGCAAAATTTATTTTCTTTTTTGAATCTTTATGAAATTATAGCTGATAAAATTACTTTTTTACAGTTTTTACAAAGTGTTGCAACTTGCAATATGCTTGCATTTTGCTCAGAGCAATTTTTATTTGGTTTGCAAAAGTCTACTTGTGTCCCTAATAACCTTTGATTGCCTTTTCTGTGTGGTGCTTGCTCAATAATTATTATTCTTTTTTTGTTCGAAAGGATAGAAGAAATCTCACTTCTCTAACCATATTAAAATTTTTTTTAAAGAATGATAGAAAAAACGGTTGAGAAAATCAATTTTCAAAAGATTTGTTTCTGATTTCCGCAATATGCTTCCTCAATATGCTAAATTTGTCAGAAATCTGTACGCTAAGGCAGATTTGATTATAAGACAATAAGCTGAACTACTGACTAAATCACTGGGCTAATACCGTATATCTTCTAATAAGGACCCACCTTCTAATGAGGCCCACATTCCAATAAGGCCAACATTCTAATAATGACCCACTTTCTTACAATTAATCATATCCAAATTATACCTATAACATAATTCATTAGACAAAGACAGACACAATTCAATCATCGAACAAAAAAAAAATATCTTCATTAAAATATCCTGATTCCACTTCAGCATTTTCTTCGTCAAGTTGGTTTCACAAAGAATCTTGAGTCCTTTGACACCGACTTGTTTCGCCTTAAACGACTTGTTCTTGCTGACGTCAGGTGCCTAAAGATGTAATTTTAGAAGCTCAGAGTTCAAAAATATTACATGGAAAATATTTTTGTACAACCGCCAGGGATAAATGCTGCTTCGATGCCCAGTTCTTTAAGCACTGCCGTTGTTTACACGCTTTTGTGCGCAGCAAAGGCATCCCACACCAAAAGTCGCTTGCCAGGGAAAAGGCAGTCAGCCTTGATCACATTGCGCAAGAAATCTTCAGTAGTCGAGTACACTTTTTGCTTCAGCTGAAAATCTTGCTTGATCCAGTTTCTGAAGCATTTTCTGTCAACGTTGAATTTTTGAGATGCTGACTTGATATTGATTTTCCCTCCTGATTTAGCTGACTACTTTTCATGAGCCCGTTTGATAGTTTTCAACTTTGTCTCAGCGTCAAAGTGATGTAGCTTCCTTTTCTTTTTTTGCGTTCCCCGTCCTGATGTAGCTGGAGCTCATCTGCATAGTTCGAAATTAGCCGTTGGCTTGCTTCTGCTGAGAATTAGTTTTCTACAACCGCTGAAGGATCACGACCATATTGCATCAAAGCCAGATTTTCCAGAACTGAGACAGCTTCTGCTGCTGCGCGCATACGCTTAGCCGGCCGAGCGCTCATTTTCACCGAAAACAGAAAATATTGAGAAAGAGAAATATCAAGTAACCTCACTGGCGGCCAAGAAAATCAAAATTTTACTTTTTCAAATTATATATGTCATTAACACTCCGCTTGTCACGCGTAGTAATTGCCTCTACTGATACAGAATTTCATGCTGAACACGATGGTGAAATTTAGTTTTGGAAAAAGTTGGTATTTGCGGGTCATCTGCCTCTCTGAACCAACCAAGTCAGAATTTTCGCTCATGTTACTTCAAAAGGGCACATCTCAGGATTTTTTCTCATTTTTCAGCAATTTTATTTTCAAAGAAAGCACTATTGTCTTGAGCAGAATTCAAAATTTGACAGCAATTTCTCATGTTTAAGAGCAGTTTCATAAGTAAATCGACCATGCTGAACTCGAATCTGGTGTCAAAAATTGGGTTTTCTCGAGCAAAATATGGGTTGTTGATTAAAGTTGATTTTGAAATTTTTTAATAGTCTTGCTGAACACTGCTAAAGCCTCTTTTTTACACTGCTCTGAAAGTTTTTCGGCGCAGTTTTTCTTGCTCTATTCAATGATATACATCGATAATTGAAAAATGACGGTTATTACACTTTCCGTTGCTTATTTAAGCATCAACAGCGCTTTTGAAAAATGACGCAATTGTTTCTTCGAACTAAAATTCTTGTATATAATAATCGTAAATACCTGCATGATATTTCATAAGAAAGCCCGTGATCTGTGCTTTTTTTGAAAATAAAAATTGCTGAAAAATGAGAAAAATCCTGAGATCTGCCCTTTCGAAGTAACATGAGCGAAAATTCTGACTTCGTTGGTTCAGAGAGGCAGATGACCCGCAAATACCAACTTTTTCCAAAACTAAATTTCACCATCGTGTTCAGCGTGAAATTCTGTATCAGTAGAGGCAATTACTACGCGTGACAAGCGGAGTGTTAAAAAAAAAGAGATTTTTTTGTCATTTTTATATTGAAAATAAGGCCCACCTTCTAATAAGGCCCACCTCCAAAGAGGGTTGAAAAATAAGGCCCCATGGGTCCTTATTAGAAGATATACGGTATCCTTAATCGTACCCGCTTCCTTGGCCTTGGTTCACCCTGTTGTTTTTGCTCAGGCTAGCGTAAGTTAGGACGGAGTCAAACATGTTTCCGCAACTACAAAATATTAAGAAAAACGCATTTGATTCTGTGTTGGCATAACTTGCACCTATGCAAAAACAAAAAGGGGACCAAGGCGAAAATGTGTGTGATAGAAACCAATTACTGATCGTCTTATGGTCATATCTCAACAGCTAAACATGTGAAAAATATGATTTACGATCCGTGTTTCAGACTAAGCTGTTGACATATATTCGCTTAACATGAGTCGCATATCAACCTTAAAACAAATTGCAGACGAGTATGCCCCTCACTTTGTACTTATTTAGGTGCTTATCTGTAAAAAGATACATAAGTACTGAACAAATTTTTTAAATGTTGTCCTTTAACCCTTTTAAATCATTTTTAAATTTTGTTACTAATCCTTTATTATTCACATTTCTTCAAACATGAATGTATGACTCCATGGCGCAACGGTAGCGCGTCGGATTCCAGACCCGAAGGTTGAGTGTTCAAATCACTCTGGGGTCATCACTTTTTTATCTTGACTTTTTTATCTGTTTTATTCTGCTCGCTTGGTAAAAGACAGCAACCCAAATGCACCCCCCCCTTCCCTGCAAAAAGTATTTATCTCTAAGCAGACTTTTTTCATCTAAGCCTAAGGTTAAGTTAGCGCGCTACACCTTGCAAGAAAAAGAAAACGTAAAGGGCCATTGCCATCTGTTTTGAACTGTCCCCGCCAATTCAAATTTTTTTGCCTAATCATTCAACTTCTGTACGGATTTTTTTACTTGGTTTCTAAAAAAACAAGGCTTAGAATTTAATTTTAGGTATAGTTTTGTTAGAAACCAAGTTAAAAATTCCGCACAGAAGTTCAGTGATTAGGAAATTTTTTGAATTGGCGGGGACAACCGTTGTCGGAGACGGCAATGGCCCTTTAAAGACCATGAAACTTGATAAGCACAGCAATTTGAAATTTTGAATTCGCGCGGGACCACCTCAATTTTGTCAATAATGTTTTCAAATTGTTTTTTGTTTGCATGAAAAAAAATTTCAAAATATAGAACTGCTTACCAGTCGACCCCAACGTTGCTCGACATTGCCAGATCGGACGTCTTATACTTCTTACACTTCACCATAACTACTTATATGAGTCCGTGTCAAAAATTTACTTATAAATGAAATTCAAATTTTCAATGCACAGAGAAAAATTAATTCAAAAACATTATGGACAAAATAAGGGTGGTCCCGCGCGAATGCGAATTCTGCAAATTGCTGTGCTTATCAAGTTTCATGGTCCTTTAAAGGGAGGGTACATCTCTTGTCCGTATCTGGTCACGCATGGAAATCGTTTAAATTTAAATTCAAACACATTCAAACAACACAATTGAAACGCATTTGTAGGTTGCTGGTTTGAATTCATATGCGCGCACGCTTTATTTTTTCACATTTTTTGTTGATTTAGTTAAACACCATCTGTTTTAAAACTAAAAATTATCAATTCATAGAATGGAATGTTTTCTAGTATTGATTCGTTGTCATTAACAGCCTTAATTTTACGTTTCGATTCATATCACCTTTAAAATAAATAATTCCTATTTTGGGTTAAATAGTCGTGCATCTCTGCTCTTAAGTCTTTGTTGCGCTCCCAAAAGCCTTAGTCTAATCAAACTCAGAAACAAAATGTAAAAAATGTGTGCGGCCAGAGGACTTGAACCACCAACCTTCAAATCTGTTTCAATTTGAATTAAAACGATTTCCACGCGGGACCAGATACGGACAAGAGATGTATCCTCCCTTTAAAAAAAATCAAGGGAACCCAAATAAAACGCTTGGAGAAAAATACTCTTTGAAGGGGGGGGGGGGTGCACTTGGGCTTTTACGTTGGTAAAAGGATGGCAACCAGTAGTCAACTAATAGTGAAAATATATATACAGTCGACACAGCCCCACGGGTTTAAAAAATCAAATTTGTGTTCAGTTAAAGACAAACAAAAGGTCAAGAAATTTAAAGTATTTTTATCTTTTTTCGAATGCATTTTTTAGATTTTCAAAAGTTTAGGAAAGGATGTCACAACTTTGCTTGATTTCTTGACACTTTCACCTAAATCATATAAACGGAATTCCCCGTTAAAGAGCCATACCTATCTCATATCAATGATAAAGAGTGTGCGCACGGGCACGCTCTTTTAGACAACGGATATGTTCTCAAGCCAATTTTTTTATTTTAATATATCCTCAAAATCGTCGCAAACAATTTCCATGTCAAAATATACATTTCTCAAGAATGAACACTCGATAATTTTCTGCAGAATATCTTTTCTGTCTCTCATGCTTGCCAGTCTCCGCTCATCTTTGTTGACAATAGCATGCAGCGCTTCGATAGATTGCTCAGACAGAAGGCCCCAAAAACCATGATGATCCATGAAAGTAGCTACGTGAACGCATAGCAGATGACATTTTGGAGGCTCAGGCCCATCACCTGTTAAGAGCTTTCGAATGTGATTACCTGAAATGCTTTTGCAGTCTTTTTTGCACCTCTTTGGACCACCGGAGCCCGACTATCATCTTCATATGAGCTGAACTAGCTGCGACTAATTCTTGATGCGCTCTCAGATCCCCTTCTACCTTTTCTGCTGCTTCTTTTTTCTTTGCTGAAGTGTTTTAAAATAGAAAGAAGGCCTCAATATATATGGAAACCATACCCGTTCTTGCGTTCCTCGCATTCTTCCCTTCAGCCAAAAAAGCCTGGTTTTTGACGTGAAAAATATGAATTTCTAACTCCTCTCCGTATGAAAATTCCAAAATGCGTACAAATTCAAGCAATATTGCATATACATACGTAAAAGCTCATGGCTATCATGCTAGCGACTTTTCTTAGAAGGCTTGTGTCAGTAAAAAGAAGCTCAGTGCATTTTTAAGACTCAACTCAACAAATTTTTGGAGTACTTTTTCATAAAAAATATTTCTAGCCATTGAATTTGTTATCCTCTGTTGGCAAGTGATAGCTTATTGGAAAGCTAGAAAAGCAAGGCATCTTCCCATTATAAACTAAGACATAAAAACCGGAAAATACTACAGAAAATAAGCAATATATATCAAGAAAAAATAATAATCGACAATCACTGCTTTTTTGAATTTTTCGATTTCGCGCAAAATTCTCTAATGAACACAAATTTGGTTTTTGAAACCCCGTGAGCCCGTCAAAATTTAAATTTTATAGAGAACTTTCGTGCCAAGACCAATTTCCAAAAATTATTGATTTCTTCTTCTTTTCTTTTCTGGTCGCAAATTTTTCTTAACGCTGTGAACATTGTAGTATTTGGTCTCAAAAAATGTGATGTATTCTCTGTTGGCAGCTATCGAATGATACCAAATATGCAATAGCAAAAATAATAGCGCTAGATTTATTGCTTTACACTGCCCATAATATTTTTGTAAAAACGACGAGCACTCTTCTCGAGTCCGTAACTTTTTTCACTTATGTTTATTTCAATTTTTTCTCTTCTTTTTATTTCAATTTTTTTTATTTGATGAGATATGTTCAAAATTGCTATTGTTTTCTGAAATATGACCATTTTGAGTGACCATCCTAAATTTAGACCACTGGATTTCTAATGATCGTATTATAGCTTTTTGGCAAGATTTTTCAAGCACATCTTCGGTTAAAAAAAGTAGACCCTTGTTTTATTATTATTTTGCATGCTTTTTGATATACGAATAAGAAAAAACGTAAAACAATGCCAAAAAAAGTGGGAAAAACTCGAGTTGCGCCAAAAATGTTTGAAAAGCACCTGCAAATCTCGGCCTTCTGTTGATTTAAAGTGCTATGGAATTCAAATTTTGACAGGCCGTGTCGAATCTCGATATAGTGGCACGCCCTCAAGTTCGTTTCCGCCTAGGGTCTGACGATTGTTTTAACTCGACTTTTGAAGGTTTTCGCGGAACTTGATCCGTCAGTCTAGTCGAAGGTTTAGTAATATCTTGGGTCTACTTGATCATGTTCTAGTTAAATCCAACCAAATTAAGCCGAGGGATTTTAATCAAGGGTTTCGTTATATCGAGGTTGGACTGTAAGAGAAAATTTTTCTCAAGCTTTGCCAAGATCATATATATGAGCTTATGTGCATAAAACGGGAAATTAGTCAATCCGAATCGATTTTAATAAATAAACAACATACCGTATTCTCTCTAATTATACACCACTCTCTAATTTTACACCACTCTCTAATTTTACACCACCCTCAAAAAGCTAATACTAGGTAATTACAAAAACGATTTTAAATCATTTTAAACATTTTTTACCAAAAGGAAATCCAAGGGAACCTGGAGCAGAAACTTATTTACAGTGGATTCACGAGGGATGGGCGAATTTACCAAAACAAGCAATTGCAAACTCGTTCAAGACATGTGGTGTAACAAACGGGCAACCGGACATTTAGCATAATTTGTGCAATTTGTCCGCGGACATTTAGCATAATTTTCGGTATGATTCGGGCAAAACAACCGAATCATCCGAGAAATTATGCTAAATGTCCGCGGACAAATTGCACAAATTATGCTAAATGTCCGGTTGCCTGACAAACGCGCTCGATAGTTCCAAAGATAGGATCATTCATTGCTTTAAACAAAGTGGGGCGGTTTCGAATGGATGGGAGCTTTTGAAGAATGCGCGCGAATTGGCTTCTATTGAAATTCCGCTTGTGGAAGAGCTGCTTGGTCTTGGGCTGGTCGATGAAATCGTCGTGGAAAAAGATCAGCTCAATGTATATGAAAGTCATTGCTCTATTGATTGTTAATTTCGTCTTTTTGTCCATTTTCATTAATGCCCGTGGTGGTGAATAAAATGTTTGTTGAATCTGTTATTGGTTGGTCGCTTGAGGGTTGAAAAATTTTACACCACTCTCTAATTATACACCACCCTCGAGGAGGGGTTGAAAAATTTTACACCATGGTGTATAATTAGAGAGAATACGGTATATAAAAAAAAATTAAAAGAAAGATATAAATAAGCTAAATTCTACATATTGTTCTTCAAAAACATTCTTGAAATTTGTTAAAATATGCTTGACCTGGTCCATCAACAACAGCAATCCGGTTCGCAAGGATCATCTACTATCGTTGCACGGGATGCCACGCAATGCCAGTAAACTGGAAGAAGGACAATGTGCCAGTCGACACATGCTGCCAGTAAGAAAAGCCGATAGAACCAAAAACGTCTGGATCGATGATATGCCAAGCAATGAACACTTTTGTCAACCAAAAAAACGTAGTGAGGTTAGTTTTGTTGCTTTGTTTGTCATGCGACAGTCAAACCTCTATACAACGGCCCTCCTAGGGACCGGCCTTGGGGCCATGATATAGAGGGGTCGTTATATAGAGAGGCCGTTATATAGAGGTTTGACTGTATCAATAGTTTGTGATATGTCAATGAACTCGCAAACAGAAAAAGCATGTTGGCGGAATCAGCTACTGGCACTCGTGAAACTAGATCTTCGGCAGTCGTGCTCACTGAACAGAAGCTCCCTCTGAAGAATGCTAAAGAAACCAGGGGTTAGTTGTATTGGTCCTTTTTTGAGCAATATTAATCTTTTATTTCCAGAATTCCAGCCGCCAAGATAGCCGATGCACAACAGCAATTTGCAGCGGTTCTGGAGTACCAAGTTGAAGACGAAAACTTCGAAGAACACCTCACAGCCTTCCTGCTGCACATTGGATACAACAACAGGCCAGCTCAAATTGTAGAAGAAGAAATGGAAGAGGAGCCAGCTGCCGAGCAATGGATGGACGAGGAGGAGGAACTCATGTCAGTTGGGATTTTACCTTTTTTTTAAGCACAAACACGTATTATTGAAATTGCGAGGATAGGCGAGCTAGGCGAGGTTAGGTGAGGCTAGGCGAGAGTATGCGAGGTAGGCGAAGAAAGGCGAGGATAGGCGATGGTAGGCGAGGGTAAGCGAGAATAGGCGAGAATAGGCGAGGTAGAGTAGGTGGGTTAACAGATAGGGTGGATGTTCTACCCGAAAAACAGAGTTAGTATCCGAAACACTAATGTTCCCGAACGACATAGGCGCCGATAGGCGCCTGCAGACCCTAGCTTTAAATATTTTTTCAGGAATTTTAAATTTTTTTTATTTTGCAAAAGGTTACATATATTTATTTCGAGAATAAGTGTGTCATGTAATAACAAACTACTTTAATTACTATAGCGCCTAAAACTAACTACCATCATTAAAGATATACCATTAAAGGGATCGAGAACTTTTTGTACGCATCGTCTAAGCCACAGGTTCGACTACCACTGGCTGCATGTCTTATTTTTTCATCTCCTCTTTTTTTATAAGTTTTGTGTCTGAATGATCCTCACACTCGTGGCTGTCCAACGGAATTATCAGCGCAGGGTTACACACCTAGCGGAAATTATTTATAGTCTAAGATAGGCTAGACACCTGAAAGTCGATCGTTTTTGTGACTTTTTTGGCTGGGTTGGTTAATGTTTGCTGAATTTTACTACAAGTCATACATTTAATATGCTTGAATGTAGCCAAGATTTTAGGCTTTCGTTTGAGCTATTATACAGAAAAAAGATGATATTAAATTACAGCTCAAATTCAAGAGACATCAACGATACCCAATTCCATCCTGCACAATTCTGTCACTCACATGAAATCACAAAATTAGGGCATTTCCTGACAGTTAAAAAGTGCTGAAAACATTTGCAATACATTCGCAATACAATGATCGATAGTTTCTGGACCAATAGAAAGATAGCTGAAATAAATAGATCATACCCTAAGTGAGATTTGAACCCTCACTCTTCACCGAAGTGCAATTCACGTCTACTTTCAAGACCGAGCAAGAAGCTCAGAATACAAAATTTTAGCCAATCACCCCGAAGAGTGCACGGCGCAGAGGAAACCCACGAGATGCACCCGGCTGATCGGCTTGATCAGCATTGAGTACCTATATTTTCTCCTGCACCACAAGCTTCTGGGTCTGTAAGTGCCCTTTTAGAGAATTAATACTCTTTGGTTCTTATTGGCTCTTAAATAAGTGGCCCTGTTTTGCCCCTTTCCCTCCCAATTCAGCCTTTGTCCCCTTTGAAATCACTTTTCTGGTCCTTGCATGGCAAAATTTTTGCATGAAAATGGTTTTTGAGCAGTCCTGAAAACGTAAATTTTGGTGTCATTGGGTGGTTGTGATGCGTTGGCAAGTTTAGCGTTGGCGAGTTTTTGGTTGGCGAGTTTTGCCTTTGGCGAGTTTTGCGTTGGCGAGTTTTGCCGTTGGCGAGTTTTCCCCGTTGGCGAGTTTTTGGTTGGCGAGTTTTGGCGTTGGCGAGTTTTTAGCGTTGGCGAGTTATGGCGTTGGCGAGTCGGTTGCGTCCCAGCTAATTGGGTTTGTAACCCATCATTATTTCAAAGTCAAGTTTTTAGTGTGACCACAATGTGGTCACGTGGTTCAGAAACGGCAATTTTAATGTGCCTTTTCTAGAGTGAAAAAGTGAAAAAGGGCAACTGATGGCCGACCAACTTCAAATGGTTATTGCTCTGCTCCTATAGTATCATTTCGAAAAGAGTCCGATCTTTTTTAAGCTCCCCAGAGTTCAGGCTACAAGATAGAAACAAAAGAAAAAATTTCAGTTTTTCCGTCATGGCCAACTCTTCCCGAAAAATCGTCCATTTTTTACAGATTGTGTCTTTTAACTTGTATGCACTCAATATTCAAAAAAGAACGTAGTAATAATTTTGAAAGTACATAAAATATAGAAATAGGTAAAAAGCAAGTCCTGCAACAGCTTGTTAAGTACGTCAAGGCAGTTATTGACAAATACAGTATTTTTTATAAAAAAAAGTTTGTAAAAAGCACCAAAATGTACCATGTTTTAGAATATAGTGGCCGAAATAAAATAAACAAGTAAAAAATTTCTAAAAGTAATGACCCCAGAGTGATTTGAACACTCAACCTTCGGGTCTGGAATCCGACGCGCTACCGTTGCGCCATGGAGTCATACATGCATGTTTGAAGAAATGTGAATAATAAAGGAGTAATCAAAAAAAGACTACTTCTGAATTTTTTTTGAAATTTATGTTTATTTTATTGGTTTTTTAGCAGACCAACTAAGCAAGTCCACGTCGGTTTTCTATACTATTCGATTTTTGAGTAATTCTTTTCATTTTCTTGAGGATAGTTAAGAATTTGCTTGTATTTAATAGAGCAAAGACAGGAGAAAGGAAAATTCGAATGACCTCAAATTTTTGGAAAAAAAACTGCTGAAAAATTGTGACGCTACTGGAATATACCCTTCCATAATTTTTAGGGGTACCCTAAAAGCACCATTTTTGATTTTTTTTTTTTTTTGAAAAAGCTGATATTAGTACTGGCCAGGCCCTGAGCCTAAAACCTAAGGGCCTTACCCTTATCCTAAGTCTAATCCTAAATTATCGGGGGCCATATTCCACTGGCGCCAAATTTGTTTTGCCAGAAAAATAACACAACAACAGATAAACGGGCCTGTTGAAATAACCTTGCGAGCACGAATCTGGCGATGAATACCCGATGAAGCGGAAGAAAATTTTCGCCAAAAAATTTTGCTGAAACGTCTTCTGCAAAACTACAGAAAACGTATTTCAAAATGTCAAATCAAAAAATTAGCTGTCAAAAAGCAAAAACTTGCTCGTCACCCGAAAACCCCGGTAGAAACAATTTGTGAACGCAGACTTTACGGGTAAAAATCCAATTCGTTATGTCTTTTGCTAGAGCCATTTATTGCTACTGCTGCTCTCCTATCACCCCCACACTATTACTTGTCATAAGACCAATTTCCGGCTGTGTGTTACAGAAACGGCAAAAAGAGAAATAAATAAAATAAAAGAATAGAATAAGATTTATTCATAATCCAATTTATCATTTTGCGGAGCGAGAAAGAGCATTGACTAACCCACAAATTGCTTTGTTTGGCTGGCTAGATACCCCTTTTTGGCAAAACAATTTGCTAGAGTGTACAATTTTGACGACTCAGAAAGCTGAGTTTTTTCAATAAATTTAAATACGGTTTTTTCGCAATATTTTCTTTACAGCCAAAATTTGATTTTACGACACTTTTGGAGCCCGCAAAGCAGTGCCATAGAACCGAAGCTATCATAGGGAAACTAATTTTTGCATGGACTTCTCAAAACTTGCTAACTATTGTGTTTTTGCATCTATATGAGATTGTTCATAGTTGATTAAGTCTGATATGTAAATTATACAGTTCTCCCGAAAAAAACACCGCTTTGAAGCGGAGGACTCCACTTCCTTAACCCCCATTATTTTACTTGGAGTGAAACCGCAGAAGCAATTTGGCTTTAGCTAGTTTTAGGGCGTATCACACATACCTGGGAAAATTCAAGTGCTACACAATCTGGTTCCACCCAATTATCGTTCGGATATATACCGATAATCGAAGCTAGAGATTTGTTTCCATGATTATAATACCTTCCTTTTATTACATCTCTCTCGAGATCTCACTAAGGACGGGAACAAGTGCCAACAAGTTCGGGCTATGCCTTCAGCATAGCCCGAAGTTCTAGTAATTTATATAAATAGTGTTGTGAAATGCACCTTACACAAGATAGCTGTATAATTTCTAGTTTCTTCTGGCTTTATCGATCACAAAAATAGTTCGGGCATGAAAAAACCTAACATGCTTTTAATAAAAACCGATTTGGAGAAATCCACACAGAATCGACATTCCAAATAAATAAAAATAATTATCTCACAGTTAATAGTACCATGGCATTTCTGTATAGCAGGGCTGCCAACTGTACTTGATTTAATGATTTGCACTTTATTTAGGACCGAAATCTTTTGAGACGTTACATTTTTTTGCTCAAAACTCAATAACCCGGGATAAAATGGATTTTTTTGGATAAAAAATGACCAAATCATATTTTATTTCAAAATTTTGAGTTGGCGTTCCTGCTGTATGGCCATACAATTCCACCCAATATTAATTTTTTCACTAACTTTTCAGAATTTGGCTTGAAATTCATTTTTTAAAAATACTCAAGTTAGCAATATTTATTTGTATTAGATTATTCATTGGAGTGTGGGAAATGTCTTTTATTTATTATTTTATTATTTTTTGTAGGACTGCCTTTTAGCGCATATTAGTCAATCACGCATTAAGCTTTTGCAATTAAGAAGTCTTACTTTGCTTAATCCATTTCTTGAAAAAAAGACAAAGAAAATTTTTAAATTATTTTTGCCAGAATTTTTTAAAGAATTGATTAATTTTGTTTGTGCTTGCAAATTTTCAGGGTTTTTTTTATCTGAGGCTTGTAACAAAATCAGAAAACGAATCCATCTTTTCTGAGTTTGAGAAATATTTGTAATTGAACAAAATGTTAGACTTGAAAAGGCATGCTTGTGCGTTTTGAAAAATTAAGGCAGGGAACAAGTAGTTATTTTCTTACTCTTAAGCTTTTCGATATGCCTATTTATCGATGCTTTCATTATTTTCTTATTTTTTAATTAATCGTACCTTATTTTGAAAAAGTAATCTGAGTCGATCTATACTAGATTTTTTGCAAAAAAATGAGTAAAACAGAAGGATTCGAAAAATTTGCTGGTCCGCTCCTTTTTTACGCGTAATAGAATGATGAGTATTCGCTGCCAGGTCGACCAAGGCTTTAGTCTTGTCAACTTTTTATATTGAAATTTTGTTTCTTCAGAAGAAGGGTTGACAGATAAAATATTATATTGATGTTTTACAGATTTTTAACTTTATCAAAAGATGTTTGTCGAATAAACATTGTTCTTAGTAAAGCTCTTGTTTGAAAAGTGTTACATAAAAACATTTTCTTTATTATTGTTGAACGGCTGAAACTGTCCCTGGAGACTTTTAAAGCAAATACACTATCAAAACCTAAATTCTCTAGTAAAGATGTCCACTTTTATCGTCCATTTCCTTATTCTATTTTTATGAAACTACAAAATCGTCTGATTCTCGAGCATTCTCTGTTTAAGACAAAAGAGCTAATTAGTCCAGTACCAGCCCTGGTCAATTTTTCCACTTCCAGTTACTCACTGTTGTAGGCTGTTTAGATACCCCCACATATTAGAATTTGTGAGCTGAGCACTCATCATTAAAATTTGTAGCATAGGCAGCTACTTTGTATCATCATGTCTTAGTTTTCATAACACCTTTGTTTCGGCTTTTCAATGCTCAACCTTATCTAGCTAGTAGTCATTGAAGTAAGCTTTCTACAGAAAGATAATCTCCTCAAAACACAGACTTGTTGCTAATCATATAGCTTTGAACTGCTGTTATTTATAGCCCGTTGATTTTCAAGTAATTTTTGTCAACCATAGCCGACTTCTTGAAATTTTCTTAACAATAATTTTGAGTGTAGCCTCCTTTCTTCGGCCTGGCGTGTGCGCATCTCAACTCCAAACTATGGTATGCATAAGTTTTTGTGCACTTGGTGGTCCCTCTTTCTATTAACTGTGAATAGTTAAAACGACAAACAAATAATTGTTTAACGTTTCCATCACTAAAAAGTCAACTTTTGAAGACGAAAAAAACTCTTATCAAAATTAGAATTTTTGCATTGGTCCGCCGAGCTAATTAAACAAAAAGGGTACATGGATATCCCCAAACACCAAAAAAGATGTGATTTGAACATAGTTTTGAATACTGGGGCCTACCGCATATAGAAACTATGGTATGCATACATTTTTTATGCATCTAGAGTCACTTTCTCGGAATCATGTCTAAGGTATGTACGTATGCGCATCTCAACCCTGAGCCACTAAGCCCAGCGCCTCCTTCAGAATCACAGGAAGCTTGAAGGGTTAGACATGAGCGCAATCACTTACTTCAGACATGATTTCGAGCAAGACTCTTGTTCAATAATGTATAATTTTATGATGAAAATCAGCGATGTAACAAAATTTTATTACTATGCTGTTAGGTAGGATTACAAGAGGTCATCTGTTATACGGGGTTTGTAGCTCTTGATGCGTAAGACTTTATTTACATTGACAGGCTTTTTCGGTTGGATATCGAGAAGCTGGGTGTAGGTGTCAGCGATTTTTTGTTTGAAAATTTTTAAATTATGAGCAATGGTTTGATATGGTTGAAAATTACTTAAATTTTGCTGACTTCAATCAATTTTATGAAATACGGGGAATTTTTAGAAGTAGATAAAGAAGGCTCGAAAGTCAGACACCGGCTAGATCTAAGTTTGCAAACTCCTGCTTTGTTTGATTAAAAATTTTAGTATTTTCATCTTTTCTCCTATTTCCTTAAAAGGATTTTATGTCAAATTAACAACTGGGATTAACTTACCGTATTTTCTTTAATAATGACCCGGGGTCATTATTTTTCAACCCCTCAAAAATCCCGAAATTGTCAATCAAAAGTGGCCTTAACTCTGAAATCCTAGTCAAAAATAAGGAGGGGGGTCATTATTAGAGAGGGGGTCATTATTAGAGAAAATACGGTATATGGTTTCTTGTATAACCAAAAAACGCCTTAAGCCAAACTTATTTGTGCTTAGCGAACTTATTGATTGCAACAAATTGCTTTTTCTTGTCTTTACAGTTTTATATTTCCTCTCAAAAAGCTTTTAAATGCAGGATAAGCCACAAATTTTTGTCTAGCAAAAGTCAAAAGTGCTGTTTTAGTGAAAGCAGGATTTATTTGTTAATTACATTGTTCACCACTTTGCTAATGCACTTCCATGTGGGCACGCGCCTACATTTCTTCATTTCTATGACGGCACTCTTGATAAAGACTGTTCTCGTATTTTTTATCTTTTTGTATAAATGTCAAATAATTTTTGTATTTGAGCTAATATTATTTAGGCTGCTTCAAAACTAAAATTTTTTTTAAAAGTAATGACCCCAGAGTGATTTGAACACTCAACCTTCGGGTCTGGAATCCGACGCGCTACCGTTGCGCCATGGAGTCATACATTAATGTATGAAGAATTGTAAATAATAATTCAGAAACCACATTTTTAAACAGAATTTTGCGTATTCAAGATTTATTTTAACTTTTTTAAATTTTTTTAGCAGACCAGTCAACAAGCAAGTCCATGTTGGGGCATCCTTATCTGGGTTTTTTTTCCATAGAACAACAACGTCGAATAATTCTGCTTAGGTAGTCTCTTTCACAAAGTTTTTACCTTTTTTTCACGTTTTTACAGTATTTTTTCGTGCCTGTGTTTAACAAAAATCCCATTTTTAGAAAATCGATCAAAATTGCAAGTTTTTAGCAACGAAAATTTTTTTTATTAACAATTTAATTCCTATGTTGTTTTGACTGATTCCAACTGAGTGACCCACAATGAATAGCAAGAGAACAACCTGGTTTGCTAAAAAAAACTTTCCTTTATGCCACCTTATTATCCAAACTTTTGTGGTGGGGCAACTTAAGTAGCAGAAGAAAGACTCAAATGCTTCCTTTTATTTTGTTCGATCCATAAGAATAATCACTTTTATAAGATGTGTATGTTTTCCTCTTTTGCTTTAAAAAGTACTCGTAGTTTTCTGAGGAATATGCTAGCTTTCTTGGTTGTGACGTACATGTTGCACACTGCTTCTAAGGCTTTGTAGCCTATGTGTCATTTGTTGTGTTTTCTGATGTACATTATTTATTCACTTAGTAAATAGATTTTGGAAAATGATTTTGGAAACAAGGCTGTCTCTAACAAGGGACCTTCCTGGGATGTGATTTTTCGAAGCTCGATTTTTTTATCGAATAATCTTGTAGAGCACCTATGACTTGCTGGCAAAACCGGGCTATCGAGGCGGTATCTCTACAAAAGTAGTAAAACACTTAAATGAAACATATAAAAAATACCTAGAATCTGGCAAACAACTTTTATTGAGAAATGACTGAAAGCAAATCACGTGTCAGCGTTTTTCACAGGTTGAGTCAAGTAAAAAACGCTGTTATATGACCTGCTTTCGCTTATTTCTAAATTTAGATTATTAATACTAAAAAGTTTGCTAGATTCTAGCCATCATTTTGAGTACTAAATGCATTTAACATGAAAATTAAATTTTTGTGAGCAAAAGAAATTGTATAAATAAACAAAATCGATGATGCCATAATTTTAGCAAAAACAAGGTTTTGACAAGAAATTTCAACAATAAATAATATTTGTGGCCCCAAAAAAATCGTTCAAAAAAGACCAAATCTGTGCAAGCAGTTCATCGCTACTAGTCTGTCAAAATTACAATGTTCAGTGAAATTTGAGCCCTCTGAAACTTGGTTTCGACTAAGTTCCGATGATTTTCAAACTCGATTTTTAAAGTCTTTTGCAAATTCTGTTTGAATAGTACAGTCCGAAAAAATTCGAAAATTCTGTATTTGCCGATTATTTTTTACTAAATAAAGCTTATGTAATACCCGTGAACCTGGGAATAAACAGAAGAGAATGTTAGAAAAAATTTGAAATGAATGTCATCACCCACAAAATTGATAGTTTTTGCGAACCAGGAAAATAAAAAATTGCGATCGAGATCGTACCTTTCGTGCTTGTAATTATCAAAATATTCTGTATACAATACCGTTTTAAATGTGTAATGAATTTTTGCCGCTATTCCATTGTTTATTAGAGGCCCTTATTTATTAGTGGCCCCTGTGTTATTCCCTTCCCCTCCCAATACAGCCTTTGAACCCTATTTAAATGGCTTTTCTGGTCCTTTTATGGCAAAATTATCACATAAAAATGGTTTTTGAGTGCATATAAAAAAGTTGGTTTTGGGGGGGGGGTACAATGGAATAGGTTCTTATTTGGGGGGGGGGGGGTTACAATGGAATAGTACCGAATTTTTTTATAGCATACAATTTTAAGAACATGGTCAGAGAAACATGCCCATAGGATGCAAAAAGTCTACTAATTTCACGATTTTCAGTTTTGTTATTTCAATGTATAATCACTCAAAAAGAATATTTATTAAATCAATGCCTGTCTGTAACCCTAGCTGATCGGACCACTAGTATAATAGGGAGCTATATATGCCTTTGAACAGCTCCACAGCCTTGCTGGCAGTAGCTTCCAAGAATGCTATATTTCGAGCCACCACAGCCTTGCCGTTGTTGAACGGAGACGAGTGGAATCCACCCTACCACCCTATAGTCCAGGCTATAATATGGATTTTGGCGATGTTGCTTAGTCTGGAAACTATTATCGGCAACGCTATGGTGGTGCTAGCTTACAAAATTGAAAGATCTATAAGTAAACAGGTAAGATTTTAACAATATAGGCAAGTAAATAATATTTTCTGTATTTCTATTTTTATTTCGAAAATTCAAATTTTGATTCTAAGAATATTATTAAGAATCGCGTGTTCAGGTGAACAACAGATTTATTGTCTCTCTGGCCATATCTGACCTGATCATCGGCATTGAAGGCATCCCTTTGTTCACTGTCTATGTTATTAATGGTAGGGTTTATTCAGATTTTTGTTAGTAATGAATACAAGGCGCTGACTTGAGCCTTGGTCGGGATCAATTTTTAGGTAAAATAATCTCTTAAAAGATGCTTCATAAAGGAAACAACCCTAGAAGTGCAATGGTATAACTTTTGCAGTGAAAACCCTGCCCTGGAATATAACCATGGGACATTTTAATATCTGTATTTTTTTAAAATTATTTTCAAAAAAATTCAAAAATGGATTGTCCGAATAAAAAAGATGCATAAATCATAGACGCTACTGCCGTAAAGCCACCCTACCCCAAGCTTGTGCACTATATATCTTTCCTCTAATAATTTTCGAGGGGTACCTAAAACTAACATTCAAAAAAGCTATGCAAAAGCCCTTTTACTAATAGACAGGCCCTAAGACTAGGGGCAAATCATTAGGGGAGGTGTTCACATAACCGAAAATCCTAACTTTTATTCCCTTCCCCTCCCAATACAGCCCTTAATTTTTTGAAATTTTGGCTTAGGCTTATTTTGGCTTATTTGGCTTAAAACCATGATACCTCCCTGTGTTCCGAATTTTTTTTCTCAGAATCAAAAAAACAGCCGGCTTTCTATGAAATAAGGGTCGAGAAACACGTATATGAAGTTATCTCCTCCATCCGAGCACTCTGCGTGGGGAGGATTCTATACTGCAACCTAAATCTGTGTTCGAGTTCAGATAAAAGGTTTTCACGTAGCCAAGAATCAGGACTTGAACAAGAACTCCAAGTACGTGAAAGAGCCATGAGAAATTTTTTTTAATTCGGTACCTTCATCTACATATAGTATTTTGATAGGATTCTCTGTCATCAACTTTATGTATGTCACGTTTTTTGTGTGTCACACTTTTTGTGTGGCACACATTTTTGTGTGTCACATTTTTTGTTTGTCACATTTTTTTTGACGTTCTCCGTCACGCTTTTCAACCCACTTCCCATATACAAATCAATTTATTCACCAAGGGTTTCGTGTTTCCAAGGGTAAACTGGGGCGTATAGTTTAGAAAACTTATCCTAATTGGCATGCGATGCTTAAAAATTTGAGTTTTACCACAAAAGAGGAGAAAACCAGGCAACCTGAAGTGGTTTATCAAACCAAAAATAGAAATTTTTTATTTCTTTGCGTTTGTTTCCTGGACCATCATTGTTTTTACTTTTTTGTTCTAAAGTTTTTTATTTCAGCTTTTCGATCAGTATTTATCTATGGAGCGCTTTCCACTATATAACAATCAAGGGGATTTTGGCATGTTATTATCAGAGTATATCAGAGTATATTGACATACATTAATTTTTATATATTAATTTTTTATATGTGGATGAGTTCAGAGCTCTCAGGTGCGCCCGTTGGTTACTCTTTAGTTTTTTTGTATTTGATTCGTGTTTTCTAGGGTCGCAGCACGTTCCGCCGACTCCCCATCTTTATTCTTCGTCTCAGGTTTGCTACAAACCCTCTTTTATTTGACTTTCTGACATCATCCTTTCAGTCTTCTGACGTGATTCTACAGCTGTGTTTTCGAAACTCACATTCACACTCACACTCACAGTCACACTCACACTCACACTCGATTAATTAATCGAGTGTGAGTGTGAGTGTGACTGTGAGTGTGAGTGTGAATGTGAGTTTCGTAAACACAGTTCTACAGCCATTGAATGTAGATTCTTTTGGTTACCAGGTTCGGTCTGCTATTCATTGTTAGTATCTGATTCGTGTCGTTTAGTGGTCGCAGCACGTTCCGCCGCCTCCGCCTCTTCCTTCTATGACTTCTCATGTTTGTTATGATTCTTCTGTTACTTAGTTTCATGAAATTCAGTTTTTAGGCAACTAGCGTGGTTCCTCAACCATTGAATGCTGGCTCTGTTGGCTATCAGGTCTCATTTGATATTAAATTTTAGTATCTGATTCATGTCTTCTAGGGGTCGCAGCACGTTCCGCCTCCTCCACCTCTTCCTACTTCATCTCAGGTCTGCCATGATTTTTCTTTCATTTAACGTTATCACATTATCTTTTCAGTCTTCTGACATCGCTCTTGAGCCGTCGAATGTCGGATCTGTTGGTAATCAGGTGCGGTTCACTATATATGATTATTATCTGATCAGTGTCTTCTAGGGTCGCAGCACATTCCGCCGCCTCCGCATCTTCCTATTTCGTCTCAGATTTACTATGATTCCTCTCTCATTCAACTTTATCACATCATTTTTTATTTTACTGGCGTCGTTCTTCAGCCACTGAATGTTGGTTCGGTTGGTAATCAGGTCCGGTTTTCTATTTGTGTTTACTATCTTATTCGTGTCTTTTAGGGGTCGCAGCACTTTACGCCTCCTCCGCCTCTTCCCTACTTCATCTCATGTCTGCCACGATTTTTATCTCATTTAACTTTATCACATCATCTTTTCAGTCTTCTGACGTCGCTCTTCAGCCGTTGAGTGTCGGATCTGTCGGTAATTAGGTCCGTTTTACTATTTATGGCCTCTATCTGATCAGTGTCTTCTAGGGTCGCAGCACGTTCCGAAGCCTTCGCATCTTCCGCCTCCAACTTTTCCTACTTCTTCTCAGGTTTGTTATGGTTCCTCTCTAACTCGGTTTTTCGACATTCAATTTTCAGGATTCTAGCGTGGTTCGTCAGCCCGTGAATGTCGGCTCTGTTGGTTACCAGGTTTCTTTGCTATTTATTTTTTTTTATCTAATTCGCGTCTTTTTGTGTGTCATTTGTGTGTCTGAATAATTTTTTTTAGACAGCGCACCTTTCGTTGCAGCAGGTTATATGCTTTTTTCATTTTTCCGGATAAATATTAACAACGTCAATTAGATGTGCTCTTGGCTGATTTCGGACTTGGATGTCATCAAGAAGAAAGTGCAGAATATGGATAAAGTTTTGCAAAGGATCCATCGTCGTCAATAAAACATTTTCAGTCTTATTTTATTTTGTTGATGTTTCATCATAAAGGTTTAATTTGTCCCCACTGTGCTTTATTACTATTGTATAGCTAACTAACACAATTTTATCCCTCACAATTTTATCCTTCACTCGGTAGGCCTTAATAGCACGGTGCGTCGTTTATTCTAGCTGAATTAAGTTTTTAGCTTCTTTTTTGTTCTAAAATAATTCATTTCAAATCGTATAACTTATACCTTATTTCAAATCTTCTTTTTCACCAACTGTGAATAGAGTTTAGATCAAATCTTCTAAAAATATTTTGATAATCCAAACCCACAATAAGCAATATTCTTAAGTGTGACACACGAAAAAAGTTACGTTTTTTGTGTGTCATATTTTTTGTGTGTCACACTTTTTTGTGTGTCACTTTTTTGTGTCTCACACTTTATTATGGTTTACCTGTTCAAACTTTTGTACCAGCCACTTTAAAAAACACACAAAAAATGTGACACACAAAAAAATGTCACACACAAAAAAATGTGACACACAAATAACGTGTGACACACGAAAAACGGTAGGTACAACAAGAGGACTATTAGACAAAAGCACTGAGTGGATAAATTTTTTTGAAGAAGCAGCCAGTTTCTGACCAACCACAAAATTATCTAGAATATCCGCACGAATTTTTGCATTCCTTGAATGACACAGGACTGCCACCTCACGAGCTACAACTAACTGTGGGATGCCCATTAATGTTAACAAGAAACCTAAACATGGCAGCGGGCTTATGCAATGGAACCAGAATGACAGTTTTTAACATGCACAAGAATATATTAGAGTGCGAACTTTTGACTGGCGAAAAGATTAGTGAAACTGTATTAATTCCGAAATTCAAACTATCTAGCGTAAAATTTCCGTTCAAACTGTACCGAAAACAATTCCCTGTGAAACCTTGCTTCTTAATGACAATAAACAAGAGCCAAGGACAAACGATTGACTTTGTCGGACTGGATCTAACTGACCCCGTGTTTTGTAAAAGTTGCGGTAAACCAAAAATATGGTAACAGGATCAAGAATATCGTTTGGCCAGAAATTTAAGTGGAAGAAACTGAAGATTAATTTCTAGACAAAAAAAACAAAAGTCTTCTCCGCATCGGGAGGGCAGGCTGACCCCCTGTCAGCGAGTAGGGACGAAACAGGGTATTTTTTATGTTCATACTGAGGTTCGTTCTGACGAGTTCCCGCCTCTACTTTTTAACAGCAATTGATATAAATTGAAAACAACCGTGAAATATAACCGGTACATTAAATGAGCAACCAGAAAACCGGAACAAAGCTGTAACTGATCGGAAGAATAGACTTGCAAATAGAAAAAAGAGCGTAGCTAAAAAAATAGTCGAAGAAAAAATCGTAATGACAAAACACACAGAACAAAATATTTGGAAACGCGAAAGGGTGCAATTTTTCATTGACGTATGTTTTGGCGCCTGTATAGGCGCCTGTTCGGCTAGTTAAAATTGTATTTTCACTTTCCAGGTGATCGATGGCCGCTCGGTTCTATCGCCTGTGAAACCTGGTTGTTTCTAGACTATACTCTGTGCCTTGTTTCTATTCTAACGGTGCTTTTAATCACCGCTGACAGGTTTGTCTCAACAATGAAAACACAATCATGAAAGTTATCATAATTGCGATTTGTAGATACTTGTCAGTGTGTCATACTGCCAAATATCTAAAATGGCAGAATCCGTGGAGGATTCAGGTGCTCATAATTCTTTCTTGGGTCATTCCAGCACTTATGTTTGGAGTCATGATCTATGGCTGGGGTTTTTGAGTAGTGAGAGCCAGGACGAACTCAGGTTTGCACCCGCTACAAATGTATTTTTTGCTCAAAATATTGGGTTTTTATAGCAAAGCGACTTCCAACGGAGAATGCTATGCTCCCTTCTTATCCAATCCATACGTAAATATGAGCATGTATTTGGCCTACTACTGGACCACCCTCATTGCCATGCTTATTTTGTACAAGGTTTGTGTTATTAGATAGCACAACTGACTTGAAAAATAACAAGAGACATTTTCAAGGGAATCCACCAAGCTGCAAAGAAGCTCGAAAACAAAGGCAAAGCCAAAGAACACCGTCATATTGCCTTATTGCTAACTCAGAGACTCGGCACTCAGGTATGTACACATAGTTTTAATAATTAGAACCCTGAAAAAGTACATTATTCAGGTTGGTGTCAGTCTGATGCTGCACTCTAAGCGCCAGAATGAGCTAATGCAAGAGAGAGCCGCTGAAAACGATAATTACACCAAAGACAGTGGCTACGCTACCAATAATGCTGTAAGAATTCTATCAGAAATGTTGAGAATGTTAGTCATGGCTTTGGTTACACTTTGTTTTTGACTGTGTTTGTCAAATCAATATATAGACAGTATATGTCAATTTATGTACCACTAAAAATTGAGTTACATATTCAAAAACACAGTGCAACTAACACTAAAGTGTAAGGTTTTTTAAATTTTTTGGCCAAAAAATGTTTTCTAGCAAAAAATTTGGAATTCGAATTGTGACCACGGTCAAATTAGCCGATCTAATTAGTCGCTTATTAGACAGCTAATCCTACAACCCGAATAAGGCTGTTTTCTTGATGATTTTTTTTATTAAAAAACCCTATCATTTAACCTACGCCTTACAGTTATCCACTACCATCAGAACCACAGCTGACTTTAGTGCCATGGAGTCGATGCTTGAGTCGAGAAGAAGCTCGGCTCTAGAAAAGTATGCGCCATTGCCTGTTTCCTATCGCTCGGATGGTGAAGTTGCTGCTAATACCAACAGCCTAGAAAGTCCAAAACACTTGGTCAAAAGGAAGCTGTCTAACAAGCACAGAAATGTTGACAAATTATTGGCTAGAGTGGATAGTGCCCCTGCTATTCAGTGCTCTAATCTAGTCATCAGTAATGGACAATGTAGTAGGACAGGGGTTGAACCATCTGCGCCCAACCAGTTGCTGACCATTCCTCAGGAGCTTGAAGAAGAGCCCAGGGAAGAGGAACAGGGGCCAAGCTCGACAAAGTGGCTAAGAATGGTACTTCAGTCAGAATCAGAAAGATTAAGGTTAGTTTGTAAAAGGACGTCTTGTTCAATACGTATTTTTGCTGTAAATTTTTGAAAAAAGATGGGTAAAATAGAAACCCTTCTAACTTTGGTGACCAGATTAATGGATCATGTCTCGTTAAAAAACGTTGAAAATAAGGACTCACCGAGAAAACGAACTTGAGGGGTGTTCATTGAATGGGGCGAAAAAGACTAGAAAAGTAAGTTAAAAGAGACTGAGGGATGCAAATGAAGGGGAAATTAATCATAGGTGGCCAATTTTATGCCTGCTATTTTGGCTGCTTTACCATGTTTGGGTGTCAAATTTGTTTTTGTTAACAATTATATTAATCTTTCATACTTTCAGGACACCCATAACTATGACTTCAGCTCAGATAATGACTCCCTTAGCATCGTTTTCAACGATGAAAGACACAGCTCAGTGCTAAAATTTCAGCCAGTGTCATCAGTTAACTCATTGGACACTCCTCAGGCTACAAACACCTTTCTGGTCAATAGGAATCAGCTAAGTGAAAAGCTTGCAAAATCGCCGAAAATCAGACGACACTCCCACCAAATCGTCAAAGAGCGTCAGACAGTCCCAGAAAGCTTGTCATTGCTACCCAAAAGCAAAGAAAATTTGTGCCTTCAGGCCAAAACTGAGTCGAGAAGGTCATCACATGCGCACAGCCAACACAAAAGTAGCACTTGCAGTCAGAACTATATGCCTTCGGGAGTGAATGAGGGGCCTGATAGGCAAAGAAGGCAGAGGAGCTGGATTATGGAAATGACTAGGAGATTGTCCCACTGGATGGGTAGCTATAGCACTGGATTTGAGGGCAGAGAGGAGGAGAATGTGCGAAAGGTTACTCGATCTTCTAGGTAGGCTTTAAAAAGTTTTTAGATTTTGCAAATCGAATTTTATAAAATCTATTACCGTATAAGACAGGAGACTGTGAGATTTGAACTGCAAGATTTGCGACACAAGTTTTGCTCGTCATCTTTGATTTTCTTGATTTTGAATGATTTTGAAGTCTTCTGCCAGTTCTGTTTTTACAGTCTGGTCCTGAAAATTGCAAAGATTCTGATTTTGCTGATCGTTTTTGAAAAACACTGCAATTTCGACATTAAAAATTCTGCGTCGCAAATCTTCAGGCGCAAATCTCGCTTCTTGATTTTTACATTCTCTCATCTAACAGTCGTAAATCTGGCAATGCAATCATTGTGTTGCTTTTCTTGGTGTGCAAATCGTGTGGCGCTTAATATGTTGTTTGTAAATAGAGTTGGGATATTGCTCGAGCAAAATTTTTTCGAGAAAATTCTCCAAAACCGAGCAAAATCGAGCAAAATCCTTTTTCCAGTAAATGAGTATGGTTACTACTTAAAAGTTCAAGACATTAGTTAGCGATGGATTCATGTTCAGCGTAGTCAATTTCTTTGTAAAACTGACGTTTAAATATCAAACTCCGATTCTAAATTCCTCTCAACACAATGATTATCCATAAAAGGGAATTTTGACAGTGAGCCGAGTGATTTGACAGTGAGTTTGATATTTAAAGGGAAGTTTTATAAGCAAATCGACTACGCTGAACGTGAATCCGGTGAAAATTAGGTTTATTCCCGTGACAAGAGCGAAATTATACATTACAACTACGCCGCTGCAACCCTATTCGAGCGGGCGTCAAAAAAAGATTTGGCTCCATTTTGACACGGTCGAGCAAAATCTAGATTTTGCTCCAGAAAAAACCGAGAAATTTCTTGAGCAATTTCTCGAGAATTTTCTCATTGGCCAGCCCTATTTGTAAATCATCTGTCGCAAATCTTATTGCTCAGGTCTTGCCACGCTGCAACTTCAAAAGACAGATCTCCTCAATTTTAGTTTTCAATTTTTATGATTTATATCTCAAAAGATAGCGCACATTACGAGCTTTCAAATGATATATAATCGAGGTTTTAATGACAGTTAAATGTAAAAAATTTAGTTCAAATATTTCAAAAACGTTGTTGGACTTAAGTATGCAAGAAAAAGTGTTATAACGTCAAAAACTTCGAAATTGATTTTGACGTAAAACTTCATTTTGCTGAAGAAACCAATTTTTGACACCGGATTCGTGTTAAGCATGATCAATTGCTTATAAAACTGCCCTTAAACATAAGAACTTGCTGTCAATTTCAAATTTGCTCAAAACAAAAAACATTTAATTAAAAAAAATTTCAATTCGAATACTTGTTGTCTTGAGTGTTCCAGTATTAAAGTCCAGAACTACCCTTATTTTTAGGTCGTTTTCTTCGTCCTCTAGCATATCCAGCTCAACTAATGGATCACCCAAGAGACAATACAATGCTCTGGCAGGCCAGAATGTGCCTATGGTTACTATTACCAGGGAAAGGAACAATTCTTGCGCTGGATCAATAGAGACTATTTGCAAACACACAGAAGAAAGAAGACCCTCTAGTTTGGCTCCCACTGAGTAAGTTTTTTAGAAGGACTAAACAAGTCCAGCAAGTTTTATTAAAAACTAACCCTTTTCTATTCAGACTAGGAAGAAAACTGTCAAGTCTTACAAAACACACCGGTGACCGCTTCCTAAATTCTCTGTTTGCTCCAATCTCAGCCATAAACAGAAGAAGGAAGAGAACCAAAGCAGAAAAAAGGGCTCACAAAGCCTTCAGAACCATCACCTTCATTGTTGGCTTATTTGCTTTGCTGTGGTCGCCTTACTATGTTGTGGTATATCAACTTTTAAGCAAAAATGTCTTATCCCAATTTTTTCGAAAATCAGTCTGTAGGGAAAATTGATTTGAAAAAATGGCAGATACAACTGGCAAAAGAGTTTAAAATTTGGCTTAAAAAGTGTCAGACCCTAGGCAAGAACGAACTTGAGGGGGTGACTGTTTATCGAGAGTCAACGGTATGGGGTGAAAGTTTAGCGAAAATTGAACGCACCCACTCTAAATGTTACTTTCTCCAACCTATTTGTGTCAATGTGTGTAGAATGACCATAAATTTACCTTACTACTTTTTTTAACATTTTCAAATTTTATCACGAAAACGGTTGGTCGTAATGTCCGTCGATTCGGACTCAGAATTTTACGTTGAACACAATGGAGCATTTAGTTTTTCAAATTATAATTAAAAGTGAGGAGATCCAGGCAGTTTGAAATACCAGATACTGTATTTCCTATTACCGTATTACCTCTAATGAGAGCCCAGGGCTCTTATTTTTCAACCTCCCTCAAGGGGGCTCTTATTAAGACATGGGCTCTAAATAGGACATGGGCCCTCATTTTTCAACCTTTCGGTGCCGAAAAAAATTTTCATGCCCCACCATCAAACCAAAGAAATTTTATTCAAATTTTCTAAAATTAAATATGGTGAAATTCTGTGTCAACATCATTGATAACATCATTTTCAAAGATCAACGCACCCATTATCTTTGTCTTCGTCACCGTCGACTTCTTCAGATGCAGCCATCGCCTGTCGGATTACCTAGCGTGCCTCAATCAGCTCAAACTGTCCATTGGCAATCGGACCGTGCTCCTTGAAGCAATACACTTGATCGTCCTCGCTGCCATCATGGCACATCGTAATCCCGCAGTCTGAAGAGAAAAAGTCTTGGTTAGCAAAGAAAACAAAGAGCAAACCCTTGAACGACTTTGCAATTGCTTCTGTTGGCAATGAATTCCACGCGTCCAGGATCCATTGCAGCTAGACATCCGTCGAAGGCGTTTTCGGATCGCCGCCAGCTTTCCACTCTTCCTGCGCACCATTTGACATCCATCAGTCGTAGCTTTACTTGATCTGCGGGTAGGGTCATATTTCATATAGCGACATTTCATATCCTGACATTTCATTTCACAACGTTTTATTCATTTTCTCTTATCTTTTTAAGACTTTTCGAAACAGTGTTATTACCATCTGGTAGCTAGAATTTCAGGCTACAAAATGGTGTATTTCGGGCTGGGGTTTGAAAAAATGTTGTCAGACAGGTTGGCTTTTTGTTCAAAAAAACACCTGTTTTTTAAAAAAACGCTACCACCAAACCAAGCTTTCACTAAAAAGCCAGCCCGTAAGCCAACGTTTTTTCAAACCTCGGCCAGGAAAATACCATTTCGTAGCCTGAGATCTTACATATCAGATGGTAAAAAAATTTTTGCGAAAAGTTTGAACAAAATTAGAGAAAATTAATAAAATGTTGCGAAATGAAATGTCAGGATATGAAATGTCGCGATATGAAATGTGACCCTACCGATCTGCGCTTTGATTGGTCCATTCCACAAGACATCTGGGCCTAAACTACTTTCAAGTAAACTGAAACAAAATTTGAAGTGTAAACCTGGATGAACTTTGTGCATCCACCTGGAACCCAAACTTGACGGCGGCTTTCGCTTAATCGTTGTTCTTTGCAAACTTGACGACCTTCAGTTTGAATTTCGCAGAGTAAGACTTTTGCTTTCGTGGTACTTTGCCCTCCTTGTTTTCGCCTTCGGAGCCACTCCTGACTTGTAAGCTTTCCTCTGCAGAACCACTTCCGTAGTTTGCGATATACTGCATCCTACTGTAAATAAAAGATAACACCAAAAGTTACGACAAGAAAAATTGCGATCATCAAAAAAGCCAGAAAAAATACAATTTTTTATGAAAAGGGGGCTCTTATTAGGACATGGGCTCTTATTTTTCAACCTCCCTCCAGGGGGGGGGGCTCTTATTAAGACATGGGCTCTTAATAGGACATGGGCTCTCATTAGAGGTGATACGGTATTTCTCCCCCGGGGAATAATTAGAGGGGGGCGGTGGATGGAGATTTCAGAAAAAATACGATAATTAATTAAATTAAGAATAAATTAAATAAAAAAACTTTGAAAAGAAATGTATTCTTATGTTACTTAACACTTAAAATGCGGTTTGTACCGATGCGAGCGTTTTTTTTTTCAGAATTTCACGCTGGAGAAGATAGGAGAAAAAAAATCTCTGAAAAACTGCTACTAGCGGTTCGTTTCAGGGGTCGGTTACATGAAATCGGACAGTTTCGGGTTGTTTTACTTATTTGATTGTATTTTTTATGCGAGAACAACTTTGCGCAGCTGAAACACCTACCCGGTGCAGAATCCGACGGGCTTTCAAATAAGTCAATGTTTTTCGGGTAAGTTGCCGTATAACAGGCAAAAAATTACAGTCAAACCTCGATATAACGAAACCCTTGATATAACGAACATTTTGTGATGCCTATTTGGTCAGTGATTACGTTTTATGACTTATGTTATACCCTCGAAATAACCAACATTATGTCGGTCCCCAGGGTTCGTTGTATCGAGGTTTGACTGTAGCACTTTTCGAAAATTCTTTGAAATTTTCTTTTGAAATTTACTTTTCAAAAATTCTTTGAAATAAAGAATTTAGTTCTTTTTTATAAGCATCGAAAATTGTTGATATCACCGTTTATTTTTTAGCACTTGACCGTAACAGAAAGCGCAGAGACTGCTTGTTATTTTATTACCAAACAAGACACCAATTCCTCGGAGAAAGTAGTCCAAAAATCAACAAATTTGTTGGTGCATCGGCTTTTTACGGGTTATTTCAAATTCGCCCCTTTGTGGCGTTCTGCATCTTCATGATTTTTAGACAGAAAATTTAATTTTCGTAAATTTAAGGCCCGATTTTTTTTATTAATCCCGACCCGAAATCCCGCTCGAAGGCATCTTTCCCTCTCTAATTTAAAAAAACTAATTGTACCATCGTGTTCAACATGAAATTCCGAGTCCGAATCGACAGTAGTTACAACCAACCGTTCTCGTGTTAAAAGGTCTTGCGTGTGAACCATAGTAACGGCGATCATCATCGCTTTTATACACAAATTTTTTATCGAATTAGAGAAAGTGGCAAATTTAAACATTCTACTCTGTTGCAAAGAAGCAAATAAATCATATTTTGTTAATTTTAGCAAGTTTTTTTGTAAATCTCACAAAAAAATTGATAAAAAATCGATTTTATTCAAGGAAAATATGTACCGTATAACCTCTTTTAATCCCCCAGGGGATTATTAATCAACCCTCCTCGAAGGGTGGGGATTATTAGAGGGTGGGGGATTAATAGAGGGAGGGGATTATAATTCAACCTTTTTAGCGCCGAAGGCGCCGCAAATTTTTAAAAACGTTATTTTAAAAATTGTAATTCTAATTTATGGTCCGCCTATATTTTTGTCTTACGTGTATTTGACGTCTTAATTTTCGTCTCACTTTTCGCTTACTTTTTTCTTCCACATGATTTTGTATATCCAGAAAGCTACTTTGCGTTCAAAAGTCGACTTCAGATGTACAACTGCTCTCCAACAAAGCCAGACCATAAGCCCTAGTGGCGGGAAAGTCTTCCCACCATTCCTTCTCGTTGCGTTTGGTAGCGATGCCGAGTCTCTCCACTCTACGCAACGCCAGTTTCAATATTCCGTACATACTATTAGTAATCTATCAATCGCAGAAGTTGAACAGGTTTTTCGACCCTAGCGATGCAAATGCTTAGAACACAAATAATTAAATCATTCGTTTTTTATACCATTTCGGTACATTACCCAGTGTTCATTTCCGTAGTCGAATTTACGGTTGCGATTTATGCGGCTGCGATCCGCCAGCACTTGAGATCGTCTTGGAATGCGTGGATTGAGCCCGACAGGAATTCTCTGAGGAAGTGATTTTTCAAACTGTTTAATGGTTAGTTTTGATATTTCTCTTTAAGTATCAACGCAATTATTTGCTTTGTGCCTTCAACAAATCCGTGAATGGATTAGAGGATATACAAATAGCGGGCTTTAAACCAAGTGGGCCAATTGAATGGCCTTGACATTTTTTGCAAGACTAGAGAAAAAACTAAGTCGAGATTGGCAGGAGATTAAAAAAATAAGCCCCTAGAATGTTGACGAAAACTAGATTTTTATCAAAAATATCAATGAAAATAAGCTGTTCGATAGTGTTTGAAATGAAAGCTGAATTTTATTGGATCAAGGCCTCGTTTGTGAAAAAAAATCATTAAGTTTTAACATGGAATTAACTAGTGAAATGTTAAAAAAACCAGCAAGGTCACCTCGAAAATCGGAGGGGGGGGGGGGGGATTATTAGAGGGTGGGGTTATTATTCGACCCCTCTCGGGGGTGGGGGATTATTAGAGGGTGAGGGTAATAGCGGTGGGGATAATAATTCCATCAGGTATACTGGTTATATGGGCAAAAATTTTTTAGTGGTTAGTTTATTTACTCCGGATCGAAAGTGCGCCATAGGTTTAGGGCGTCTCTTTGAAAGTGCCCCATAGGTATAGGGCAAAAAGGCGGCATCCTTTGATGGGTGGAATTGGACCCATGTACTACTAGTAGGCCGACAATATCCTAATTACAATCTTGTTCTAAGCTTTGTGTTTTTGACCCATTCTTTACAGACCATTATCAGGTAGCCAGGGAGATGAGCTACAGAATGACTGGTAACTTGCCAATAATAATCTGCAAAAAGTGGGCAAAAATTAAAAAATTAAAAATCGCAAAAAAATCTAGTAAGAATGAGCTAATAGAGCTGAGAAAACTGTTTAGATAAAACGTTTTTTATTCAGGCGACAGTTTACGGCTTTTGCAAAGGAGAATGCATTCCAGGTCTACTCTACAACCTTGCCTACTATGCTTGCTACCTAAACTCCAGTCTGAACCCCTTTTGCTATTCACTTGCCAACAAAAAGTTCAAGATAGCGTTTATGCGCATGTTCAGAGGAAACTTTAAGAACAGTCGGGCTATTTAGAATTAGCTAAATGTGGCTTGCTAAATGATTTTGCTGGTCATCAAATAAAAAATTATTGCTCAGTTTATGTGTCCTACTATTAAAATTATGTTATGCCAACCACGTGAAAACCACTTCGGAGGGACCAAAAGACGGAAATAACTGGTTTTATGGGTTTTACTAAAGAGGGGTAAACTTTCTGCGAAAAAGCGATCATAACAGAGGTTGCTGGTTCGAATCCCGCCAGAACCAGGGCACTTTTCCACAAAAGGGGGCACCTTTTCATAAAAGGGGGCACTTTTTCGCCAAAAGGGGGCATTTTTCCGTTTGTACATTATGTAAACCTTGTTTATGTTTGTGTGGCTACCGTATTTCCTCTAATTTCTCCCCCGGGGGAGTGATTTTTCAACCCTTCTCCAGAGGGGGGAGTAATTAGAGGGAGGGAGAAATTATTCGACCCTACAGCGCCAAACAAAGTTATTGTTAATAATGAATTTTGTCATTAACAAGTTATTGCAGAATTTGAACTTCGTTGTGTAAAAAGTTATCTCTATATAGTATTTGACATGGGTGGGTAACGCTATTTTGGGTTTTTGGTAATTTTATTTATTTTCTTCTTTTAAGAAGAATCAATTGGTTTTTTGGTAATTTTATTTATTTTCTTCATTTAAAAAAGAATTAGCCCGAAAGAGGGCGACGATAAATTCATCTGCGGTAAATTTATATGCGGTGAGTTCATCTGCGGTAAATTCATCTGTAGGTGAATTCATAAATAATTAGCCCGACAAGAGGCTCCAGCACGGAGTTATAAGGATTTTTAAAGTAGGCAATCAACCATAAAACATGTGAAAAATTAGAGTTTTTCGGGAGGGGAGAAATTAGAGGAATTTTTTTTTGCGGTTTTTTGAAAAAAATTGGTGGGGGGGGGGGGGTATTAGAGAGAGGGGAGTAATTTTTCAACAAAAAAAGTACAAAATTTGAATTATTTCACAACAGGCTTGCAAACACTTGGAGCTCTAGCTAGTTGTTCCAACATATCGATCCGCCGTCTTGCTCGTCCAAGATCTTCTGCGATTATGAGAACGGCTTTCGACGGAAAGAACCTGAAAAAAGAAATAAAAGAGCGACATAATTTTAAACCTTGTGCAGATACCTAGCCCCTTCTGGCCAAGAAAAGATGATTCTAAAACGGCCGAGCCTTTGCTTGCACAGTAGTCCACTAGCCCATTCGCTCCAATATGTCCGGCCATTGATGCAATCGTGACGACGTGTTCACTATTTCTTTCCATCATTTTAGGCAGGAAGATCTTTGGTGTCTGAAAATCAGTGAGGTTAAGGCTGGTCTACAATAAATGAGGTCTGCGTAAGAAGGCTGGATCCGGGAACTGTCCTGTGCCCATATCTTATTGGTTTTAATTCTTTATAATAATATTAAAAAGAAAAATATCTGCAAAAGACCCAGTTACGAGGCAGGACCTGATCACAGACCAAGACACTAGACTCCAGACCGAGGAAAAAAAATCAGAATGGCCAAAGAAAAGTGAAACTCATGTAGAATAAGAAATAATGCTCAATGTTTTTTCTATTTAGGCGTCAGGGCACCCGAGAAGTTTTTCGCCGGAGACAATGCTAGCCTTACTAACACGTCAAATACCGGTTGTTACATCGGTTTATTCCGACTCAGAATTTAACGCTGAGCACGCCTGTGTTGTTACTTTTTCAAATTTGCGCCAAGAATATGAGAAACGGCCCATTTTTGAAAACTTCTTTTTCGAGTTTTTGGTCTATCGTTATTTTTCATTTTTCTCACGATTTCTGTGAGTTTATGTATTGCTTTTAACGCCATCGGGAAGTCCAGGATTAGAGCTTCCTAACGGTATATCACACCGACAAACGAAATTCGGAAATGTTGTACTACCAGCAAAAAGAATGATTTTCGTCATTTTTGTAAACGTAGTTTTTTGAATAAGAAAACGAAATTTTTTTGCGATTGCAGAAATTCTTATAAGTCTCTACTATAGCGCAAAAAAAAGAGCAATTCAAATAGAACATTGTTGTGCAAACAAATAAAGTAAAACATGGCAGAAAACAGGCTTTTTTAGTGTTTAACAAGACTGCCGAAAACAAGACTCCCCAAACTGCTTTCCTGTCAGCAACTGCCTCAATTTTGCGAATTCAAGAAAATGACCATCAAATTGAAAGGAAAAGTGATGCGTACTGTATTACCTTTTTCTCTTTTCGATGCTGCGACGTTTTACCAGGAGCGGAAGAAGACGGAACAGCAAAGTAAACTCACAGACTTCTTCCAAGTTGTTCAATGTTATTTTCGACTGTTTTCTTTGAAATAAAATTAGGCCGGAGTACAAAATCCCCCTGGCCCGAAAACCGGTTAAAACCTCGTTTTTACGCGATTTGACCACTTTTACGTAAAGAAAAGATAAAAAAAACGATTGGGAAACCATTTTCCACTAAAAAAAAATTTGACCAAAAATCGGCCGTTCTGGAGAGAACTCAGATACCTTATTTGGTGTTTTACCCTGTTTTAGTCAATGGAGCTGGGCAAAAATAGTCTCTATTTAATCACGCCCGGAATTGCCCAAAATCGTCTCAATTGTGCTTCTTTTTGTGTTTAACGTTGAGAAAACAAAGCAATTTTTCACAAAAAAAAAATTTTACCGAAAAAAATTTTCCTTGCTGTTATTACAGTTATTTTACATGTGTGGGAAGGTGTGGGAAGGCCATTCGGTTGGTTAGAGATGCGCGCACTCACTTACCTTGGAGATGAATCCGAGAAGACTCCTTACAAAAAATGCATTTAGATACTCTTTTTGCCTAGTCCGGTAAGAAAAATAAACTAAAAAGTTAATATGGAGGACATCCAGGTACAATCCATACGTGGTTTACCTTTTTCTGAAAATGGCTTTTCCACACCTAAAAACGTGTTTTCGACACGTTTTAAGCATAAAAACAGCAAAAAACATGCTTTTGGGCCATTTTGGAGGGCACTCTATAGTGTAAGCTCTGGTATGCGTGTGTTTTCATGCATCCAGAGTCACTTTCGAGTGATTGTGTGTGGATTGTGGGTGTGGGTTGGGGTTTTTTGAAGGCTTGGTTGCTTGGGGTTGGCGCATCTCAACCTTAAGCAATCGAGCCGCCTGCGCCCCTTCGGGGCGCAGGGGGCTTGAGAGTTAGAGATGCGCGCACTCACTTACCTTAGGCATGATTCCCAGATAGACTCTTGATCATAAAATGCATAAAGAGTCTCTTTTTGCCAAGGCACATGTTGAAAAACATGGTAAAGCAGTTCAAAAGAATCTTTTCATGATTGTTTTGATAAAAAGAAAGAACATAGGGACTCTGTTGATTTTTCTTACAGTGCTCAAAACAGGTTTTACACGACGGCATTGAAAGTTATTTCCTTTAAAAATGTTTTGGCGCCAATTAAAAACCTTTTTTTTGATAGTTTTTACACATTTTTGCCTTGGGGGAACAAGCAATTTTTTTTGTAAAAAAACTGCTTTCCCAATCTTTAAATGTGTTTTCTCAACGTTAAACACAAAAAGGAACACAATTGAGATGTTTTTGGGCAATTCCTGGCGTGACACACATTGTGTACTCCGGCCAAATCGCATTGCCATTTCGTTCATCTCCCTTACTCTACCACTCATCTTCGATAGAGCTTCGAAATTTAATGGGTTCGTGGTTTATTGATATGCTGGATTACCGTATTCTCTTTAAGAATCCCACTGTGAAATTAGTTCTCAGTCCCTTGAACATTTTGAAATTGTAAATCAAAAATGGCCTTAACTCTGAAATCGTGTGGGACTATTAGTGTTTAACACGACCTTTCCCGTGTTAAGGGATGCATAGAGGTTTTATAATAAGGGATTAATAGAGGTTATACGGTAGTTTGAAACCCTATTTCGACGAACTTTATACAAGCTTGGCCAAATAAGTGGGTAACCATTCTTAACCTTCTTAAGTTCAGAACAAAGGAAAAAAGTTGGTAAGCAATCAACTACTCTGTTCTCTTATGGCTCGTTCAGAAACCCGGAGTTGGCGTTGGAGTCGGAGTTGGAGCATTTGACATTGTGAACACGCTTCACTCCAACTCCAACTCCGACGCCAACTCCGACTCCAGTCCAACGTGCTCACGAAGTCGGAGTTGGAATATCTCTGTTTAGTGAAGGCCTTTTATGCCGGAAATCGGTGCATTTTGCCCGTCTATGGGCTATTAGTGGCGGCAGCCTTGCAACTATGAGTCTGAACAATCAAGAAGCTTGAAAAATAAAGAAGTTTTGGCGAAAAACGCGCTCACCGTTCAGAGATACTCCAACTCCGACTTTGAGAACACGTTGGAGTCGGAGTTGGATTATTTCACATCGTGAACACCCCTTACTCCAACTCCGACTCCGGGTTTCTGAACAAGCTATTAGATTGATCGATAAGGTTATGATAAATACAGAATCAGGATTTTGGTCCTTAATCGTCAGATTTTTGCTTGAAGTACTGTTCTTAAATGGTGACTGCTTAGTTTCAAAAATCCTGCTAAATACAAAATTCATGTCTCACATGTTCAGTTTAAATAGCATTGTTCTTTCTAATGTTATAATAATTTTAATAATTTATGACTTTTGTTTTTGGATTAACTTTTTTTATTGTTCATTTGATTCAGTCCTTCAATAAGAAGCTAGAAGGCCATCAACTGGGATAGCCACTAAAAACAGCAATCCCACCCATTTGGACAATGAGGCCAAAGAAGCAGCACACCTGTCTGACCACCCCTGGTCTCGAGTAGGACGCATCACTTGATCAGCCATCGCAATATCGTTTTCAAAATTGTTGACCACACAGGTGGAATAGTTCAGGTAGGTACTAAAAATAAAATAAAGTCTATTCTGGGTTTAGTGTAGCGCCAAAAATTTCGTTCCCGCTTAGGGTCCGACACTTTTATATCTGTTTGTAGAGACTTTTGCCAGTTGTCTTTGATTAGTCACGTCACCATAAAAGCAGGGATCCCGATTTTGCCGGCCTGACCGATGAGAGCTCAAACTTGACCAAAAAGAGGTTCCTATATTATTCCCTTCCCCTCCCAATACAGCCCTCATAGAAAAATTATCCCTTTAAAATAGCTTTTTTTTTTTTCCTCAAAAACAATGATTTTTGGGTAAGGTATAAGCCAGTAGTTCCGATTTTTAGGAGCGGTATAACAGAGCAGATTTTTTGGAAGGGGTATAAGCCAGTAAGGTCGGATTTTTCATTGCAGACTGTCTAATCATCAATTCGACATTTGCGGCCTGTTATGTGCAATTAGGCATAACCATAGCAACATTTTGTAAAGACAGCAGATATACATAGGCTCTTAGGAGAATAAAGGAAAAGTTGGTGACATGGTGGAATGTTAGCACATCAGCCCGGAAAACTGAAAGCTGCAGGTTCAATCCCTATCACTACCATTTTGCCTCTTGCTTCCTAAACTTTTCTTTTGCAGATACATACGGCGTGTCAAATCGGCGACAATCACAAATAGGTTGTGGCATTCTGTTTCTCAAAAAAAAATTGAAAGATTCAAAAATTTTGAAAAAGTTCTCCCTGCGCGGCGAAATTTAGCATATATTTACTGCCTCCAAATTTTTTGTCTAAACTTCATTTAGCTAGGAAAACCAATTTTTTTAAATCATACAACGATTTATGATACTTATCTTGAAGAGAGTGCTCCGGGTTTTTATTCAAGCTTAAATTTCCTTAATGGGAATTGAAAAATCGAAAAGAACAAACGCCAAACGTCGGACATGACTAATTTTTAGACGGCAAAATATGCTGAACTTCGCCGCGCAGCCCCTTTTTGGAACTTTTATTTTTCCAGTCACGTGGAGAGAATTAATATACTGGCGGATAGCCCAGCGAACGGGCTACAATAGTTAAAGTTTTCTCGTAACACCACACAATAAAAAACAAAATTTTAGGTCTACAGTAAAAAGGTTAAAATCGAAATTTTAGGCATCACGTTATTTTTTTATTATTTTTTATTAGGCTATATGGCAACTCAGCTTAGCTTAGCAATAATTAACTGAAAACAGTCATAGGAAAATTTCCGAAAATTTTAAATTTTGGTCTTGGAGCAAAACTTCCTATTCGCGATTTTTGTCGATTTGACACGCCGTGTATAACCCTTGAAGATACGACATTTGTTATTGTTATTTTTGAGTCTCGGCCTCGGCAAACTGCGAGATTTTCAACTTCAGCTTGACTTATAAGGGTCAAATTGAAACCAAATCAAAAATGCACTTTAACAACTAACAATCAACTTTTATTTTTGCATCTTTTAGCGCAGTCAGATTTTGTAAGAAAAAATTTCATGATTGCGTAGGTGGGTGCTTAAAAAATCTCGCATTGCTGTGGAGCAAGAAATAAAATGCAAGATTAGTGCGAGATTTTTTTGACCATCATTTTTCTACAAATTTTAATTCATTTTTTGAAAATCTTTTTTTACTGAAAGATGCACAAATAAAAGTTGACTCAAGGTTGTAAAAAGAATATTTTCTTCTATTGGGCTCTATTAGAGGAAATACGGTATATTCGCTAATTCACATATGCGACATATGCGATGTTTGCAGACTGAAATCCGCAGACGCAAAATTTGCAGACCCACGTTCGCAGACACGATATTTGCTGACCCACATTTGTTGCAGTAACGGGATCATTACAGTAATTCCATAGAGATACCGTATTTCTATAAATAAGGCGGTCGTCCGCCTTATTTTTTGGATGGCTAAAAATCGGATAAGTTTGAAGTCCATCTCAAGATTTTTAGGTGAAAATCCAAAGACCGGAATCGGTAGAGCTCGTGGGGGTTAAGAAAAGGCAAAAAACAGTTTTGCAAAATATTTATTCTGGGTTGAGATGTAGGTCCTCAAAGTTAAGTGGCCGCCTTATTAGAGGAAATACGGTGTTAACATAAAAGTGGAATCATTGTCAAGTGGTAGACGTAAATGTCCTTCTTTCCTGTAAAATAACCGATGTTGGTCTGGAAAAGCCTGGCCTGCAAATGTCGGGTTTGAAAATGTGGGCCTGCAAATGTCGCATCTGTAAGTATGGGTTTGAAAATTTTGTTCTGAAAATGTAAGATCCTCAAGTGAATTTTCTGTTATTGTTGGTCCGCAAATTAAAAGACTGCAAATGTTAGTCTTAATTTGTCTTATCTGCGAAATGTTGCAGCTGTAGATGTCTTAATGTCGATGACAATTACTATGTTCTATTTGCACATGACGGTATGCAGACGACGGGCTACAATAATTTAACGACAAAAATTGTGAAAGCAAAAGTATGCAGAAGCAAAAAATAAGCCTTCAAATGTCTTAAACCTGCGTCTCCAAAATTATTGTAGTCGCTTTTTGAAAATAATGCTACACTAAATCGGTCGCAATGAAATTTACAAAAAACGACGGTGAAATCGGAATCCTTGTGATTTTTCTGATTAGATTAAGCAATCAGATTTGGTAAAAGTTTTCAGAAGTAGAGGTAAAAAGTTTCGGAACCTAGGCGGGAACGAACTTGAGAGGCTACACTAAATCTAGAATAGACTGTATCGCTTTTCGAGCGTTCTTTTTATTTTTGGCAACACAAATTTACCTGCAAAAAGGTGGAAGTTCAGTATCAGCAATGTTTGTGATATTCACATCTAGAGAAACCTTGACAAACTAAAAAGATCATACTTAGTATCAATTTTATAATTATACATTCATATTTAGAATTCAGCGAAGAAAAAAGTCGAGAAAACCTACAGGAAACCTACCTTAACCTACAGGGTGAATCAAAATTACGTTAAGATTTTCAAATTTAATATTTTTGTTCAAATTTCACTTTTTCTTATTTTTTTTTCGATACGCTTGTTATTTGCTTGTTTCCTCACTTGTGTCCCATTTCCTCATTGGTCTTCGAGTTTGTCCGTTGCATTAGTTTCTATTGTTCTCTTTTCAATATTAATATTGAAAAATTAAGATTTTTTAAGAAATTTGGCCAAAATGGGTTAAAATCAAACCGGCTCATATTTTTCGACTGTTCTAAAATTTACATTTTCCATCTCCGTGCTACAGTTTGCACCAAGGACTTGCTCTATGGCAATAGCGTTTTCGCCCAGAGCTTTGTTTTTTTCCATATTCTTTTGATTTTGTCTTTCTGCCTCATTTTGTTCACGAAATCTTCGCGCCTTCTCATCTAGTTCTTGTCGATCCTTGTCAATTACTCGTTGTTGTTCCGGTGTCAAGTTGTCATAAGCCCAAGACATTTCAATCGTGCCACAAGCTACAAGATAGAAAAATAGAATAAATAGAATGTGCATCACTAAAAGCAAGATGAATAAGTTTAAAATTTTGTCATACGAGAATAAATAAGGAATTCCTTCCGAACTATTGCACTCTATTTAAAAACGCTTGCGTGTATTCGCCCTAGTATCCTCGAAGATGTAAGCAAAATTATATTAATTTGCTTTGAGTGGTTCAAACTATTTTGGAGAAAGTTTTATTATTCAGTCAAGCGCACGCTCACTTATGCTAAGTCAACGTCAAACTATTTCGAGATATTCGAACCATTTATAGCAATAAATCTTGAAAAGACATAATACGTAAGAATGAACCCTGACCTGGCCGCCCATGCCCAAAAATAGATTTTTTCTCTAATAGAAGCCTCCTCTCTATTAGAAAACCCCTCTTTAATAGAAGCCCCTCCCTATCTCTAAGAGGGAGAATATGCTGTTCAGAAATAGAAGTCCCAACTAGTTTCACTAAGCACTTAGGAGGTGGTGCCCGGGAGTTCAATTTTTTTCCTAATCATTGAAATTCTGTACGAATTTTTCAACTTTGTTTTTAACAAATAAGGCCTGGCATTAAATTTTAGGTAAAGTTTTGTTAGAAACCAAGTTGATAAAATCCGTAAAGAAGTTCAACGATTAGGAGAAATTTTGAATTCCCGGGCACCACCTCTTATTAGCATGGGCATGTCCCTTTAAGGGCTGTACAGGGAGGGGAAGGGAATAATAGGGAATCACTGATTACAGGAGTCTTAAATAATAATAAGATGTAATACTGGGGCCTAGCGCATAAATAAACACTGGTATGCATGCTTATTTCATGCATCCAGAGTCACTTTCAAGTGATTTGTGTCTGAGGTGAGTGAGTTCGCGCATCACTAACTCTCAGCCACCAAATCTCCTGCGCCCCTACGCCTCCGAAAGGGGCGCAGGGGGCTTGGTGGGTTAGAGATGCGCACACTCACTTATCTTAGAGATAATTCCGAGAAGTACTCTTGATCAAAAATGCATTCAGAAACTCTTTTTTGCCAAGTTCTAGTGAATTAAACAAGGAACAAATTTGAAAAATATGCAATTCAGATACCCTCCAGTACCTTTTACCTTGTTCCTCCTAGGCAAAAAGTCAACTTTTGGTCAAAAAAACTTTTTCTAAAATGGTCGGCCGCGCCCTAAAAACATGTTTTCTACACGTTAAAAGTGCTAAAACGCTAAAACATGTTTTTGGGTGCTTTTTGGAGGGCACCGAATAAGGGAGTCTGGCCCATAGTTTTGAATACTGGGTCCTACCGCACAAATAAACTCTGGTATGCATGCTTTTACATACATCCAGAGTCACTTTCGAGTGATTTGCGTCTAAGATATGTGGGTGTGCGCATCTCAATTCCAAGCCCCCTGCGCCACGATGCGCGCACTCACCTACCTTAGACATAGTCCCGAGGAGCACTCTTGATCAAAAAATGGGCGCTACTGTAATATAACCACCGCCCCCCCCCCCCGAAACCCTCCTGTAGTATAAACACCCTCTCCCCCTCAATAATTTTAGGCTAGAATCAGGCTTAGCCCTTAGGCTCAGGCTTCGGAAAGTAGGCATTAGGCTTAGGGACAAAACGTAATAATTTCAGCATTTTTCAAAAAAAAAAATATGGTTTTAGGTTACCTGAAAAATTATTGGGAGGGGAGGCGGTTATATTCCAGTAGCGCCCAAAATGCATATAGAGGCTTTTTGCCACGGCCCATGCTGAAAAACATGGTGAGACAGCCAAAATATGGCAATGTTCAATTACATTTTATTAATTTTTCTAAAATTTTACCTTGGGGGACCAAGGCAAATCGAATTTTTTCCTACGTTCACAGAATCTGATGATCATTTCCCGGATAAATAGAGTACAGTTGCCGCTCGATTAAACGACATCCCTAAAAGTTCCTTCCTACCTGGGATTCGACACTTTTCTAACTCGATTTTTGAAAATTTTTGACCGCTTTCTTTTGACAGTCTAGTCGCAAATATCGCGAGGATTCCGATTTTGCCGATCGTTTTTTAAAATCATCAAATTTTTGTCTCCAAAAAATCCAAATCTCGATTTAACGACACCCTTTTATCAAAAATGAATTTTTCGGGGAAAAATTTGATGATTCTGAAAAACGATCGGCAAATCGGAGTCCTTGCGGTATTTGCGACTAGACTGTCAAATGAAAAGGGTCAAAATTTTTCGAAAATCGAGCTAAAAAAAGTGTCGGACCCTAAGCGGAAACGAACTTTTTGGGTGTCGTTAGATCGAGCGGCCACTTTCACTAAATGTTTTCAAAAACCTGGAACTTTTTTTATAATTTTTGATTTCTTTTACAAATTTTAGAAATAAAGTCATATACAACGTTATTCTCAAAATTTAGTCCTGCTTTCTAGCATAATTTTGAGTATAGATTCGTATATAATCATGTTTACTAGACCACAGATAAAATTGTAAGTTCTGAGACAGTTCCGAAAAATACCAGGGCGCCTCAAAAATAGGGCCAGGGCAAAATTTTTTGTAAAAAAAGTTTATTTCGAAATTTTGATCTGATGTGTTTTTTGTCGGGTGGATTCATGGTAATATCGATTGGTGTAAAAAAATAAGGGGTTCAAAACAAAAATTGAATTAAGCTGGCGAAATCCCATTTTCTAGTCAAAATACATCGCATCCAGACTGCTCCCCCCCCCCTAAAGTCTGTCCTCCTTTAAAGAATATTGTCAACCGCAAGTTTGGTTTCATCGACCAACTTTGTCGGCCAACACGCCCACAGTCTGTGAATAATAAGATTTACAAAATCGTAAACCAAAATGAAAAGTTGTGTCGAAAAGTGTGGCCACCCCGAAAAATTAAAACATCAAAGCTGACAATAACGCACTTGAACATGAACTGGCATTTTTCACAGTGACTTTTAATCAAAATTATTTAGTTAAAATCTATCTCGCAAATATAAGTTTTAGGTTTGTATAAAACAACATTTAATGAAATGTAGAACAGCGATATTTTCTAATTTGAAGTGAAAGTACTAAGTAATAACTAATTGTAAGCATATTTATGGCGTGTAATTTCTAAACAGCTTTTGTTTGATTCATCTTTTCCGGTTGATTGGGTTGTTCAACTGCTTATTTGCCACTATATAGCGGATATTGATGAATCATAAAAAAATCTTTGCAGCTAAAATTTATAACATTATAAATTCAACACAGAGATTTTAAGTAGATATACACCACTAACCAAACCAACTCCCTCTCCCTCTGGAGAAAAATGCTGCAATCTGACCGCACAGAAACTTTTTGAGCAAGAAATATCAGAGAAAAAGCCATTTGAATCTGATAGGTGGAACTTGCCAAACGCTACTTTTAATTTTTTTGATCAAACCTTCTGTACTTTATATGAAATTGCGTGATTTTTTTTAAATTGATAGCGCAATATCTAAGCTTCTCAATGAAATAAAAATTTCTCATGAATGACTAAAATTAATCAAAGTCAGGAAGAAAAATCAAATAATTGAACAAAAGTTAGTCAAAATCTTGGGGGTAGACGGTCTTTTTAGGGTAGGTATTTCAGGGTCATTTTTTGATGATTTACAACATTTTTCCTGCTGGAGCTGGGCAAAAAAATTTTATTTATTCATTTTTAATCAACAGTCTTGCTCGAAATCATGTCGCAGGTAAGTCTGTGCGCGCACCTATAACCAACCAATCTCCCGCGCCTTCAAGGGCTTAGGTGCTTGGAGTTGAGATACATACACACACATATCTGAGACACAAATCAATCGAAAGTGAATCTGGATGCATGGAGGGCGTTTAGAGTTAAGATGCGCACACCCAAATACCTGAGACACAAATCACTCGTAAGTGACTTTAGCTTTAAAAAGCATGCATACCAGAATTTATTCATGCGCTAGGCCCCGAAAGTGAAAACTCGTTTAGAATCTATCATTTGCACCTAGATTTTGCTTAAAAGAGGCCACAATTCGGTTAAAAATACCCTAAAAGACTATCTACCTCCAATGAGTGGGTGGTAATTTTTTTTATAAAATTTAATTTATTTGAATCAGAAAGTGTTCAGTCATGCTTGTTTCATCGTGTTGTGCAGAAAAAAGGGTTCGGCAGCATACCTGCACGGGCGCCGGAGCCGAGCAAAATTTTAACACTTTTGGGCGCGGCGCCGATGATGGCGCCGGCGCCCGGCGCTCCTTTTTACTGGCGCCGGGTATCAGTCGCAATAATGGATTTAAAAAATATTTGTGACATTTTTAATCTTTATCAACATGTTTTTTGGTGTTGAATGCATCCAACTTGGATCCTGCGGCAACAAGCGAAAATTTTAATGTCAAACACATATTATACACCCCGGCGACGCTACTTTTTGGAGCCGGCGCCAGCGGCAATTTTCAAAAGCCGCTGGCGCTGACGCCGGCGCCCGATTACGCCCGATTATTATTAAGTGATTACATTCTAATTTTCACACACATTCTCTTATTTCAAAGTTCACAATACAAACAGAACATTCATTTTTAACGGTTGAATCAAGAAATGAAGATCTCAACTCTCAGTTATTCAGTTCTGATTTTGACGGAGAATAAGCTGAACCAGCTGTCCTTTAAAAAAAAACATGAAACAATTCATTTTTTTCAAATTGGCGCCCTTTCTTTTTCCGGTAATTTTTCGAGATAGAAATTGAACCAAGGTCACTTTCAGGACTGAAATTAATCGCTCTTTCAGATGGCGTAAAGTTGTAATTTCCGACAAAGCCTCTAAAGTGGGTTTTCGAGCCGAAATTCGCAAAAAATTCGATTTTCAAAAAATAAAAATTTTTTCGTATTTTTTATTATTTTATTTGAAATTTTCGATAATATACAGGTATGTAATGTGTCATTTGAAAGCAAATTTAATGGGCTTCAAGATAGTACAAAAATCGATGAAGCGTGTCTACAAAAAGGGCCATATATGGCTGTATGAATGTTGAGCATGTACCCGAAAATGATAGTTTTTTTCAATCGCGTTTTGACCCATTTCAAAAATATAACTTACTTAGCAACCCTATACTCAAAATATTCGGCATACTCCGTAGAGTAAAAATTTACCAAACCTACCGGTCGTTAACTTACGCTTAGGCTTAGGGTAGGCCAGCGCACGTTAGGGCGGACTCAAACGTGTGTCCCCAACTTCAAAAAGTGCCAAAAAACAGAACGCCAAAAGCGCGATTTAAAAAAAATGTCTTAAAAACAAGTAAACATGTACGCAGCGTTGATGTTATTAACAGATTTTAGGCAAGATATGGCAAATATTTTTTGCTTTATGGGCAATTATTTAAAAAATATACCTACAAAAAGGCGTTTAGTTCTGCTTTTTTATCTTTAACTTGTGGTTTTTTTATTGCAGCAGTTACTTCAGCATAAATTTAAATATGAAGCGCCACAAATAAAATAATCCTCTATCACATTTACCTTCTTTAGCTTTAAAGGCGAACAAAATAATCCATTATTTTCAGCTTTAGACTTCTAGATGGATTTGATTTTGTTTGATAGACCTGAATTCAACAGGCTTTACAACTGCACTTTTTACAGCGTGGATTCAATTCCACTCGACAATAGACGACATATTACACACGGGGTCGCTTTTCTTGCACTTTTCTGCACATTTGAGGTTAGTTAGAAAAATAAGAAATTACTAAAGTTTTAATAAGAAGTATTTACAACCCCGAAAAACTTTTTTCACTTTATATGTGTTTTCAGAATTTGTAAATTCTTTTTTAAAGGGCCATTGCCGTCTCCGACAATGGTTTTCGCCGCGAATTCAAATTTTTTTCTTTATCGTTGGATTTACGTACGAATTTTTTCAAAGCGATCTTTTTTCTAAAAGATAGGTGAAATCTTGCGCTACAGCGGAACAAAAAATTTAGACTTTGTCAAACAAACGCTTGTTAAAATTATATTTATAACAAAATAGGACACACCCACACATGCCAAATACTATATGGAGATTACTTTTTTGAATTTTTACCGATTTTTAAAATACGGGTTCAGGTGTTTACCAGAAAAAAAATCTACCTGTAAATCTGAAAATTTTCAGTTTAGTCAAGAAGAGTAAAGAATTAGGGTACCTTATCTAAAATAAGGCCCTTGAGATAGGTTAAAAAAATAAAATAGTGATAGCACTAAAATAACCGAAATACCGACTGAGATAGCCACAATGAATTGGAATGCTCAAATATGCATAAGGCGTTTATAAAATTACCGTAATGTTTCTAATACAGGGTGTTGCATAAAAACTAGAACATTTTTACAAATTTCAGCTCTTAATTTTTTGAATTTTCGTTGCTGTTTTTTTTCTGAAAACTTTGCTTACCGTATATTCTTTAATAAAAGACCATGGTATTTTATTTTTCAACCCCTGAAAATCGGAAATTGTCAATCGAAAATGGCCTTAGCTCTAAGATCCTAGTCAAAAAATGTGGACATGGTCGTTTATTAGAGAATGGTCTTTTATTAGAGAATATACGGTATGTATATATCTTTTTGTTTTCTTAACCTTAGGTAACTCCGAGGTATCTCAAGCACTGTCATCGATTCTCTTTGGAAAATTGATGGGGCAAGAGGTTAGGTACACAAATTTTTTAAAAATGTTCGAGCTTTTTTGCGACACCCTGTAGAAGCCCCGTGGCTTATATTTTTTAAATACCTAAAATCAAAAACAGCCTCAATTTTGAAGTCTTAGTCAAAATATAAGAAAGAGCTTCTACTAGAAACATTGCAGTAAACTTTTCGTTTTAAATATCCTATTTTGAAACTTAGATATTGTATATTCCATGCGTGTATGAGATGCTTAGCTCCAAAACATAGCACAGCCATGCTACAAACTAATGGCACTTCTTGGGTTCTCTGACATCTTGTTGATGTGTGTTAGTGGCTTGCTTTGTGGAATATTATCAATTACAGGAACTGTTTATTGCTCTATGCCTAAATTATAATGACTTCTTGTTTTATTGCAATGGGTATCACTTTTCTAGAATATCCAAATTCATGTATTCTTAACCAAGATATTGAGGCACAGCTTTTGGATCTTCAGATCTCGCATTGGGTTGGCCAACTTCTTTTCCTTTACTTCAGCGATTTGCTCAGCTTCACCCATCTTTCTTACTTCTGAAATTGAGGAGTACAGTTAGCAATCATACCATAATTAACGCATATAAAATCATAACAAGCTGATATTTCACAGCAAGAACTTGACTTGGGAATTTACTGTGGGGGAATTTACTGTGGGGGAATTTACCGTGGGGGAATTTACCGTCGCCCCGTATAACACGGTTTCTTACGCAATTAGACTGAAAAAAAAAATTGCAAAAAAATCAGCAGGGGGGACCAAGACAAAATTAGCAGTTCGCCCCTTTTTGACAAATGTCCAAAAGGGGACGAAACGTTTCGCCCCCTTTTGGACATTTGTCCAAAAGAGGGCGAAACATCTTTGCACCGAAAAATTAAGAGAGCAAACATAGAAAACCGGCTGTGCAAAAAAAAGGAATGAATTTAAATGTGTACAAACTTGGCGTTCTGTTAAGACGTTTAGGGGATTTTGTGACATTTGTCACAAAATCCCCTAAACGCCCCTATGCCATTCTTAACTAAAAATCTCGAAAATTTTTAAAAAATTTCCCACCAGGGCCCCGTCCCTGCCCCCCCCCCCCCCAAGTTGGCTAATATTGTAAGGACTCGCCGAACGTTAACAACTAGTATTTGTCCTAACCAGGGTTAGTGTTCATAGGGAACACAATATAGGGACAATTAACCAGTATTGTATTTGAATTCAAACTAGCTTTGGTCTCAACAAGAATTAATTGCACCAGGAGCAGTCTTGATAAAACTGGATCATATTTATTTCTGGTTTAGTTGATGTCAAGCTGCTCTAGTTCTCCTTCGAATAAGGTTAGTTCTTGTAGTGTCCGTCGTGACTTTAGTTCGACCAGTCATAGTCATGACAAAAACCAGATATCATACCAGGCTCAATCCAGTAAAGTCCAGAAAGCTTTGAAGCTATTGCTCAGCGCTGGCATTAAATGCTAAGAGTCACTGAACCAGTCGGATATGGACTTAGCGCTCGAGCCCTTCATGGACGATAGTGAAATTCCAGAGTCAGATGTGACCAGTATTCATCCGGTTGATCATACCGTGGAAACCAGTTCCAAGGCTCGCCGTACCATGACGTCCATCGCCTCAAGCTCGCGCTCAAGCTGTGCCGGTGAATCAAGCGAGCCTCCTCGGGTGGTGCCTGCCGTGATCAAGCCAGCTAAGGAAATCAGCAACCAGCCTGTCGTCTTCAATCCAGCCTCAGTTTATTATGGGTCGTCATTTTCCGCCAAGGATGTCCGGCGCTTTCCAGAAGCAGTGGTTGCCAAAGAACTGGACTCTCCAGAATCTTCATCATTAGAATTTTTTGTATCAGTTTTGTCTCTGTATTGTGCTGACCAGGCTGTGGTTGCTGGTTCCTCCGGCTTGCCATCGTGCACCAATAAAGTCCCAGTAGAAAGAACTTGTGTTGTTCTTACTATATCTCGGAATTTAGCTAATTTCGACACAAATCGCTGATTTTTTTTCGCAGTAAAAACCTAAAATCAGCACCGTTTTAATGATTTCGGCTGCTTTTGACCCAATGCTGATTGTGGACAATTTTGACATACAAATTGACTTGTGCACTGAGAATATGAATTACTTTTTTTACCTGAGTACAGAATTACCTATTTGCATTTAAAATATACCCATCGGTGATGATCATGCCCCTTTAAAGTGGTTAGGGGAAGATCGCGCCAAACAAAAATTGCCAAAAGCGAACATTTCGCCATCGAAATTTCCCAAAGCGAAAATTGCGTCATCAAAAAAATAGCGCCACAATTTAACGATCGATTTCACAATACATTTCACAATTTCTACAATTTCTTGACCTGCTATATATGCTCATTTTGTGAGATTGATGTAAAAACCTTTACCGAATGATGACTATCGTTTTGGCGAATTTCGATGGCGCAATTTTCGTTTATGGCAATTTCGTTGTAGGAAAACCTACATTTTGCAATTTTCGTTTGGCGCAATCTTACCCAAGCCTTTAAAGTCGGAGCTTCGGGCTGTGTTAAAACACGTCTAGTGATTTCTTCAAAAATTTGGTTTTTTCGTGTGCTTCTGTGATTCAAAAAATATTTTGAAAATACCAAATTTCTGACCAAACACATAATTTTGTATGGTTAAAATTGTAAACACCCGTCAAAATCTGTGAATCTACCGTCAAATTTTTAAAACTTCTTGTTCTCTGTGTTCGCTATTCAAATGTTTAATTTTTTGCAGTAGCATGTAGCCTTGAATCTCTAGTTTATAATGAGCTATCAACTGGCTGACTAAAATATTGAAAAGTGGGAGAAATATTCATTTTGAAAAATAGGTGTAGTTATAAAAAATATAATTGTTCTCCCGCTTTTCAATATTGTATTCAGCCAGTTCTTTCACTTAGAAACTAGAGATTCAGGCTACATGCTGGTGCAAAAAATAAATAAAAAAAATTGAAAAGTAATTACTGAGAACAAGACTTTTGAAAAATTTGACGAGAGATTCACATATTTTGACGGGTGTTTTCACCTACAGTCATTTTGTTTAGCTTTATGGGGCATGGAATGCTGTACAAGCATGATATTGGCATTTAATAGATGCTGTGTTATGTATGACCCGAAAGGGTGGGCAGCCAGTTTGTTTGAAGGCAAGAGAATATGGTTTTGGATTGCCGTATCTTTGATCTATGGTTGTGTCGGAGCTGTACTTTCAAAACCTATTCTCTTCAGTTCTATTTATGTAGCCTTCTTTTTCAACCCTCACATGGGCTATTTCGAGGACTCTGAACAAGTGGTAGGATTTACATGATATTAAGGTTCAAAATCTAACTAACACATGTGGATATGCATTTTCCTGTCATCATTTAGGATTAAATGTCTTTTTTTAGAATTTAATCGCATTCTTGCCAGTTCTTTTTTATGCCTCGCATAGTAGAAGATTAACACCGATTATTTAAAAAGTTTAAAATCCTAAATCAAAAAAAAATCATTCTCAGTGACATAAATTAAACATTCAAAAATAAAATACCGTACTTTGTCTATTAATCGACCCTTTTAAAAAATGGCCTCTTAATTTACAAGACCTGTAATCCAGCCCAGAATCAATATTTTGCAAATCTATTTTTTTAATTTTTTTAACTTACAAGATTCCACGTTCAAAATTCAGGTTCTGCACCCAACAGTTTCGTAATTGACCCTAATTTTTTATTAAAGCTTCGCAAGGCCGGTTAATAAAGAAAATACGGCAAAAAATATGCAAAAATTTTTAAAAAGCTTAAACAGAAATCTTTGATAAAGAATTTGTTAATTAAGTATGTCAACATTTTCCACACACTCAACAACTTTACCGTGTTTTTTGGTTTAACTACTATTTATCTAATATTTTTTGTGCTAATAATAAGACGCCGAAACAAATATCAAATTACTGATGGCCGGCGGCTAAAAAAGCAGCTCAGTGTAAGTCAACCCAAGTCAGTTCGTTCAAAAAGTTTCATATGATTTTGAATTAATCGGCACTATGAGAAATAAATAATAACCGAATATGCCGCAAAAAATACATGGGAATTTTTTGAACAATTCGATATTAAACGTTTTAGAAAATTTAAAAAAAAATATTTTTTAGCTTTTCCTACAAATTGGCCTGATTTCTGTGGTATACGCCTTTACATCTGGTGTCTACATATACATTCAATTTTTTAAATCTTCTGAACTAGTAATACTTGCTGGATCTTACACTTTTTTATTTGCACAAGGTTTTTCGATTATAATATTTTCGGCGCTAGTAGCGAATACCCCCCCCCCAAGCATCCGACCTTTAAAAATTGCTGTAACTACCCCTGCAAACAACAAGTTTAGGCTTAGCCCTTAGGCTTGGGGGTAGGCCAGCGTACGGAAGTTATGACTAATGAAGAGTTTGCGCACATTTTCCGGGTCTGGGACATATATTTGGGTACTTTTTACTGAAGTAAAAAAAGTGAAAATCGTTGGGGGGGGGTATTCGCTACTAGCGTCATATTTTCAAATCTAATTTAATATTTTGAATTTAGGTGTTCCACCAATTTTCTACACCTTTTTGAACAAAACAATACAAAAAGGGTTGAAGAAAAGTTATGTGGCAAATATAATAGAGACAGACGGGTTTTGCCAAAAACATCAGCTACTTATTTGTCGTCTTGTTAACGTTATGGTGAGCAGGCATGACAAGTGGCTTGACCAATTTGTCGAATGAAATTTTGAATGAAATGTTAAATAAATAAAGTAGTGTACTAAATGTTATTGACTCAAAATTGCTGAACTATTCTTTTACTGCACCATTTTCACCACTCTAAGAACATCTCTCTACTTTACAATCGTACCATCACTATTAGTGCAGACGGACCACATACAACTTGATGCAAATCATGACGCGAAACTGCGATTCGATAGCACTAGTACTAACTTTAGACTCAAATGTTGCTGATAAAATTTGTCTACCCTTTATTATTTAGCTTTTGATGGTTTTGTCAGACTCATTGAATGTGTTTTATTTAATCAAAATAAAAATAATAGCATCATTTACAGACTCAAGCTATTTAGTAACCCCTTTTAAAAAATTCATGGTTCGTTTCAGAGCCACCTGGTTCAGAGACACAATGCATTCAGTAGTTTCTTCATACGGATACAAGATTTTGACAGCTCCTACAACAATCACTGGTTGATTAACATCGCTAGATGCATCTTCCCTGAAGGCAATCCCTGATTTTTTGAGTGCGGCCACTATTTTTGACGTCTAAATTAGAATTATTTAAACATATTTCTTAAAATAACATATAAATACCTTATTTGTGTATTTTCCTGTTCTTTTTCTGCTTTAGAATTGTCATTGTTACTAGCACTGCTAAAATGAAACTTGATTATCTGCTTAAATTGATTTAAAACACTTGCTATGTGAGAAGTAGGGTTAAAGGGCATACCGGCGCGTTACACGGTCAATTTCAAATTTGCAAAAGGTGAGGACCAGCTATATTCAAACGAGAAATATTTTTTAATGCAAATTTGTTATTCTGTAAAGAACAATAAGGTATGAAAAGCACACTGTCAGTCTAATAACATGGGTAGCGCAGTGGTCATAAAAACCCAAGTGCAGATGATCACGCTGATGCACATGATCGATGCACAATGTCTGAACATGGTCGAGTTCGGTTCAAACATGGTGTGTAAGTTTTTGTATAAAGAAAAGTTTAGGAAGGAAGAGGCAAAATGGTGGTGGCAGGAATCGAACCTGCAGCTTTCAGTTTGCCGGGCTAATGTGCTACCATTACACTACGCCGCCACCTCTTCCATCTTCCTTCGGCTCCAAACACTTGTCTGGACATTTTGAGAAGGTTACCAACGTTTGCATCACTTTAACTGTTTCATTGAATTTTAAGTGTCGCTACAAAATTTCATCACCATGCTGTAGCGCAGCTCAAGAGCTACAAAACGCATATTACAGAATGATTTTTGAAGATCTGAGTCTTGAGATATGGCCTTTTGGAAAAAATCAATTTCTTGAAAAAATGACCAAAATCCGAAAATTGGCAAAAACTTTCATTTTGGTCATTTTTTCAAGAAATTGATTTTTGCCAAAAGGCCATATCTCAACACTTAGATTTTCAAAAATCATTCTGTAATATGGTTTTTGTAGCTCTTGAGCTGCGCTACAACATGGTGATGAAATTTTGTAGTGACACTTGAATCGTTAAATTTTTATTTTAAAAAGTGAGCTCAAAACTTGTCCGGGAACATTTGTTACACCAGTTAAAATACGAATTCGATCCCCATCGGCGATGGCATGCCCCTTTAAAATCTTTAAAAATGATTCTTTTTGTCAATTGACATTTCTAAGGTTGGTGTTTTCAAGGTTGGTGTTACTGTTGGTGTTTTTGAACAGAAAAGACAAAAATTTCGATCACCAGAAAGCAAGTCTTAATTTTAAAAATTAAAATGTGAGAAAAATATTTACCAAAAAATAAATCTTACAGATCTGTATTGCTTGAGCTGGATTGTTGGTTCATGTAAATCAAGTTTTTTAAAAATTCTCGTAGCTCCTCTGAATTCTGTCTTACACTCAACAAAGCGAGGTTGTCTATTTTCTGAACTTCTATGGACTCTTTCACTTCTGTATCTAGATTAACACACTTTTCAATTGCGCGCACTGTCTCACCAGGTATGAGCATAAACTTGTCTGGCATTTTAGAATCTGGAAAGAGTACATTTTTACAAAATAAAAGCTGGTGTTCGAGTTGTATTACCTGGAGAATTCGGATTGAACACAGCTAGCACGATAGACTTAGACTCGGGATCTATAGTCAACACGTTGCCATTTATGGTGCGTCTTTGCTGCTGTATGTAGTAATAGTGATGGGCTCACCGATTAGCTGTGCTAGTTGCACACCTGATAGAATGTGAAAATCCATGGGTCGTGATCTAAAAATTTCAGATAGTTAAGAGGTTTGGTAGTTTTGAAAAATCAGGATGCCAAAATGAAACTTTACCGACAATTTAAAACCAATTTTTAAAGACTTAAGAATAAAATTTTGTCCAATTTAGTTTTTTCGTGTTTTATTCATAAATTGAAATAAAAGGTACTGACTTGTTGAAAGACAGACCGGCGAATATGAAAAGTCGGTAATGAATAGCACTTGGCATCGAGCGAAGTAAGAACTCGTTTGTGTAAATTTTACTAGTGCTTTTCTCTTGAGGATAGTAAGCAACCTATTTCCTCCAAATTTGAGTAAATAGTCATTGCAAACAATTAAAGTTCACTTTCATCAATTTTGCTTGCAAGGGAGTGCAATATTTTAGTAAAATTTAGGCACTGATAGTGTAGCGCTTTACCGAATTTTAGGTGGTTAATATTTTTGTGTTAGAGAGTCAATGGCTTTGTATAAAACATGAAAATCAAAAGTCTAAACTATCAGATTTCTGTTAAAATATGCAACCCTTTCTAACAGCTCAAAAATCAAATTAAAAAAAATTACTCAGTGTGAATTTATTAGACATTTTTCGTTTTGTGACTTTTACTTCGGTTAAAAAGATTAAAATTTCGAACATGCAGAAACTAATAAACTTCACTTAATATTGCAAATGGCAATTTTCGATACATCGCCACCATCTTATCTATAATTCGATAAAGACCGTTTACTGCTCTAATACTTGATCCGAGAACAGTAACTTTAAACTATGCACTACGCACAGCAATGCCTCTGTTTTTTCGGATTCGATATTATCTCAAAGAGTATTGAATATTCATTGAATTTGACAGAATGATTGTCTGAGTATAAAACTTTTTTACAAAACAGATACAATTCCGAAATTGCTTGAAGATACCCCCAAAATTTAATTAGAGCTGTCACATACTAAAAAGATCCGCAAATTAAATGAAAGATAAAAAGATATGAAAAATAACAACATTTTAGCTTTTGCCAAACTTTGTCATAAATGCCTTCTTAATTTTGAGTTACCACGTAATTTATTTGTAATGATAACTCTGTTAAAATAGTTTATGGAGAAGATCGCCAAAGCAAACATAACATCCAATATATACAACAACAAAATGTGCAAACACAGCTAACCAAAACATAATTTGATAAGATGTTTTATTGATTTTGTGTGGCAAATATTCTTGAGCAAAACCTCCACTAGGCCATCCTCCAAGAAAGTCAAAGAAGAGAAGTGTGGTTTCAGGAATTCTCCATTGGTTGGCTACAGCACGGCTTTTGTCAGAGTGGTAAAAGCAGCATGAAACAATATTAATAAAAATGTAATAAATGCAAATGTATAGTATCCAATATTTTAGCAATACTTCAACTAATAAAATGATAAGTGAGAAGGCCGCTATGGAGCCTATTAACCAAATTAGAAAAACTAATAGAAGAGACCTGTGGATTTTTCGGTCCATTCTAATTTGCAGGTCTTATTCCATTTAACTTCTTAGATATTTTTAAGTGAATCATTTAATATTTTTTGAACAAAACGTGTTATTAGTCAGGACCAATATTTGTTTGAACCTTAATAAACTGGGAAATTCTTACCATGGCACTTTTTATCTGTTTGAGTTTTGTTTTAAATATTTCTGAACTATTAGGTCGTCTCGAAAGTTTTGACCGTGGCGTTTTGTTTTTCCATACATTTTTTGGCAATTTTTTCAAAGTTGTCGAAAAATCATGGAAAAGCACAATGTCACGAATATTTTTTTTTGAAATAAATGGTGCGAACTTTTGAGGCCACTTAATACAATCATTGACCAAAATTTTGTATCATTTTTTAAACTGCATACATTTATTTTTAACTGTGCTTAATAAAGCGCTTTTTTAATCTCAACTAATTACACTGTTTGAATAAGGTACGTAGTACGACAGCCACATACAAAATTTGTGAAGTGAGCATGAAATTATTTTTAAAATATATATATCAATATAAAAAATTAACACCAAAAATCATGTATTTATCAAATTTATTTATTATACAAATATTATTCAACAAATATACATATTCAAACGCATTTGCGGATCCAAAGCCAACCAATTAGCAATGGAGATGTAGCTAAAGTGCCCAAATAAACCAGCCTAACCCTTTTTGAAACCAGTGGCAAGATGGTGACAGCAGTAGTAAAACAAAGGAACGGCAAAAAAGTTCGGAACAAAGGCAATCTATCCACTTTTGTTTGAACTAATTGTGAAAATTTTCCAGTAGTGTAGAATTCTTCTAGCAATCTGTCCTTTTCCGCAAAGCGGTCGTAAAGCCATTGTCTTTGAGTGTGAGCATCTATGGGTATGCTGTCAATTGAGTATTTGCGGATATGCATGTGCAACTGGGGCGGCGATAGGTTGCAGCAGAAAGAGAACATGTCCGGTGAAATTTCATTGGATTGCGCCCCGGACAAACTAAAATTAATTTCATTCCATTTTTCATTTATAATTTCGAAATTATCGAAATTTTTGAAAATTAATCCCATATCGAGTTTTAAAAAAGGATGCACGGTATGTTCGATTCCGTTTTAACACACGCTGGCCAACTCTTGCCTAAGCCTAAAAAATCACAGAAAAAACAACAGGGGAATCAAGGCAAAAAAGCGTTCTATCCTATTATAGGGCCTATGATTTGCTTGTCAGTAAATTCTCATGTTTGTAATGTCGTGGTGAATAGTACTGTCACTATGGTTTTAACTATCTTAAACATATCAACTTATTTTCAGGCCAAAGCGCGACATAACGGAACCCTAACCCAATGACCAATGTAAAACGTTAAAGGCAGATCTTTGACATAATAATACTACATGCCAAAAAAACGTGGTTCTATAAATTTAGGATATGTTACCGTTTCAAATTTTTTTTTTATTTTCGCCGAATTTAATGTAACAGCACCCTTTTCCCCGGTCTCTATGGGGGCCATAATACTAAAGGTATACTAAAGGTATACTGTAACTAAAGGTATACTGTAATAATAAAAATAAAAGCTGATAATTGCTGTGGCCATTGACAAGGTCAAGGTAGTCACAGTGTTAAGAGAATAGTCATTATTAAAACTTGAAAACTTGAGTTCTTTTCTGTTATCTGGACCCCTTTTTTGTGTTAAAAATATATACTGTAACAGTAGGGTCGCACGCGGTCGGTTAACCGAAAACCGGGTTTTTAGGAAATAAACCGAAACCGAAAACCGGGCTTGCCAAACCGGCAAAAACCGAAAATCGGGTCACCAAACCGTCGGTTTTTTTCGGTTCAATTACTGAGAAATAAAATTAGCTGATATATTTTCGAATAAATTTTGTTTTGACATGAATAATGAAGAACATTTTGGTCATCTTGTAAATGAGCATTATTTCTTGCTGATTTGCGGCAAAACGAATGAAGAAAATCAAGAGTCCGACGTTGAATGATATAGCTTGTCACTGTTATGCGTTCAAAATTGTTTTCAATATGTGTACAGGGTGTCCCGAAAAAACCCTTTTCAAGGGCATCGTAGGACTATTTTCAATTTTATAACTTTCTGTGCACGATATGTCATTCTGTAGCCCTGGAAATTCTCTAGCGAATGGTATATTAACATTCACTAAGTGACAGTGACATATTGGGTTAATAGACAGAACAATTTAAAAAAACCGGATTTTCAATCCCCGGATTTTCTGTTTTTGTTGACTTAAAAAATTATTGACATGTTTTTAGGTTGATTATTAATACCAAAATTTATCTTCTAAAGATATTCCAAACACATGATTTTGTAGCCCTTTCTTTTTTCTTTGGATTGGTATATAAAAATTTCCCGGATTTTTTTCAAAAAGTCAGCATCCGGCTCTTTACACAAATAAAGTCATTTCACACAATTTGACAAGCACTTTTGTCACCTTAACTGGTCAAAATTTTGCTTGAGTATCATTTTTCGCTTAAGTATTTAGTAATTTTTCTTGCATTTATGTTGTAGCGCAGATCAATAGCTACAAAATACTTCTCGCAGAATTTTTTTTGTAAATGTAAATGTCAGATATGGTCTTATAAAAACAGCGAACCCATTAAAAACGATTGAAAATCGAAAAAATTGAGAAAAATTGATTTTTTGCGATTTGTGTTTTTCTTTCAAAAAGCCATAACTCAAAATCTGTATTTTTGAAAAATAATTCTGTAAAACGGGTTTTGTAGCGCTTGATCTGCGCTCCGACATAGTGCAAGAATGTTATCACAGCACATATAACTTTATCAATTGTGTCTGACCACGAGTCAATTCGACAAAACAGAAAATCCGCGGATTGAAAATCCGATTTTTTTTAATTGGTCTGACTATTTATCCACTAGGCCATTGTCACTTGGTAAATGTTAATATACCATTCGCTAAAGAATTTGGGCTAAAAGATGACATATCGTGCACAAAAAATTGAAAATTAAAAATGGTCCTACGGTGCCCTTGAAAAGCAGGGCTTTCTGTACATGAAGATTGTTCACTTTTTCGTTCTGCTGTGTAAAAGTTTATGCAACAAATTATGCAAAGCCCCCGCTCACAGTGGACTGCCACTGTTTTGTCGAAGTAAAATCGATGTCCATTTCTCGCTTTTTGATATAGAAATGCCAAATCTGATATAGATGACCTATACCTACTTTTCATTTCATCTATATCAGATTTGGCATTTTTCAATTAAAAACGCGAGATCTGGACATCGAATTCACTTCGACATCCGCATAGACATCCCATTGTGAGCGGGCCTAATAATGTAAATTTACACTAGATAAAATGACCTTGAAAATCAACAAGCACTCGATAAAACGGCTTCGGCGAAAACCGGCAAACCGGTGGTTAACCGACCGGGTTTGATTGAACCGGTTTGAAAAACCGACCGATTGAAAAAACCGGAACCGCGCGACCCTATGTAACAGTATGAAAATAAATGGGTCCAGATAACAGAACAGGACCATAACTTGTTTTGCAATATTTTACATTATTGATTTTAAAAATTTTAATTCGTTAATATACCCATTTGAATCTGTAATCTTGTAAGCAAGTGTGATATCATAAACACAGTCCAAGCTTTGCCTTAACTCATCTACAGCCAAGCAAAACGCTCTAGCTCTTGGAGTTAGCGTATGTTCCAGTATAGGCAAGTTGTTTTCCTCGCAAAACCTTTGACTGGCTTCAATTAGTTTGACCTTGTCTCGACTAAATCTAGTGCCTTCTGGAAATATTTGCAGCCAGAAGGATTCTTTAATCGTAGTTAAGTAATGGAGCTGTCTCTTAACAGGATCAGAAACAAATTTTCCAAACCTTCGGACGTACACATATCCGCGCTAAAATACACTTTAGCTCAGCAATTTGCTTTGAATTTTTACAGGTAATATTTACCTGAAAAGTGTACCATCCAAACAAAGGCACAAATCGGATAGCATCTTTGATAATAAACCTGAGGCCAGCTTCATTACCTTGACTAGATTGTCTAGCTGCCAGCATAGTAATCGCTGCCCAGTCAACTTAAATTTGTAAGGATATGGAATGAATAGGTTTTAAACAGGTAATACCATTTGACTGGTGATTTGAGATCACAATACAGGACTGCTTTTTGTCAAGCAAAGCAGCTACATCTCCGTAAAGACTGATCTGTAAATTTTTGTTTATGAACAAATTGGTGACTATTTATTGACTTTAGCTGAAGAATATTGAATTTAACCCAAAAGATATGTTTAATCAATGGTTTACGCCTTTAAATTTTAACAATAAGTCATCCATGTCGTTTTTGTGTGAAAATTATAGATTTTCGGTACATTCAAAGAATCATCCTACACTTTTTTAAGGAGGGAAGTGAGGTCTAAGCAATGCCTCCTCTTGATTCCACCTTTTTAATGATCAAAATTTGAATCTTCTAGTTAAAAAGGTAGTTAAAATGGTGAAAAGTATGAAAAACTTTATTTTTACCGTCATCAAAATTTAACGGACCTCAACTGCAGAAACACTCTCGAACACAAATAAACAGGTCCTTAAGTAGGCCGTGTAAAGAGTATTGTCCAGCCATTTGTGCCACTTCTTCGGCGTAATCCAAGAAGTAGCTTCAATAACCAAAGAACAGCTGGAAAATGGCACCATAGAGCAGCTAAGCAATGCAGTGGGCACAGCTACTCTAGCCTTATCTATCAGCACCAAAGCTGTTAGCAGCATTCTGATTGTATCAGATTAGAAAATTTTCGACTGATAAAACTTAAAGAATTTTTTTATTAATTATATATTTGAAAATAGACATTGGCATAATGTTTTTCTTTAAAAAAGTTTCTTAGTATTCTTTTGGTTAATTTAATATTTATATTTTACCTAACAAGGTAAGCAAGTAAGAAGCAATCCTTAGTTGTAAGTGTATTGCCTAAAATGTTGAATTCTACTAATAAATTGTGCTACAAATGTTTGCTATACCAAATTACTGCAATATATAATAGACGAAACTTTTGCTCTTTGGTTGAGAGAGAATTCAGAAAGAGGGCATACAATCCTAAGGATCAGGTATTTCTTTGGACCATTTGCATGAAAATATAATTTATATAATATATAAAAAGAAATTACGGATGTTCACATCAAACAATAGATTTATCTGTCCTGATTTTTTGAACGGTCGGCTTCGAAATTTGCCAATATTTTTATTAGCGCAAAATTCCATCATTATACCCAATTTCCTACCGCGAGTTGTTTTACTAGATGAGAGTAAAACATATCCAGATTGTATTAAAATATTAAAAATTTCGGTTGCGCCTATTCAAAAAATCAAGACAAAATCAAAACTTTGGTTTAGGTACTTCGTATACATTCCTTTTCTGTACTTAAAAAAATTTTACACTTTTTATTTTTGAATTCTTACGTCAAATTTTTTTCATTCCTTCAAAATGACAAAAAGCACTCGATAAAAGAACTCTTTTTCTTCAAAATTGCGAAAAAAGTTATTGGCAAAGACAGAATTTTAAAATATATCTTGTAAAAAAGTTATGGCCGTTTCAAAACCAGCGAATTTCTTGAAACACGCTTAACAAAATGTCACGAAAAATATGCTTATATTAAAAAATATTCAGCTATTAATTATTATTATTTAAGTTTGGCACTCTAGGAAGGGGAAGAACACCTCAAGTAGAGCAGCTCCAAAAAGAAGTGGACAACAAATACATGTGGACTTCAGGAGAAGACATCTATGAAAAAGAAGCCAAAAAGGTGGAGAGCATAAGCAGATTTAATAATGATGTGTTCGCAGACGCCACACAAATCACTGTACCTTTTGCTGTCAATTCTGCCTACGTCAAAAAAGTGCAGGGCAAAAAACAGGCATTAGAAGAAACCGAGAAAAAGTTTGGAATAGACAAAACAGCTAGATTGATTATTGGTGAGGTTTGAAGTCATTTGAATTTTAAAGACAAGATTTTTTCGCAGAATGTTCTCGCCCTGAATTCAATCACTATGAAGGACAAAGATACCCTAAGCAGAATATTCCACTGGTGTCTGAATACTGGGACAAAAGCAAGTATAGAAACGAGTGGTTTGTAGTCAGAAGAACTCAAAAGGTAATTTAGCTTTTAATTTAGGTGAACTTCTTGCATAAATGATATCTGAATGATATCTGATATCTAAATGATATCTGAATGATATCTGTTCTTAATGTTAATTTTATGAAACAAACGCGTCCGCCAATTTGTTTTCATTTCTCTAGATTTTTCAAAAAATATATATTGTATATATTGGCATATTACTTACTACACTAGGATATCTTTTAGAAGTTAAATTCCTATTTACACGTATGGCTTATATTTTATTGCTTTGAGTGGCCGAGCTTTTTTTAAATATCTGGTTAAGATGCTAGTTATCAGTTACTTTACACTAACTTTGAGCACTGATGGGTCCTTTACTAAAATATTTTGTGAATTTTGATAAAATGTTTTTTTAGTTTTCAATATTTTGATAACTATACTGTTCAGCGTTTTTTTTTAAATTGAAATTGTCATTTTAACGCAGAGCTGCCTCTTTATTAACAGTTTGAAGTTTTAACGGCAAGTTTTGTTCAGGAAGCACTTTCTCTACAGCACTCTACACCCACTAGTTGGGATCATTTTGCACGGGACCTTGACCCTCAACTTCTACAAAACATCAGAAAATGTGGCTTCCATGTTCCGACTTCTGTTCAAGTACAATTTTAAACAAATTTCAAAGCTTTAAAAATCTCAAGACTTTTTCTAGAAATCAGTTTTGGAAATGTTCTATGCCACTCCTCACTTATTCATTGCTGCAGAAACTGGATCTGGGAAGACTTTGGCTTATGCGGCACCTATTTTATCCAAATTAGTGGAAGATAAGAAGGAAGGAATTCAATCAAAAAGTATTTTCACCCAGAAAGGTATATAGGGCTGCAGAAAATATTAGATTTTAGTCATAATACTGACTGTAAGCCACCTGTTGACTCAACAAGTCCACGCTGAAGTTACCAAGTTTTCTGCAGGCTTAGGTTTAGATGTTATTGAAGTTGATAAAGATAGCCAGGCAAGAATTTTGATAATTTTAAAATAAAGTATCAAAATGAAAAATTGTTTTTGGAGTGCAGCAGCAAAAGTTGTCAAACGCGCACACACTGAGTACTGTTGGGTTCGCTTGATTTGCTTGACGCGAGATTTGATTTTTTTTATTGGTCAATTACTTTTTTCTAAACTTTTATTCGTAAAATTTGAGCATAGCAGTCCTTACAAAATATGTCACAAAATATGAACAAGGGTCGGGAGGCGCCTACCGGCGCCTCCCTATACAGACATTTTTGCAACAAAAATACCTAATTTTTGACAACAAGAACCGTGCTTGGCGTGCTCGATTTGCTCTCAAACAGCTCTTAGAATTTAAACTTGACTGTATTATTTTTTTTCGAGACAAGAAAGGTTTAAATTTAGTCCGGATTTTCATGATCCCAATATTATGACTTCAAAATCGCCCCTCTTAAACCCCGTATATTTCAACGCTCTTTTTTTAAACTAAAGCTTACATTCTGGGGAGCATGATGGTGGTAGCGACAACAATAATTCCCCTTCTACGACCGATTTTGGCCTCCGAAGTAAAAAAGGCGTTTTTCACCCCCACATGCCAAATACTATATAGAGATTTTTACAGCATAATCAAAATCGTATTAAATAACATTTCAGGCAGACGACATGGTTTTCGACGTGCTTGTAGGAGAGCCTGCAGATGTTAGCCAATTTTTAAGGTCCATTGCTGAGCCTCCTAAAATTGGATTCATAGTTTTTGATGAGGCAGATATGCTTCTCAACGACAATTACGTCAAAGTGATGACCGACTTCCTAAGCCTAGTGCCTATAAGCAGTAGTGAAGATGAAGACCAAGCTAGAGCAGTGTTTGTAGCAGCTACTTGCCCAGACGACTTGCAAACCATAGCTGAAGGAGTCGTAGAAGCTGACCAGCTATTTTATGTTAGATCAGAATTCTTGCACAAGCCCCTGCCGAACATTGAACAAATGTTCATCCGCATCAAAGAGATGGACAAGGTCGCCAAGTTGAAAGAAATTTTGGACGAGGATTCTGAGACTAGCAAAAGAAAAACCATGGTATTTTGCAAGGTTAGAAATATTTTTACTGCAGCATTTTAATAGTTACATCAAAAATGACTGCTTTAGGACAGAAGAACAGCGATATTTGTGCACAAAACGCTGTCAGCCGCAGGTTTGCCACCAACCTTCTACTAAACTATGATGCTTCTGTGCAGTCTAAGCCAAAAGCTAAAGTTTTGATCAGTACAGATATTGGAAGCAGGTAAACTAGCAGTATGAATCTAATGGCTTATTGACCGTATATTTTTAGAGGACTGGACATTGCCGATCTAAAGCACGTGATCAACTACGACTTCCCTGGCACATGACTGACTACTTGCACAGAGTTGGAAGGGTGGGAAGATGCTCTGGAGACCCGAAAAAAATAGTCAAAAGTAGAGTCACCTCATTTATTAGGACTATACAAGAAGTGCAAACAGCTAAGGCTATTGAAGTGAGTAACAAAAAATTTCGTATAAACATGGTTACAGTAAAGTCTCAATATAAGATACCCCGATATAAGATACACCTCGATACACGTGGTCCGGCCCCGAGGGTGTATCTTATATGGAAACTTGACTGTAAGTGAAAATTTTAATTTAGACAGCTATTCGCTTCGGAAAACCTCTACAGAATGTGGATTTGAAAAGCTCGATGAAATACCAAAAGAGCAGAAAAGCAAAAAAGAGAGCGAAAAAAATGTTTTACCTGATAAGCCAACATTATCTGAATAAATATTTTCAAATTTTCTTTGTATGTGCTTTCTACAAATGCGCAGACCAGCACTTTTTTAAGCGTTCCTTTGGAAGCAACCTGATATTTATGACCTTATAATACTTTTAAAACAACGCAAAAGACTTTTGTTGGAACTGACCAGAAAACCTCAAGTAGTGTCTTTTTTTAAAGAGTTCGCTGAAAGATTTTTTGAAGATTCTTGTAGGGCACCCGAAGTTATATAAAACATTACTGCCGCTATTTCCAGATCCCCTCATGGTTTTTCGGTAACTTCGGCGAGCTTGGCCTCCCATTTTTCAAGGGATCTAGAAAAAAGCGATAGCACTTTGTTATATAAGTTCGGGGTGCTCTACAAGCATATGCAAAAGAAAGTCTCTCAACGAAATCTTTTAAAAAAGACACTCCTTGAGATTTCTAGATGAAAGAGAGCGTCATGAGATAAAAAAAAACTTCTGCCCCGCTTATTTTATCCAAATTAGTGGAAGATAAGAAGGAAGGAATTCAATCAAAAAGTATTTTCACCCAGAAAGGTATATAGGGCTGCAGAAAATATTAGATTTTAGTCATAATACTGACTGTAAGCCACCTGTTGACTCAACAAGTCCACGCTGAAGTTACCAAGTTTTCTGCAGGCTTAGGTTTAGATGTTATTGAAGTTGATAAAGATAGCCAGGCAAGAATTTTGATAATTTAAAATAAAGTATCAAAATGAAAAATTGTTTTTGGAGTGCAGCAGCAAAAGTTGTCAAACGCGCACACACTGAGTACTGTTGGGTTCGCTTGATTTGCTTGACGCGAGATTTGATTTTTTTTATTGGTCAATTACTTTTTTTCTAAACTTTTATTCGTAAAATTTGAGCATAGCAGTCCTTACAAAATATGTCACAAAATATGAACAAGGGTCGGGAGGCGCCTACCGGCGCCTCCCTATACAGACATTTTTGCAACAAAAAATACCTAATTTTTGACAACAAGAACCGTGCTTGGCGTGCTCGATTTGCTCTCAAACAGCTCTTAGAATTTAAACTTGACTGTATTATTTTTTTCGAGACAAGAAAGGTTTAAATTTAGTCCGGATTTTCATGATCCCAATATTATGACTTCAAAATCGCCCTCTTAAACCCGTATATTTCAACGCTCTTTTTTAAACTAAAGCTTACATTCTGGGGAGCATGATGGTGGTAGCGACAACAATAAATTCCCCTTCTACGACCGATTTTGGCCTCCGAAGTAAAAAAGGCGTTTTTCACCCCCACATGCCAAATACTATATAGAGATTTTTACAGCATAATCAAAATCGTATTAAATAACATTTCAGGCAGACGACATGGTTTTCGACGTGCTTGTAGGAGAGCCTGCAGATGTTAGCCAATTTTTAAGGTCCATTGCTGAGCCTCCTAAAATTGGATTCATAGTTTTTGATGAGGCAGATATGCTTCTCAACGACAATTACGTCAAAGTGATGACCGACTTCCTAAGCCTAGTGCCTATAAGCAGTAGTGAAGATGAAGACCAAGCTAGAGCAGTGTTTGTAGCAGCTACTTGCCCAGACGACTTGCAAACCATAGCTGAAGGAGTCGTAGAAGCTGACCAGCTATTTTATGTTAGATCAGAATTCTTGCACAAGCCCCTGCCGAACATTGAACAAATGTTCATCCGCATCAAAGAGATGGACAAGGTCGCCAAGTTGAAAGAAATTTTGGACGAGGATTCTGAGACTAGCAAAAGAAAAACCATGGTATTTTGCAAGGTTAGAAATATTTTTACTGCAGCATTTTAATAGTTACATCAAAAATGACTGCTTTAGGACAGAAGAACAGCGATATTTGTGCACAAAACGCTGTCAGCCGCAGGTTTGCCACCAACCTTCTACTAAACTATGATGCTTCTGTGCAGTCTAAGCCAAAAGCTAAAGTTTTGATCAGTACAGATATTGGAAGCAGGTAAACTAGCAGTATGAATCTAATGGCTTATTGACCGTATATTTTTAGAGGACTGGACATTGCCGATCTAAAGCACGTGATCAACTACGACTTCCCCTGGCACATGACTGACTACTTGCACAGAGTTGGAAGGGTGGGAAGATGCTCTGGAGACCCGAAAAAAATAGTCAAAAGTAGAGTCACCTCATTTATTAGGACTATACAAGAAGTGCAAACAGCTAAGGCTATTGAAGTGAGTAACAAAAAATTTCGTATAAACATGGTTACAGTAAAGTCTCAATATAAGATACCCCCGATATAAGATACACCTCGATACACGTGGTCCGGCCCCGAGGGTGTATCTTATATGGAAACTTGACTGTAAGTGAAATTTTAATTTAGACAGCTATTCGCTTCGGAAAACCTCTACAGAATGTGGATTTGAAAAGCTCGATGAAATACCAAAAGAGCAGAAAAAGCAAAAAAGAGAGCGAAAAAAATGTTTTACCTGATAAGCCAACATTATCTGAATAAATATTTTCAAATTTTCTTTGTATGTGCTTTCTACAAATGCGCAGACCAGCACTTTTTTAAGCGTTCCTTTGGAAGCAACCTGATATTTATGACCTTATAATACTTTTAAAAACAACGCAAAAGACTTTTGTTGGAACTGACCAGAAAACCTCAAGTAGTGTCTTTTTTTAAAGAGTTCGCTGAAAGATTTTTTTGAAGATTCTTGTAGGGCACCCCGAAGTTATATAAAACATTACTGCCGCTATTTCCAGATCCCCTCATGGTTTTTCGGTAACTTCGGCGAGCTTGGCCTCCCAATTTTTCAAGGGATCTAGAAAAAAGCGATAGCACTTTGTTATATAAGTTCGGGGTGCTCTACAAGCATATGCAAAAGAAAGTCTCTCAACGAAATCTTTTAAAAAAGACACTCCTTGAGATTTCTAGATGAAAGAGAGCGTCATGAGATAAAAAAAAACTTCTGCCCCCGCTTATTTTATCCAAATTAGTGGAAGATAAGAAGGAAGGAATTCAATCAAAAAGTATTTTCACCCAGAAAGGTATATAGGGCTGCAGAAATATTAGATTTTAGTCATAATACTGACTGTAAGCCACCTGTTGACTCAACAAGTCCACGCTGAAGTTACCAAGTTTTCTGCAGGCTTAGGTTTAGATGTTATTGAAGTTGATAAAGATAGCCAGGCAAGAATTTTGATAATTTTAAAATAAAGTATCAAAATGAAAAATTGTTTTTGGAGTGCAGCAGCAAAAGTTGTCAAACGCGCACACACTGAGTACTGTTGGGTTCGCTTGATTTGCTTGACGCGAGATTTGATTTTTTTATTGGTCAATTACTTTTTTCTAAACTTCTTTAAGAAATTGCTCAAATTTTTATGGGAGTAAGTTTTGCAAAAAAAACTGATATTTTGAGTCTCAAGCAAGAAGAAAATGCAAGGTTAAACAATCTTTTAAAGTGGCACTGCAAAGTGAAGCTGTGCATCGGGTTTTTAGAATTTTACTTTAAACGCATTTTGATTTATTTCTTAACAGATACTGACAGCTCAAAATTTTAGACCCTTTAGCTGCTTTTTATTCGTCTACTTTTAGATATTTTACTTTTTGTATTTTATTTCGAAAATTTGGATCTCCGACCCCAAATTCCGAAATTGATATATTGGGATCCCAAAATTCTTTATTTTGGAATTAAGAGTTGCAGGCAGGGGGGGGAGCGTGGGGGAGGTGAACTAACCGGGTTTTAGCCCTTACCATCACCTCTCCCCATGCCCGGAATTTTTTTTCGGGATATGGTTGCAGGTCAAAATTTTTAAAATAAAATACAAAAAGTAAAGGATCTAAAAGATAGAGGAATTAAAAGCTATAAGCTATAAATTTCTGTTCCGAAGTAGGTCAAAAAAGGTCCCGAAATCCAGCTTAAGTTCAAAAAACACCAAAACTCGATTTCAACATTTTTACGTTAAAAAAATAGCACAAATTAATTTTCTGTGTCCATTTTAGTAGTATTTTTAAAAATTCATAGCTTTTTTAATTCCACAAGAAAAGCTGTATTCGACTTATTTCTAAGAAGTAGGACTTTCAATATTTAATAAAAAGTTTAAAGGGACTTAGAGGGAACGGTGGGCGCACTTGGGGTTTTTACGATAAAGAGGCATGCTCGTCGCCGATGTTAATATTTGGAAATGCGGTTACTAGTAGAATTAAAACTAGGATAAAAGTTGCGCAATTAAGTAAGAGTAAGTAGTATTAATAAGAGTATTTATGCTTTTGATTAAGCCATCGTCCCAGTCCCCGTTCTATATCCCATTTTCCCTGCATCGGAAATCATATCTTCTTGTATCGAAAAATGCAATCTTGGTCCACGCATTTCCACCTCTATCAAATTTAAATGCATGTAATTTTTTTTAGCATGTGTTGTTTGTCTTACGAAAGCCCATGAAAATCGTGGGTTTAGGCCACATTCTACGGCTTTTGCAGACGCGTCTTATTGAGCCAAATTCACATAGCCAAATTTTAGTGACAGCGTAATTTTTGACCACCCTGTATTTTACTGCCTCACCCGTCCCCGCATCCCTCCCTGCATCAAAAATATCCATGCCCTGCAACCTTACTTCCGATCGGAAGCAACCGACGACCGACTTCTCACGGTCCACCGATGCCCTGCCATTCAACTGCCGTATTTTCGCTTATAACTCTCCCGATGAGTTATTTTTTAGATATCTGAAAATCTGAAAAATCGATCTCGAGATTTTGGGGTGAAAATCTAAAAAGTGTAATCGGTTGAGCTCGTGGGAGTTAAGAAAATGCAATAAACAGCTATTCAAAATTTTGACTCTGAGCTGAGATATAGGTCCTCAACGTTGAGGGGGTGAGTTAATAGAGGAAATACGGTATGAATGCTATTAAATAATGGCAGCCTTTTGGATTATGTATTCCGCATTTCAAAATTATTCTTCTCTGAATTTGCCTGGTAGCCGCATTTCAAAATATTTCCATCGACGACAAACATGCGGCCTTAAAAAATCTGCTTCTTTTAGTTGCCGACAAAATGAAAAGGAAACATAATTTTGATCAAGCTACTATTATGAAGACAGTCTTAGCATTAGATGTTGGCAAACTTCACGATATTTGCATATTCTTCAATCGCGACGAATTAAGTCACCTATTTATTTCTTCACGAATATTTGGCCAAATAATTTAAAAGTATTTTACTACTACTCCGTGCACGTATTTTGATTCTTTAAACATAAAGTGCAGCAAAGATGCAAGCTCAGTCACTCTGTATAATGAAAAGACTTTTTCACACTACCCACTCGATGCTGCTCTGATTTTCAAAAAGGGAGTCAGAAACGTAGCTACACCATAACTGAACTGCTTCCCTTTCTTAAAATGACATATTTGAGGATAAGGCAAGTGAAATTGGTGTTGCAAGAAAAAGGTTGGGAATTTAACGGTCACCTAATACATTTGCCCTTAATTTCTCATCTTTGGAAGTATACAACTTTGCGAATCACATTTCGTGTTATATTAGACCAAGTAGGAATGTCAAAACATTCAAAAACGAGAACAGGTTACTATCCTTTAATTGCTGACTCACTTATTTTGCCTTGTCATCAACTGGAAGTAGGCATTTTAGTAGGAGACTCAGCTATTTTCGCTAGTGATATTTCACTTATTTATCAATGTGACATTCTTGTACTCAATCCGTTTGGTCAACATATTATTACAGGGGAAAAGTTTCTTGACTTTTTGAATGATATTCCACTAAAGCGACAAAAAAAATTTAAAGTGACGATCAATGTTGGAAGTTCAATTATGCATATTGGAAAGATTATCAGTCTTCTTAAAAGGTTGTTTTTTGAAAAAAGAAAACTTTGTTTCTACTAACGGCTATTCAATAACTCTTTGGAAAAAACTTGAAGGCCTCTGTTAGCCATTCAAGTAGTGTTTCCGTTTTGTCAATTTCGGTATTCAGGGTCGCAGATCCAAAATTTTCAAATTAAATTTAAAAAGAAAATATTTACGGAAAGAGGAATGAAAAGTAGCTGCAGGCTGTTAAACTTTTAGCTATGAACGCCTGTTAAAAGTCGGTCGAAAATTCGTTTCAAAAAATATTTCGAAATCCCGGATGCCGTCACTAGTCTTAAAAAAAAACACAATGACACTTTGGGGCACTTAGACTATATGCCACCCACTCAAGTTCACGCTAGACCACCCAGTCCAATGCGCTTGGGAAACAAAGGAAAAATTTTTAAAAATTTTTTTAACCAAAGATCTTTCTGCACGAAAATGATTTAATAGTGAAAATAAACAGTTTTTAAGAGTTTTTCTTAGGATCGAACAGCTGGACTAGGGTGAACTTGAGTGGGTGGCCTACAGTGTAATTTAGCCCACTTCGAAAAAAATAGTGAATCAAAAGGGGTGACGTTGGCAAATTTCTTCTTTTGAGTTAACAATCCGCCCCCCCCATGGAGAGTGGTCAGATGAAGGAGATAACTTCATATTCGTGTTTCTCGACCCCGATTCCATGAGAAAGCCGGCTTTTTTTTTAATTCTGAGAAAAAATATTTTTTTTAATTACTGGGGGTATCATGGTTTTTAGTCAAAATTTGAAAAATTTGAATTGGCGCCTTTTGAATTTTTAAGGGAATAAGGGCTGTATTGGGAGGGAAGGGAATAAAAGGGGCCACTAATGATCAGGGCTTACTAACAAGAAGATGTTGAATATTGTTTTGAATACTGGGGTCAACCGCATAAATAACTCTGGTATGCATGTTTTTTCCAGAGTCAGTTTCGAGGGATGTGTATCTAAGGTATGTGGGTGTGCGCATCTCAACTCCAAGCCCCCAAGCCCCCTGCGCCCCCGAAGGTGGCGCGAGAGGCTTGGTCGGTTAGAGATGCGCGCACTCACTTACCTTAGACATGATTCCGAGCAAGACTCTTGACCACGGCCCAGTTGAAAAACATGTCGAGGCAATCGAGGAACACAAACATTTGAATTTCTGACGTTCTGCCATAAAAGTGGCCCCCTTTTATTCCCTTCCCCTCCCTATACAGCCCTTAATCCTTTAAAATTCAAAAGGCACCAATTAAAAATTTTAAAATGTTGACTAAAAAACCATAATAACAACCCCCCTCCCCCTCCCCCTGTGGTTCGAATTTTTTTTTTTCAAAATCAAAAACAGCCGGCTTTCTTATGAAATCTGGGTCTAGAAACACGAATATGAGGTTATCTCCTTCATCTGATCACTCCCCGTGGGGGATTGTAAACTGCAACCATTTGGTCAATTTTTTTTCTAAAAACGGCCTTTTCACACCTAAAAACGTGTTTTCTACACGTCTCAAGCATTGAAACAGCATAAACATGCTTTTGGGCCATTTTGGGAGGGCTCGCTATAGTGTACTTGAGCCGGCATTTTACTCATGATATTTCAATGAACAGGATGAGTGTGTCTTGATTTCAACAATTAGTTGATAAACAGAATCATTCAGCTCTAAGAACTTGAGCAGTGTTTGTATAAGAAGATTTGACTATCTATATTGATTTTTTTAGGATTTTCAAAGTGCCATAAAATGTGTTACTTATCATTTGACCATTAAATCAGGACTTGATACACTTTCCTCCAGGCTTTTTCGATGGCAAAATGTATCGACAAATGAGAAACTGTGGTTGACTAAGCAATCGAGCATGTGTTACGTTTTGGAACGTTGTGCGCTTTAAATAAAGATATATATAAAATCTTTTGTTATAAAATGTTGTATAAATTTTCCAGACTCAGCTTCAGATCAAAAAGAACAAGGAAGCCAAGTTGGCTTTGAAAAATTGTAAAATGACAGAACTTATGGGATTCTCATCTTATGGGATTCTCTCACCTGGTATTCTCAGTAAACCATGTAAAAAACGAATATAAAACTTTTTGAGTGACAGCGAAATAACTGGCACAAGTCTTTTGCAATCCTTCACTTTCAAAAAGTGTGATTTACAATTTAGTGTTATTTTTTCTTTTTTTTAGATAACTGACCGAAATTTTCAGATAAAACTTTCTAAGCATGTTTTTCTTTTATTATTATTTTACAATATCCGGAAATGTTAGTTCATTTCCTCATTGCACGATACGCAAAAATGAATTCTTTTGGCGAAAAAATGCAAGTAAAAATGTAATGGATTGAAAATGTATGGTTCAACATTAGTCCCAGGTATCTTTAGCCTTATCAGGATTTTTCGCAATTTGGATTTGCGCGATCTGCATTTGTGCAATTTGAACTTTACGCAATGTGAATATGCGCAATTTGAAACCGCGCAGTCTTTCGCTGCCCACTTTTTCGCGAAACGGAGGTATTTTTCGTCATTTGAAGCAGAAATTTAGGTGATTTATGGGTGTAAAAGCACATTTTATAACTGGTAAAATCTTTTTTTAGAATAACTTCATCTTTCACATGCTAAAAAAACTCGAAACTTATATAACATATAGGTCAACGTAAAAATGACCTACGGAACTAAAAGATTCGAATTTTTTGAGCCAGACTTCGTAATTTTTCAACGAATGGGTTTTAAATGTAAAAAAGCATCGAAAATTAATAATTTTTTGGAATCTTCTTTTTTTTTCGCCACGATTTTTCAACGATAATTTTTTAGAGTAATCTAAACCTATCATACAAGGGGCATCAAAAAAACTGCAGCATTTTGCAAAAACAACTTAAATCAATTTTTCCAAGCATTTTTTGTATGTAATTGTTATTTTGTTAACTCCTTTGCAACGTTTTTTGTAGAAAATAATATTGGCAGTACTTAATATGAATTTGGGTATGGTCAAGGGTGTTAATTCTCTAGGCATAGAGTCTCCACTCAATGATAGGGTACAAACACAGCAAGTAATAGAATAGCAAAAAATGTATTTAATAAGTAGAATGCTTTATGGCTACAAACAAAACCATACAGTGCGGAGACTTCCGAGAAATTAGGGAATATGCTAGGCAAGGGATTACGTACACCAATTTTTGAAAAATGCTGCAGTTTTTTTAGCACACCCTACATATGAATTTAATTTGAAAAAATACATACGAAAATTACTTTTTGGATAGTCTATTTAAAGCAAGAGTATAATCATTATTTATATCTGGTTTTATTCTTTAGATTCAAAAATATTAGTTAAGGATAAATGGCACTAAGAAGATTTTTTTAAATTATCTTATCAATATAATTAATCTTTTCGACAAATAGAATAAGTAGTATTTTTTTTAACATTTGAACTTTTTTCTTTTGCCAGCTGATAAAATTTGTAGTTCGACATAAATACATTTAAAAAATGATATTTTTGAACATTTCGCCACTACTTTTTATTTAAAATGTTTTATTTCCAGAAAAAAGTCTTAATCAGCGTCACTGTCATTGTCAATTCTTTTTGTTCTGTTAGACAAAAATTTAACTAATGAATTCTATGAGGCCTGCAGAAGAAATTGAGAAAGCTATAAAAAGAATCTCAAATACCCTTATTTCTGTAGCTGAAGGCTACACTGCTAAGGACTTGCTCTCAGACATAAGGTATTTTTGAATAATTTAGAAGAGTATTTTATTCGTGTCATAGATGCTGTAACTTTTTGTCATCGATAATGGGTATCAACGACTACTTTTAATCTCAAAATAGACCTGAAACACCCACTACGGATATATTTAAAATTTTGAATTTTTAATCCATTTAGAGATGAGATTCTGAACGCTTAGTCTGATTACAAAAGGCATACGCGCCTATCGGTTTCTTCATCATGTTTTTACTTATAAATGATCGTTATCAATGAGAAAACCAAAAATTTGAGAGCGATCGGAATCAAACCTTCGCCTACAAATGGTTTTCGCATCGAGGCAAATGCCAAATTTTTAAAATTAAAAGTTTTCAAGTAAAGTCAAAAAATTTTAATGAAAAATTGCCTTCATAAAAGTTGGTATATCCCCCATTATAATTCATTTTTTAACGAAAGCTGACGTCATGGGAAACACGGTAGAGTTAGCGAAAAGAATGATTTTGCCGTCTATGATCCATTTTTCGGCCTCCGAAGTAAAAAGGCGTGATTTGCCGGGGCGTAATCATTTTGCTAATCATACTTTTGCCAATGAGATCTTTTTGCCAATAGCATCTTTTTGCCAATGACATCACTTTTCCAATGGTATTATTTCACGATTAGCTTCTTTTCTCGATTATTTTGTCCGCCTTGTCCGTCAAATTAGCACTCATTTTGTAGCCAGAGAGATGGGCTACAAAATGAGTGGTGATTTGCTTGGCAAGAGAACAAGAGTGCTTAGGAAAACAAGCAATCGGCGAAAACATACCATTGGCTGAGTGATCTCATTGGCAAAAAGATGCTATTGGCAAAAAAAATCTCAGTGGCAAAAGTTTCATTGGCAAAACGATTACGCTCCGATTTCCCTACCCAAATGCTATATAGAGTTTTTTGACTCTACTTGGATATACCCACCGCAAATCAAATTCCTTTCAAAATGTTCCTGAACACCACATAAATGTATTTTCAAAAGACCCGAAAAGGTTTATGAGAACTCAAAGACAATGCATTTTTGAGCTTTTCAGATGATACTGTGCTATTATGTAGTCTCTAGAAATGTTTAAAAGACAAAATTTATTTAAGATGGGTATATCCAAGTAGCGCCGCTTTTGAATTTCAAAAAATCATAAACTATCTGTTTTTGAAAAAATGCTTTTATAGAGAATATAAACTAACTACTAAAGGCAAATTGATTTATTTGCGCTACTTATGAAATATAAAAAACAACTAAACAGATTTAGTATCCAAAAAGTAATCACAAATGACTAAACAACTCAGAAATTTAAAAAAGCTCGCTGCATTTTCGAATATTGTTCTTTTCTGTTCTGATCCCTATCTTTTGTAAGTAATGGCTATATTATATATCTCAATATTTATATACATATGTCCAAATATATTCTTTGGCTAACTTTATACGCAGGGTCCGGAATGTTTGTGAGAAACACAGTATTAATGTTTGGTCAATTTTGTCTTTTTTAACTTAAATTCTGCGTATTTATATATTAGTCATTACTTATGAAAGATACGCATGAGAATAGAAAACAAAATTTTCTTCCCTTCCATTGCAGCCTGGCTTGAGTTCAGAATCCCCCCACACAAAGTGCTCGAATGAAGGAGATAACCTCATATTCGTGTATCTCGTCTTAAATTAGCTGCGTGTTTTTTTTTGAGTTCTGAGAAAAAATGGGGTATCATGGTTTTTTAGTCAAAATTTGAAAAATTCAGATTCATTCTTTTTTAATTTTAAAGGGAATGAGGGCTGTATTGGGAGGGAAGGGAATAAAAGGGGTCACTAATCATACAGGGCCCACTAACAAAAAAATGTTGAAAATAATTTTGAATACTGGGGCTTACCGCATAAATAAACTCTGGTATGCATGTTTTTTCATGCATCCAGAGTCACTTTCGAGTGATTTGTGTCTAAGGTATGTGGGTGTGCGCATCTCAACTCCAAGCCCCCGAAAGAGTGCGCAAGGGGCTTGAGAGCTTGATGCGTGTACTCACTTACCTTGAACCTGATTCCGAGAAGTACTCATTATTAATGCACATAAAGTCTTTTTAGACCACGGCCCAGTTGAAAAACACAATAAAATAGCCGAAAAATGCAATCATCTACTTTTTTTTTATCATTTTGCCATAAAATTGGCCTTTTTTATTTCCTTCCTCTCTTAATACTAGGGTTGGGTAATTCTCCGGAGAAATACTTTCCGGGTAATTACCCGGGTAATTACCCGGGTAATTACCGGTAATTACCCGAAAAGCGGAGAAATACTATTTGCTGATACCTAAACCATCTGGATGGTACCCAAACCACCGGTATGGTACCTAAATTACCTGGATAGTGCCCAAACCATCTGGATGTTACCCGAAACACCTGGACGGTACCCAAACCATTTGGATATCACTCAAAACACCTGGATATTACCCAAACCACCTGGATGGTACCCAAATCACATGGATGGTACCCAAACCATCTGGATATCACTCAAAACACCTGGATATTACCCAAACCACCTGGATGGTACCCAAATCACATGGATGGTACCCAAACCCCCTGGATAATACCCGAACCATCTGGATATTAATTAAAACACCTAGATGATACGTAGACCATCTGGATGATACCTAAACCAAAAAATTTCTGGCTGAGTAGGGTAGGTGGATTAAGTGAATGGTGAAAAAAGTGATAAAAAAGTGAATGGTTGAAAAAAAAGATAAAAAAGTGAATGGTTAGTGGCGATTGTGATATTGTCGACCATAATTGCCATTAAATTGTCTATGAAGAAAGCAATTACCGTATTTCCTCTAATAAGGCGGCCCGCTCTAATAAGGCGGCCCCCTCATTTTTTTGACTAAAATTTCAGAGTTAAGGGCATTTTTGATTGACAATTTTCAGATTTTTGGGGTTTTGAAAAATAAGGCGGCCAGCCGCCTTTTTAGAGGAAATACGGTATACTTGTAAAATAAAAATATTCAAAATATATCAGCGTAAAAATGAAGAAGATATCGCAGAAAAATAAAATAATGAAAAAATGTATCAGCTGGGAGTCGAACCTTCGACGTTTAAAAGGTGACCAGTAGTGTAAAGGAAAAGCATGGCTCAAGCGGGAAGTGATTCCTGCATAATTAGGAAGTAAATATTGCCTCCCCGAGCAATAAATACTAAAAAATAGTATTTCTCCGATTTTTCTCTACGGAGAAATACTTAGTATTTCTCCGGGTAATTACCCGGGTAATTACCCGGAGAATTACCCGGGTAATTACCCATCACTCAACCCTACTTAATACAGCCCCCATTCCCTTTAAAATTTAAAAACGCCAATTTAAAATTTTCAAATTTTGACTAAAAAACCATGATATCCCCTGTGGTTCGAAAACTTTTTTATCGTCATTAAAAAAACACGCGGCTTTCTTATAAAATCGGGTCGAGAAACACGAATAGGTTATCTCCTCCATCCGAGCACTCTGCGTGGAGGGAGATACGGTTCTTAGTCTTTAAACACTTAAATACCAAAATTATTTTGTTCTGGATAAATTTATTCATGTAGTATGAAAATCTTGAATTCAGTCAAGACTACGACATTGATGGACATGACTTTGCCAGTCAGTGTGGATTTTCTTCTTTTGAAGAGTTCATGGCCTCCGACTTAATGAAGAAGTACGTCAAAGTAGAAAGACAAGAAGATGGCCTGCTTTACAAACCTGCCTACGATCCTTGCATGCAGCACATTTTGGATGAAATGCTTAAGTCTAGGAGCGATGTTCTCAGAAAGTATTTTTTTTCGCTCGAAACTAATTTTTGAAACTGTTTTTAAAAATCGAGCTTATGTTTTTGCTCTAAATTTTCGAAACTTTCTGTAATTTTTCGCATGATTTATTTTACAGATTTTTATCGATGGTCTATTTTAATGCTAAAATTCGCTTTTTTGCAAAAAAAATTACGTATTCCAAGTTTTTTCTTTTCAAATGTGTTTTTAACTTATATCTTAATGATAACTCTTAAACATGTCATGCAATGAAATATAGCTAATAATCTTGCCTTAAATTTCAATATAAACGTGGTGAGAGCTATCGGTAAAATATAGGTTAAAACACATCTAACAATTATTGGTCGAGTTTTGATTAGCCCTGTGAAGTTTAACCGAAAATGTTAGCTTGCATCAAACATCATAAGCTGTTGGACGCGGTAATCTTAATCTCCCAACTTAACTTTTTACTAAATGAAGACTTAATAATAATAATAATAATTTTCAGAAAACAGATTAAAGAAAGTAGAGAAGCTGCTAAAAATGCAAAAAATATCTACACCAACAATCCTCCGGTTAATCTTTTTCGCCAATTTGGGCTTAACAACAACAATAGTTTTGCATCTTCGTCCAATGCTCTAAACAACCAACCCCGTCAGCAAGACCTCATCCAACAACCCCAACTCAAACCAAACGGCCCTGTCCCACTTATGTCTATTCCCGTGCAATCGCTTTGCAGAGAAGGCGAGAATTACAGAAGTAGTCAACACAACAACTTTACTGCTCTACAGCCTAGAAGTACAGCCTTTTTTAACCCTCATGCAACAACCTACTCTAAGGCGGATAACAGCAATAGTCAAACTGCTTTTTTACCTAACAAACAAATTGCTAGCAAACCAGCAGGCATTCCCGCTAGGATAGAACAAGTTAGTGGTCAGTCATCTGCTAGAGATATGGCTAATCATAATAGAACTGGACAGCACAACATAAAAGCTGAATTGCTTGTGGATAAGGTCAGTTTTTCATAATCCTAGAACCGAAAAACATGGCGGATTAGTTTTAATCTCCCCGAATATAGGAAAATTATGAAGTCGATCTCAATTTTTTCCGGGCGCTCAATCAAAATATAAAAAATTAAATTAGCAGAGGTCGTAGAGATTAAGAAAACGCAAAAATCAGCGATGTAAAATTTGTTATGCGCTGAGATAGGTCCGCAAAGTAGATGCTGGCGGACTATTAGAGGGTGATGGATTAGTAGAGCTTTTACGGTATTTCTACGAACAGATGTTAATCAAAACAAGGAAAAAAGCTCATAGCAAAAACTGTACAAAATATTGTTTTTCGACCACAGCGGAGACCATAAAAAATTATTTAAGGTATTTCTCTGCACGCCCTCTAATTTGGCAGAAAAATTCAGAAAATGTGATCAATCCATCAATATTTTTCAGAAAAGCAACAGCTCTAGCAGTTCCAACGACTTTGAGATTTACAATGCCCCTCCTGAAACATCTAAAGCAGTGCCTATTTCTTCTACAACTAAAAAGCAAATTAACTCAATTAACTGGGATCTGGACGAAGAAGAAGAACAAGCAACGCAACAAAGCCCAAAAAATCACAATCCCAATAATATCATGCGAAAAAGTAGCAGTTCAGACGAATGGGACTTCGGCGAATTAGAAATTAGAAAAACTGTCACAAAACCAGTCCCAGTTGCGCCATCTAGAACGGTGGCCAGCTCCCTCACCCTCCTAGTCGCTTTTTTGGAGCCAACTACCACAAAACACATGATTCCCAGGCCAAAACAGTATCAACGCCGACTCCAATCAGCAGACCAATTGTTTCCGTGATCCAAGCAAGAAAAACTCCACAGTCAGAGACAATTCCGACAAGAAGAACATTTCAACGCATGCCGGACACCTCGCCACCTACCATGTTTTCTTCTACAGTATCTGTTGCCAAAACTAGCTCAGCATCTGCCAAGAATCCCACACTATGGCTGGGGGATCTTGAAAAGAAGAAACTAGAAGAAGAAGAGAGATTGCAAAGGCCTCAAATGGCCGCTTCTCGATTATCAAGAACAACCAATAACCAATTGGGACAAAGCTACGGCCAGCCTTTTACACCTGCTGCCTCTTTTGGAGCAATTCAAAGAAATAGAGAAATCGCGAGCCATGCTCCCAGTGCCACAGCCAGTGCAAATACAAATAGGGCAACACCTGCTTTAACTTCGGCAAGTAGAAATGTAAGTTTTTTGAAGAAAAAATATAGGAGAACCTTAATTTTGTCTGTGAACGAAAATACCACGATATTCCAAAATTTAAAATCAATTTCTGTATCTTCTTCATTTTTTCTCTTTTTCTTAAAATTAAATTAAATTAAAAATTAAAATAAAAAATATAAAACATATGTGAAAACTACAAACCTCATTTAATTAATTTAGTTTTCGAATAGAAATCAACCAATGCACTATTCAAGTGTTAAAACATCCTACAAGGGTACTGGCTATAAGGTTAGTGTTATCTTGATATCATGACAAAATATTTTATTTTTTTTACTTGCAGACACGGGAAGAATATGAAAATCGACTGGAACTTTCCGACTCCGAATGAAAGGATCAATAATTACAACTGCCTTGCTTTTTTAATATTTAATATACACTGTGGATCAGTGTACTTTTAAACTTTTAAGCTGTACTACTTGTATTTGATATTTATAAACGTAGTATTCCTAGCAAAACTTCAAAGTCAGCTATATAGTAATTTGTATTGCTTTGTGTTTTTTGTGAAATGAAGTTTGCAGGTGTTTGACTAATGACTAGTCATATTTTATATTCGAAATACAGTCAACCCCCGATTTAATGACAGCCTTTTATTTGGTTAGTTTTAGCATGAATTTTCCCAAAAGATCTCGTTTGAACGATATCTTGGCCTAAGCGTGTCCTTAGCATACCCATACGCCGGCGCAGCACGAGTGCCGGCGCGCCACCGGGTAAAATTAGGCAAGTTAGAGCGCCGGCGGCGAAAAAAATGAAGCGTGTCGGCGCCGGCGGCGATAATTTTGTGAGGCACCGGCGCTTCGAAAAGTGAAAAAGGTATATAGTTTTAGAAGTTAACAGAAGGCGGGAGATCTATTCCAGTACTATGCAAATGATATCAGTTGTGAAAAAACGTCGTTTTAAAATGAATTTATCATGTTCGAAAACACAATTCAAATTTTAACCTTATTACGCATAAGCCGGCGCCAGCGCTGCACCAGCGCCAGCGCGCCGCCGGCAAAAAAAACATCTGATGAGCGCCGGCGGCGAAAATTTCAATGACCTGGCGCTCCAGCCGGCGCCGGCGGTGTAAATGAAAAAGCGCCGGCGCTTTTTTTATTTTTGGCGAGCGTGCAAGTATGGTCCTTAGTCCTAGACTCGGAATCGGAGAAGAAAGTAGACTAGGAGAAATGACCTTATAATTAATTCGTTTCAAACCCTAAGCCAGGCACAAACACTAGACCATAAGACATTACAATGAGAATCCATTAAATGATCTTATTCTTGTGCTCATACGGATTATTGTCAATTAAGTGCTATGTCTAGTTCCAGCAGCCGGTTATATAGTCCATCTAGTCCTACTGTCTAGAAGGTTTATATAAACCATAAAAACTTATTCGACAGCTTAAAGTCAATCTTATATAAAACAGTAGCATCTACTCTGTTGTATTGTATGTGCAAGACCCCATGTGGGTGCCGATTGAATAAAGTCAAACCCCTTCATAGGTCTTGTGTGTGTGTAGATCAGTCTTGTCATTCAACTCATGGGCCAGCTCGACCTTGGGCTGTAGATGAGGCGGCTGTGTCGGCCAGAAGCAGGTATCGGTCCTGTCGAAAATAGTAAACTGAAATTTTCATCAAAATTATTCATCCGAAGCCCAAAAAAAGAAAGGATTCATTGGGTTGGTCGAAAATTATCCTCGCTTTTTTCAAAGGCTTTTTTTATGTGAGTCATAGAGGATTTGGGGTTCAAACTCGTGATATCGTGAAGGATTTTTTAAGGGAATTTCTGATATTTATGATGCTAATCCAACTTTTAATTTTGCACAAGTTTGTTTGACACCACATAACCAGATTGTCGACACAATATGGCTCGAAAACCACATAAAAAATTGAAATAATCCTTTTGTGTCGAGACTATTTCCTCAACAGCTTTCATACCCCTTAAAGGGCCATTGCCACCTGTTTTGAATTGTCCCCGCCAATTCAAACGTTTTCGAATAATCATTCAGCTTGTGTACGGATTTTTTACTTGGTTTCTAACAAAACAAGGCCTAGAATTTCAGGTATAGTTTTGTTAGAAACCAAGTTGAAAAATCAGTACAGAACTTCAATGATTCAGAAAAAAATTTGAATTGGCGGGGACAACCGTTGTCGGAGACGGCAATGGCCCTTTAAGATATCTCTTTTTTAACTTCGACTGTACAGTATATTTCTAATAATCTCGTCTTTCTACATTTAAAATCGTGTTCTTAACATATCGTTTGAACTCGCTTCTCAAAGACTGCTTTAAAACGAGTTACCATCTAATTTATAGACAATGTCTCTAGCCACAAATTGAGGGTTAACTTGCTTACGGCAGTTTTCGAAAAGTCAATCAAAAAGCTGATGATAAGAACATGATTTGAATATAGGATGGAGACTGAATTATTATAAGTTATGAAGTAAATTAAACTTTTCAGCCTAATCCCCTGAATGCATTAGAACTTACTCAATTAGTTCATCAATTTGACATAAAATCTCTGAAAAAAGATTGCCAGCTACATCTTAAACTTTGCTACGACATTAGTACAACTGATCGCTAAATTGTTGCTGAGTAGCATAAGTTAGTAGAATTATTGTCTTATATTATAGCAATTACACCACTAAAATACTCGAAATCTCTGACTGAAGACGACAAAAAGACGCTGGAGACACTTGACAAAAACTTTTGGATTATGTTGTGTAGAAAGTTTGCGGTTTTATGAAGCTTACCGTGCCCAAGGGCTACATTATTTTGAAATTTTACTGTTTATTGCGTAATCACACACACCGTATTATCTATAATTAGGAGCCGTGAAGCCTTATTTTCCAACCCCTAAAAATAAAAAAAAAATTATTTCGATTTTGAGATTTTTGGGTGGGATTGAGACATAGAGTCTATATGGTGGGGTTTTATAAGAAGATGGGGCCTTTTTAGAAATAATACGGTATACTTTTTACTTTTATTATTTTAAAATTATACTTTTGTGTGTGCGAATAAATAAAGAGAACCCGAATAAATAGAAAGAAATATCATCGCTTTAAAGTGCAAATTTACGCGAGCACCATAAATTTTTCTGAATCGGTTCTGTTTTCACCCAGTTCGTGTTGAATCTGATATTGATGTCTTTATACTACTTGTATATACTAGGCAGAAAACTGTTGTTGGATCCGGTAAAACGCTTGCAAAAAGAATCAAGAGACAAAACCACTGTAAGAGATTGGTATGCCCTTTTAAAAGGCACCCAAAATTGCCGATTGTAACTATACCTTTTATTGAAAAAGCTTTTTGCCCTTTCAGCAAGACAAATGACTTTTTTTTTAATTTACTTATTTCAAAAAAAATAAGTACAATTTTCTTTTGCAAACCCAAGCAAAGTTAACAAACGAAAATGTCATGGCAACCGTTTAAAAAGCTTTCAGCTGAACTCACAAGTTTTCTAAACAACCTAACAAAGTATTTTTAATGTAATATTATTTATAAATACAGTTTAATCGGTAATTATCATTCATTGGTGACTTAATTTTTATAATACATGTAGGCACAGTTTTTGATGCCTTTAATTTTGACCATAATTTTAGCTAAAGATATTATTTTCGCCATATTTTTTAATGCTATTGAGATAAGTAAAAACTCTGTTCAAAACTATTTATCAAATCATCGATATTTGTTGGACAACTGGACAATAAAGTTTTTCGAGGAAAATCACCAAGATGGGAATAAATCAGTTTTCGAAAATTTCAAAATTTTGTGTAAAGAAATCCTGTGTGAAAATTGAGCGATAAGTATTAAGGAAAAATGACGACTACTAAAACAATGAGGACCATTGTGGAGGGCCTCAATGCAGAACCATTCAATCGACAATTGACCATGGTTAAGTTTGACTCGCGGGGCGGCGAGAAACTGTTGCAAACACTGAGTGATGTTCTGGGATGGATTCAAGGGTTGCCGCCATCTCAACATGTAGACATTCGCTCGGAAACACCTGACGAGACTGCTCTAAGGATAATGAATGCTCTAAGAATACTTAAGTACCCCCACCTAGGGATATAGATCACATGTAGGTTGAAGCATGCAAGTAAATTCTAATAAAATGTAAATTTTAGTCAAAAATGGCGCCTAGACATATTAGAAGGCAATAAAACAGCCATTTACCCAGTGTTGGAGTGGATGTTTGACAATGTGGACCGATTGAAAGAGAGGTAACAGAAAGCCCGGGCCTTACATTTTTCAACCTCTTACAAATTGCGGAATTGTCGATTAAAAACAGCCTTAACTCTGAAATCTTAGTCGAAAAGAGTGAAGAGGGTTTTATTAGAAAGATTACAATAAGTCTAATTCTTGTAAATATAATATACTGCGCAAATTTCACGTTTTTCAAAGTTTTTTCAAGATTGCATCTTAAATTTGTCGAAAATTTCAAATACAATCGACTCTCTATATAACATAAAAAAGCAAAAACTCGATTAAAAAACAGGATGTTAAATCGAGTTATGTTATATGGAGTTTTTGACTATTTAGACAATAAAAATTTAGTTTTATTAAAAACTGTCGTCGAAATCGGAATCCTCAAGATATTTGGGACCAGACTGTAAAAACAGAACTGGCAAAAGACTTCAAAACTCAGGTTAAAAAAAGTGTCGGACCCTAGGTGGGAACGATCTTCTTACCTTAAATTTATGTTACCGTATTCACTCTATTAACTCCCCATGGGGAGTTATTTTTCAACCCCTAAAAAATCTTGAAATTGTCAATCGAAAATGGCCTTAACTCTGAAATCCTAGTCAAAAAACCGAGGGGTGGGGAGTTATTAGAGGGTGGAGAGTTAATAGAGTGAATACGGTATGTAGAGAATCTACTGTATTCGGTCACTACCGCCGAATTTAGCATCGTGGTGGTTCTTTTAAGCAAGCGCTACTAAAGAAAAATTAAAATATACATTGTTTTGCAAACTCACTCTTTAGAGTCTACTTGGCCAGCTTTCTGACCAAGGTAGAGGTGCCAGTGGAGGAGCAATCGCCAGATGTGCTTCGTGTGATTAATCTGGTGGAGCAAAAGATGCAGGAGTTTAAGGTCAGTTTAACAGTCTTAAAATATTTTTAACAAATACTTTCAAACATTTGCTGAGTTAAGATTATACAATAAAAAAAACAGTTTTAAGGAAGTGCATGGAAGAATAGTGGAGAGTAGGTCGGACTTTGTGCGTGCCGAAGACATCCACGCCGACCTAAAGGCCATGACCGAGGAGAAAGAGCAATTGTCTCGCAAGATTGAGAGAAGCAGGAGGAAAGTGGCTAGAAGGCCTGACCTGGACAAGTGCATGACTTTAGCTGCCAGGTTGAGGCACGAAAACGAGAAAAATCAGGACTTGCAGATACAGCGCCAAGAACAACGAAATGCTGTAGGTTTAGCAAAGTTGAAAGAAGTTGCCTTATGCGACAATAAAGCCCAATTTCGATATATAGCTTGCTTAGACAAAAAATGAACCAAGGCAAAAATTTGCCTCCTTCTAAAGCCCATGTTCATAATTACCTTGAAAAAGTGCAGTGCTTTCATATTTGACTTTAAATATCATTTTCAGCTGGTGCATACTGGCCAACGACTAAATCGATTGGAGAGAACGCTCAACGAAATAGAAAGAGAGCGAGAAACTAATGATCCACGCGTACTCATGAATAAAATGAAGGTTTAACTTTTCTCAAAAGTGCATCAAAAGTATAGTTGTCGGCTACCTTATTTGAAATTCCGAACTGGGAGTAAAGTTGAAAGAAAAGCTTCCTAAATATTTAAGTTTGAGCGGCTGAATAAAACGGACAAAAGGGACAAAAAAGATGAGGCTAGTGAGGACAAATTAGTCATTTACAGGTTTATTTTATTAAAGGCTCATGTATTATTATGATAAAAGTGCTCAGATCTTTATTAAAAAGTACTTTTCACAAAAATACTCCGAAAAAAAGATTTAAATTATAGATTTTTTCAATTTAAATTTTTTAAGTCGTTTTTAAATCTAAATCTTAGTTCACAAATAGTTTAATATTGAAACCCGAAATTAAAAAGTGGATTTTGATAGGCCATTTCAGACACCAGTCCACTAATATACAACGCAAAAAGGCAAATATCGCTGATTCTCTTCATTCGACTAGGTAAACCCATTGTACAGCCACCAAGTATATGTGTATTTTAGACAAGAGCTGGACCATATCGAAGCAATGATTATGGCTAAAAAGACAGAGCTCACTGAAAAGTCGGGCAAAGAGAAGTGGTTTCGTCGGTACAGGTGAGTATATTATTTGAAATTCTATGTGTGTATGTATGTGTGTATTTTGTGTGTCACACATACTTGTAACTAATACCATAAAGGATAATATTTAATTTTGCCCGTAGAATTGTGAAAAATGCCCGTAGAATATTTAATTTTGCCCGTAGATTTTTTTGCCCGTAGAATTGTGAAAAATGCCCGTAGAATTGTGAAAAATGCCCGTAGATTTTGGTTGCCCGTAGAATTGTGAAAAATGCCCGTAGAATTTTGAAATTTGCCCGTAGTATTGTGAAAATGCCCGTAGAATTAATGTTCCACACATACGTAAAGGATGTTCGTAAGTCATGTTGAGCTTTTAGATATGTCTCTCCGTGAAGTTACCGGTCAAAGAAAGGACAAGCCTGCTCTCGTCTAGCCTGAATGGATGGTACGAGGGTTTCTCCGCCTATCCGTCGACAAACAATGGCCTGGAATCTTGGAACCGTGTGATCAAAGACTGCAGCACTCTTCGCAAACTTCTTCTCCTCCGTCCTTTTCTACGAGCGGCCGAGAGGATGATCGAAAACTGCAGCAAATGTCCGACCATCAAGTAGTTAATTATTTTCTGCCGATGTTGCTTGTACTGTATAAGACTTATCTTACTTGCAGAATATCGCCGCTGTGCCACCCATACGACATGATCTGTACCGCGATGCGCATGTGCTTGGAGAAGAGCATCGTCCACTTTACCGAAGGAACAACGTTTTTGTGATGCCATCCGCAAAAGTTACCGATCAAGATATCGTCCAGCACTACGACCTGCTCAACGGTGGACTCTACTTGGTGAACTGGGAACATATTTGGTGGGCTTCAGTTCTTTTGATCGCGGGTTGATTTTATAAAGTAAGTGTTTCAGGAGTTGAAGTCGCTCTTCTACATAATTAGTCCTTCTCCTAATTGGCCGCGCTACTTCTCATGCAATTGCTTTGTTGGTGCGAAGAAAGGTCTTTGCAAGCACGCGCTCCTGATCATGCGCAAAGAAGGAAGAATCGAGTTTCCGAGTCATGCCACAGCTGATCCATTGGGCAGGAAAAGAAAGAGAGGAAGGCCTAGCCAGGGCTAAATGTTCATTCAACGATGTTGTTATTGTTTCGTGATGTTTTGCTTTCTCATTGTTGTTGTGGGAAATGAATAAAGTTAGGTTGAGTAAGACTGAGGATCTTGCTTAATAGATCACTGAATAGATTAAAAGATCATTTTGTGTTCGCAAATTCTGCTCGAAGCTAGAAGATACATATAAAAGTGAAATCTAAAAGGCAGTTAAAGTTAAGAAAACGAAAATGCACATAGAATTTTTTCAAAATCTACGGGCAAATTCAAAATTCTACGGGCAACCAAAATCTACGGGCATTTTTCACAATTCTACGGGCACCGAAATCTACGGGCATTTTTCACAATTCTACGGGCATTTTTCACAATCTACGGCAACCAAAATCTACGGGCATTTTACAATTCTGGGCATTTCACAATTCTACGGGCAAAAAAATCTACGGGCAAATTAAATATTCTACGGGCATTTTCACAATTCTACGGGCAAAATTAAATACCACCCTACCATAAATCAATAATAATTTAGTACAAAATCTACGTAAAAAAATTACGCAACAAAAGCAATTTTTACAAACGCAAAAAGGCTGAATTAGAGCAAGCCAAAGCCGAAGTCCAAATACTGGAGAGGACCATTGAAGTGTTGAGTCAAAAGTTCAAGGAGATCAAGCAAGAAAATGTAAATTTTTTTAAACCTATTACAGTTTTTAATTTTTAGAACTTTTTCAAAAGCATAATTGCAAAAATATTTAGCCCGAATATTGTATTTATTTCAATATAATGACTGCCTCTTCCTTCCTTAAATAAAATACGCATTTGCGGCATTGTGTTTTTGCCTGCCTTGGAAAATATGCTCTCAGGCATGACCGTAACCATATACACTCTAACGGGTGTAAAAAAAATCCACGTGGATTTTCAAAGCCTTATCTTTTATCATTTTTGACATCGTATCGTTTTTCTTCTAATACCATTTTGCAGCCCCGCACCTCCTCTTTCAAATGGCATATTTTACTTAGCTCATTAATTCGGATAAGTCACCATTCAGCTCAAAACACTTAGAGGTCATTTTAGGAAGTAAAAAAGCGTTTTCATTACTTGGTGTGGTCAAGTGGTCAAATTTTATATTTAAATTTAAGCACCACGAAAACGTTTTATCATCATGTTGTAGCGCAGCTCAAGAGCTACAAAACCCATGCCATTGAACAATTTTTTAAAATCAGAGAGTTAAGATATGACCTTTTGGAAGAAATGAATTGCTTCAAAAAATGACCGAAATCCGTAAAAATCGGGAAAACTTGGATTTCGGTCATTTTTTGAGCACGATTTTGAATCAAAAGAGGCCGTTATATCTGAACAAGTACGGTATTTTAAAATTGCATAAAGCTTTGGTGATTTTAAGATGATTAGTTTTTGATTATTTTAAATTTTAGCACAATTAATAAAGTCGTTAATGTAAATAAATTTAGATAAACGAGGGCCGAGGAGTCATTGAAACTATGGAAGAGGATAGTGACTTGCTCAACCGACGGCCCAAAACAGCCAAACCAACCACCACTGATGTCAGAAATTTAAAAAGTGGGGCAGAGGAGCTAAGCAATGAGATCAATCAGAAACGATCTGCTGTGCAACAGCTAAATCAAGAGATCGAATCCTTTTACCATGAACACAAGGTAGGTGACTTGATACAAGGTGTTCCAAGAATTTTCATCGATGTGGAATGCTCACAGATCAAATCAGAATACCGTATTTCCTCTAATAACTCCCCCGGGTGAGTTAGTTTTTATATCCTTGAAAATCAGAAAATTTTGAGGTTGATCTTAAGATTTTTGGATGAAACCTTAAATCTAAACAGTAGTGGAAGTCAAGAAAATGCAATAAAACAGATTTTCAACTTCTTGAGTATCAAGTACTCTTCGTTTCATGTACAACTTGACTTGAGCCATTGCCATCACGACCGAATCAACTACATGATTGTCTCTATAGCTGCATGAGCGCCAGCGCCGGCGGTGGCAGTGCCAGCGCCGGCGCCCGACGCTTTTTCAGCGCCAGGCGCTCATAGAGCCGGCGCTTTTTCCGGCGCTAGCGCGAATTTTTCGACTAGACCGGCGCTGGCGCCGGCGCTCGCGTAAATTTTTCTGACTAGGCCGGCGCTGGCGCGAATCGATGACCCAATTTGAATTTGGCCCGATTTAAACGGGCCCAATTTAAATTGGCCCAGTTAAAAATGGCACAATCTTTGGCTTGCCCATTTGTTGTATAATAAATTTATGCCGATCCTGTAATTCAAAAGCTTTTTTAAATTACAAATTTCCTAATGGTGTTACTTGAATATGCAACAATACGTGTTTCATTTAATAAGTCCTTCAAGAACATCGTTTTATTTTTGTTTTCCTTGCCCTTTTTCTAGCATTTAAGTTTTGAACGAGCAGTTTAAGGTACTCGTCAACAATTTATTGGGCCTCGGCATCATCTTCGTCGAAAAGCCCTTCTATTGCATCCATAGCTGCAATTTGAATCTGATGTTTGATCGGCTACTAATACTATCTTAAACGTTACAAGCACTTTTATTCCTAATTCTTTGACAGATACGGTGGCCGGTGCTGGCGCCGGCGCGAGTTTTTCATTGTTCAAAAGCCGACGCTGGCGCCGGCGTGATTTTTTTATTATTTGCGCACTATGGCGCCGGCGCTGGCGCTAAATTTTTAAAAATTCCGGCGCTAGCGCTGTTTTTCGGACCGCGTGCAGCTATGATTGTGTCCAATTTCTGTTCCTGGGTGGCCTATCAGCTGGATGAATTGAATTTTATTGATGAGAGTGTGGAGCCTAGCTTTGCATCCGCCGTCTTTTTGATTGTGTTTGAAGCATTGCCAATATTATTTCTTGCCATCAAGCTTGCTGAACTTGTTCTTGTCGAACAAAATCCCAGATATTCTGCTCTGACCTTACCTCTCTGCGACTTGACTAGATTGACTGGATTCTGAAAGCGAAATGGTTGGTATTAAAAGCTGAATAAAATAACAAGTAGATAACCTGAAAAAAGGAATTCGGCATGAGTGATTGGCATATTTAAGTCTGTCTGCTGACTATCCAGCCTGCGATTGCTCTTGAAATTCTTTGTCGGAAACGCTGTAATCACTCAACCCGGCCCAGATTTTTTGGACCTGTCCTCTAGCGGCATCTATTTCTAGAAAAGAAAACCGTATAACAGATACGTCAAAAAAGAGGTGTAAACTGTTGATATAAATACTAATTTTAATCAAGGTCGGGTGAAAATTATCGGGTGGGTATTTCTATAAAATCCTACGGTATGTACTAAAAACATCAGTAATTTACAATGTAAATTTTACACCGCCCTAAAAATCATCTTTTTTATCGCGAGAGAAAATTATTTTTTTTTGGCGGAACAAGTCTGGTGCGGCATCAAAATGTCTGCGGCATCAAAATGTCACGTACCGCTATTTTGAGGGTCTGTATCTCAGAGAAGAGTAAAAGGTTTTCAAAGCTGTTTATTGCGTTTTCTTAACTCCCACGAGCTCTAACGATTCCCCTTTTTTGATTTTGGTTTTTGACCCAGAAAACTCGAGATCGACCTAAAACTTTCCTGATTTTTGGGGGATCGAAAAATAAACCGACATGTCGTTCTATCAGAAGAAATACGGTATCAAATTTTTTTGGAAATATAAATATAGATAAATATAAAAAAACACAATGGGCTCCTCCAGAGATCACCAACCGACACCCCCTAAACCACAGGAGGGACTATCCAAAAATAGTGTTTTTGAAATTTCATGCTACACACACATTTTTGCAAGTCGCCTGGGCTCACAAAATTTGGAAACTCAAGCCAGAAAACAGGTTATGAGCATAGTCACCATATTTAAAAAAAATGGACGGCGTCCCGTCTGCCGTCCGTGTTTTTTAGGCCGGTCGTCCTACCGTCCAATTTCGATCACAGTCAAACCTGGATACATCACCACCCAAGAGACCGACCCTAGGGTGGTGTTGCATCGAGGGTTCACTTGATTTAATTTTAGTCGAAGCTGGCCAAATCGGTGGTTTTGTATCGAGGGTGGTGTTATATCGGGTGGTGTTGTATCCAGGTTTGACTGTACCTGTTTACTAGCCTTCCGCCGTCTGGTCCTATAAAAAAATCTGACGGTCTTCGGCCGAGCGTCCACTGTCGTTAGGCCCATCACTGCCCGTAATCTGTCTAGTCAAAGCCGGCCCGTCCGACCGGGACGGAGGACGGGCCGGGGTCGGAGACGGCGCGGTCACTATGTTTGTGGGCATTTAAAGTAGTTTTGAATTCATCTAACAGTAGATACCATACTAAAGATATTTTAGAACTTCATTGCTATGGGAAAACGTCAATTATGTAAAAAAACTTTTTATCCATAAAGTTTAGAATGAAAATGAGCAGTTTTATGCTAAACAAGCTGAATTCGAGACATCCAAAGAAAGATGGAAGAAGAACAGGAAGAACTTCGACAGGTAATTCAAAACACAACTTTTAGACAGGATCGAAATATTTGACTTCAGCTTCTTAATTTTTTATCTTTGACCTTGACCTTTAATAAGCTTAGTTTTCAGGAACTAACAGATCTAGAGAACAGAATGACTAGGATTTCCGAAGAGCTGCAGAAAAATAGAGAGTATGCGGGCAAACAAAGCTGGTTCATTGCTAATATGGAGTCAGAGCACAGGGCCGAGACTGCATGTCTTAATCTAGAGGCAATTTTGATAAATAAGAAATATAACTCTTTAATAACGCAGCATTGTAGAAGCAGAACAGTGATTGCCTAAAAAGCATCAACCAACTCAATAGCGACCTCTTTAATGTGGGGGAGAAGGAGGATGTTGCTGAGCAAATCGAAATGTGGAAAGGACTCATCCAGATATTTGAGCAGAAAATAAAGTTGCATAGAGCCAAGTGAGTCGATTTTAGACCATAATTCAAAGAAAGTTTGTCATTTTTTAACTTGAAAAAATTCCATTTCCAAAAGCAAATCACAGAATCAATTTTTAATTTGCATTGAACTAAGTTCTGTGAAACAGAACTAAGAAATTTGTCTATAGATAAAATTTATGGCGATTTTAAAAGGGTCGCCTTTTAAAAAATTACAAAAGTATGTGTTTCTCCATTCAAAACCAATAGATATCTTAATTTTTCGAATTATTCAGTTAATTATTTTAGCTCGTTAGAAAACTGAGATCCGGGATTTAGTGAAAAATCTGAGAAAAATTATGATAAAGTAAAGCAGGAATTTGAAAGTTAGGTACAGTTAACCCTCGATTTAACGGCACCCCAGGCCCGGTCTCCAGGGATGCCATTAAGTCGAGGGTTGACTGTACTGGTTTTCAGTAATGAATTGTTGCAAATTAGTAACAGCCTTTTTCCAATAATATAAAAATGATTTACAAAGAACCAAATAATTAATATGAAAAGGTACAGGGCAATTTGAAATTTGGAATAAATTAAAATAGATACCATATCGGGGTATTTGGGGGTATTTTTTAACCCTTAACAAATCGGAAAAATTTGAGGTCGGTTGAGAGATTTTCGGGCAGTCGACCATAATATGAAAAGTGGAATCAGGAGAGCTCGTGTTAATTAAGAAACGCAAAAAACAGAGTTAGGTAAATGTTTGCTCTAGGCTGAGATATGAGGTCCGTAGGGTGGGGGATTATTAGAGAGTGGGGGATTAATAGAGAAAATACGGTAGCTAAGTTTTGGTGCGCATTAAAAAATGAAGTTTTCAAGTTTTTAGGTTACGTACCCTTTTTTGAATTGGCAAATTATTTCAGAGGAAGCGCAAAATCTACATTTGGTGACGACAAAGCCATGGGAGATAGAATGTATTACTAGAATGAAAGGTTGTGTAAAAATTTATACGCTTTGTTGTTTTTACTATAACAGTTACTTGCACACCAATAAGTTTTTTACCTTGGCAATATTTTATTGTAATTTTTTTTGCAATAAAAAAATTATTAAAAGGCTAAAATCAACAGTGAAAAAAACGCTAGTTTATCATTAGAATTGTGTTCATTTTATAACCAGCTTTATGACACAAGCTCGAAAATTCTACCACATTGCTAAATTAAATTTATTATTGTCTTTATAAAAATGTCGATTGAATGGCTGAACTCTTTTCATCGATGCCAGGTGCCTCGTGAATGTAGCCATTGAAAGAGAGAATTCTACGCAAGATCAATGAATGGGCTACGCAAGATGAATGAGAAATGATGCCCAGAAGAAATTTACCAAAGGCGGAATCCCAAAGACTCCTGTGCTGGAATTGGTCTTGGAATAGGTGAATCGAAAGTATTCCAAACAATTTAATGAGGTGATTGCAAAGTCGCTCGAAGGTTGTTTTCTATGTCTGGATAGTTAAATTTTGGCTGTCTAAACTTAGAGTCGTACGGATCTGTACATAAAGGTCTCAAAGTACTGACAGATACCAGAGATTCCATTAAAGGCCATATTGATCAGAATGCCATATTGATTCTCATCAGGATTATAAAAACTTATAAAAAAACTTATATTAAACTTATATTAAAAAAAACATATATAGTAGAAAATTTAGGAGTTCAAAAGCAAAAATATACACCTGGATGAAGGTACAACCGCCTGGGATCAATGCCGTTTCCACATACTCCCACCTCAAGTTCGTTCCCACCTAGGGTCGGACACTTTTTTCAAGCTAATTTTAAAAACGCTGTGTCAGTTCTGTTTCTAGAGTCCGGTCGCAAATATCGCAAGGATTCCGATTTTGCCGATCGTTTTTCAAAAACCTAAAGTTTTTGCTTTTAAAAAGCAAAACCTCGATTTTAAGACCCTTTAATTCTTAAAAGGGGTCGTTAAATCGAGGTTTTGCTTTTTTAAAAGCAAAAACTTCAGGGTTTTAAAAAACGATGGGCAAAATCGAGCTACGTAATCGTTTCGCCAATGGCATATTTTTCGCCAAGGGTATGTTTTATCCAATAGCTTCTTTTCTCAGGTATTTTTATTCCCTTGTCTGACAAATTACCTCATCTCACTGGCTCATCTTAGCTCATCTCACTGGCTTTTACTTCTCAATAAATTTGCTTTCTAATATGTATAAGGGTTTTCTAAAATAATTAAGAAAATGTGGAAAAATAGCCTAAAGTTTGAAAAGTTTTTAAATTTTGAAAATCATTTCTTTAGAAAGAACCCCGTTTTTTCGGACTGTGACCCGCTAATGCAGAACAAATTTTATTGCATTTTGTAGCGCTGCTCCTGCTCTACAAGATAAGCTAAAAATTCCTTAAGTCCCACGACGACAAAAACTGGTTTTTTTAAACAATTCGTGAAAAGTAGAAAAATATTTTGACGTAAAACTTTTTTTTGCTAAACAACCAGCTGATTCTGACATCGGATTCGTGTTCAGCATTGTCGACGTTGGCGAGTTTTTGCATTGACGAGTTCTGATGTTGGCAAGTCTTTTACGTTGGCGAGTTTTTTGTTGGCAAGCCGGTTGCGTCCCCAAAAATCCTACAAAGACAGGCTACTTTATGAGAGGAATAAACTGAGAAACGAAAACATCTACGACCAAATGTTCGTTAATCATAAGTGTTTCTGCAATAAATTCGAAGTGGCTAATCCCTAAGGATCATTAAGTTCATCGTTTGTCTTGACTATAGTTACAGCGCTAGCGTTAACACCGGCGACCAAATTTTCCGATGCCTGATCCTGGCAGGGGTGCAACTACGGTCCTGGCTGAGAATTCACATGTTGTACATAGAATTCTAATTTGTTTCGTTGCTCTTCGAGGCTTTTAAACCTAAAGCTCTAATAGAAACTAGCCGGGTCACAACTTTGGAATAGAATTTGGATTTGAGTTTGAAAAGATAATTGAATGATTACCGCAAACATGTGATATTCATTTAAAAACATTCACATGAAATTTGTGTTCTTCTCGAAACAATAAGGAACCTTTTTTCTTTCTCAAACATTCTCCAGCAATAGACTACATTCTCGAAAGAATCAAAGTGTTTCTCTCTCTCTGTTCAATCAATCTTGTAGACCATCCAGTCATCCCCAGCATAGCCAGACACATTCACAATGTGGGGGAACACTCAAAGTCGACAGCAGAGTCCACCATTTATCACTGGGTCCCTGGTGCCCCCATTGCATCTCCCAATGCTGGTTGTGGTTGTCAATCAAGTGAACAGGGCTGCATCTCTGCAGTGCATGCTATAGTCACGTGATCTCTTTTTCAGTGCTGTTTAGTAGTGGGCACGTGAACAGACTAGCTTTTGCAATATTGAGACAGACACTTTTTTGTGCTTAACAATGCACACAGCAGACTTTTACAATGCCCTCGATATTGTGTCCCGAATGTATGACCCGAAACTAAAAGCTCGAGCCAGGACCACAATATTTTGGTCTGGCACAGGGTCTATTTTCGCGTGTGGATTTACATGGTTTTATTCATGCAACAGCAAATTTGGGCTATGTAAAACTGAGAATTTGAAATTTTGACCATAGAAGCAAACAAACCAACAGCCACCCCCTCCAAAATTTTTCTTTTTAACCCCTATTAAAAATTACCTAAATATTAGTCCCCAGAAAACAAAAAAGTGCCCAATCAAGTAAATTTTGCAAACCTGCTGTGCTTAGGTCAATAAAACGCTCTTTCCCCAAACTAAAGAAATAAAATAAACAGCATGTTCACCAGGCTAAAAAACACACATACTTTTGTAATACGGCCAAAATTTCAATTCTGCATCAACTTTTCGGTCAACCTAAACCACCGTTGAAAGCTGTGTTTTCGATTCTGAAATTTCTCGATTTTTCTAGCATATAATCTTTGTGAAATGAAGTTATAAACAAGAAGATCGGTCTTTAGAGAAAAGCATTGTCACGAGTCTGGTGTTTTCTGTTGGTTAATTTCGATGTGTTACACCTATAGCTATATATGCTTGCAGCACAACAAAAACGAGTTTTTCACGCTCGATCGATGAATTCAAAAGCCTTTTCATAGTATATTTCACTTACTTTTTGGAAATAGAAATTTCGGAGCTTTTATAGTTCCCCCCCCCATACTCGGATTTTTTGAAAATTGACCTAAAATCACTCCCTGAACTCATTTTTTCTGCTCAACACGATGAAAGAAACACAGCTTAACATTTTCTGACTAAAAAGTTTTGAATTTTGACAAAAAAAAATTGCCTCTATCCGTCAGGGAAAAATGGTCCTTTTAAGGTATTTTAGGGTCATTTTTGGGTGATTCATCACATTTTTCTTGCTGGAGCTGGGCAAAAAGACTCTTTAAATGCATTTTTGATCAAGAGTCTTGCTCGGAATTATGTCTAAGGTAAGTGGGCGCAGGGGGCTTGGTTGCTTGGGGTTGAGATGCGCACATCCACATACCTTAGACGTAAATCACTCGAAAGTGACTCTGGATGCATGAAAAAACATGCATACCAGAGTTTCTTTATGCGGTAGGCCCCAGAAAGTAAAAACCTGTTTAAAATCTATCATTTTCACCTTCATTTGACTTGAAAAAGGCTAAAAATGGGTGAAAAATACCCTTAAAGGACCATTTTTCTGGACCATTTCTTGGCCGGAGTACACAATGTGTGTGTCGCCCGAAAACGACCAAAATCATCTCAATCGTGCTTCTTTTCATCTTTAACGTGCAGAAAACACGTTTTCAGGATTGGGAAAGCACTTTTTCCAGAGAAAAAAAATTTCAGAATTTTTTTTGCCTTGGTCTCCCGAAGCAAAAAATGTGAAAAATATCCAAAAAAAAATATTTTTGAATTGCCGCCAAACATTTTTAATGGAATAAAGGCTGTATAGAGAGGAGAAGGGAATAAAAGGGGCCACTTTCAAAGAAAAAGTAAAAGAGTGAATGTTTGTGTTAAGTTGACTGTCTTACAATGTTTTTCTACATGGGACGTCGCAAAAATAGACTCTACATGCGTTTTTTGATCGAGAGTACTTCTCGGAATCATGTCTAAGGTATGTGGGTGTGCGCATCTCAACTCTTAAGCCCCCTGCACCCCCTTCGGGGTAAACTGTAAACCCCTTCGGGGTGCAGGGGGCTTGGAGTTGAGATGCGCACACCCACATACCTTAGACGTAAATCACTCGAAAGTGACTCTGGATGCATGAAAAAACATGCATACCAGAGTTTCTTTATGCGGTAGGCCCCAGAAAGTAAAAACCTGTTTAAAATCTATCATTTTCACCTTCATTTGACTTGAAAAAGGCTAAAAATGGGTGAAAAATACCCTTAAAGGACCATTTTTGCCTGACGGGTGGAAGCAAATTTTTTTAACAAAATTAAAAGTTTTTATTCAGAAAGTGTTAAGATATGTCTCTTTCATCGTGTTGAGCAGAAAAAATGAGTCCGGAAGGTGATTTTGGGTCTTTTTTCAAAAAATCTGAGTATGGGAGGGGGGAAATATAAAAGAGCTGAAATTTCAATGACCTTTAGCTAAATTAAATCACTCCATTTTTAATTTTTAAAACATGTTAAAAGGAAATGTCAAGTTTTTAGTATCATTACCGACACTTTTCGCCCACAACAAGAGTTAGATTTTAATTTAAACAATAATTTTCATTCACAAAAAAAGATTGTACACGCAGCTTAATTTTGAAGTATAATGTTAATTTTGCAAGACGTTCAGATTTTTTTGAGTTCCGGATTTTATGTTTCCACTAGTATCGTTTTCGCACCATTTTGAAAATGACCCACTAATACTGATTCAGGATGAGAGACATCGTTATCTGTAGAATTTCTCACATGATAAACGAAAAATTCTACAGTTTATCATTTTCGACTACAGTTATTATCGGATCAAGATTTTGGGATTTTGCTTGATGGAACAAAAACACATCTCAGCCGCCAAAAGTCAGAAATAAAAAAAATAGTTGGAGGCCAGGGGTGCGTCGGAATTCCGAAATCCGAATTCCGAATTCCGAAATCCGATACTTTTTGAGTTCCGAATTCAGAAATCCGAATTCCGAAAAAATAGGCCAAGTTCCGAAATCCGAATTCCGATTCCGAAAATTCTGGAGTTCCGATTCCGAAATCCGTTCCGATTTTTTCCCGGTTCCGACGCAGCCCTGTTGGAGGCCCATTTTATGCATTTTGATAAAAATTCTTGGGGAAATGGCAGTATGGCAATAACGGCAATTTTGTAAAGTGGTCAGGCTGGTTTTTTAACATTCCAACCCCATTATTTCATCTAGTTTCTGCGAACCACAAAGCAAACTTAACAGAGAAAATATTTTTCTAAATATTTATCTTATTCTGTTTTCATTGTAGCATTAGCAATGAGTAGTAGCACAAAAGAAAAGAGTCAACAGAAAAGGAAATAAGCGACAAAAACGGGGAAAACACTGCGAGAGTCACATGTACTCCAGTGTGTGGTTGACGCATGTCACAACCACCAATCATTGTTGTGTTTGCAAACACACACAAGGCTAGTATACTTTGGACCCGCATCAAGGAGATGATATGATCTGGCAGTGAGCAGGCAGGTCTCTCTCCGACCACCACATTCCACACACACAAATTGCTCTTCTTTTCTTTGTTTATGTGTGGTGGTTGGAGAAGTCACGCTGAGCAGGAGATCCCCCAACCGGGGCTCCCTTCCTATTATGAATTAGTGCAAGAGATACAGTAAAATGCGGGCGAAATTGTGTTTTCTTAGAACTATATCGGTTCTAAGGTTTTAACGAAACCGAATGTTAGATTCCACCCAAAAGCATTTTTTTTACTGTACCGTATTACCTTCAATAATCCCATATGTAAAATCAGAAAAAGTTTAGGTCAATCTCAAAACTTGGGATGCATAATCCAAAATCTAAAAAGAAGAATCGATAGAGCCCGGGTAGACCCACAAAAACTTTGATCACCCTGTACTTTTCATATTAAGCCAGCAAGCTCTACTACCAAGAATTTGACTTTATACAGTTTTAATGAATATTTTGCGTAAATATTATGCAAATCTAGATTTGTTTTAATTTTTTTTATCATTCATAACAGTTAGCACACTTATTACAACAAAAACACAAATAACATTTGGCATTTACATAATACAAATGAGTTTTGAAAAAAAAATTCTCCAAAATAACCATTTTAGCGGATGAAACAGGCAGGAGAAAAGTTAAATTAAAGCCTTTACAAACAGTCTCCTACACATTCAAATAGCATAAATATCTATCAGAAACTTTTAACATGCCAACACGCTTGTTCCCTCTTTTATCTGAGCTCAATCGGCTGCACAAGCAGAAAATAGAAGCATAACAATAAAAAGGCTTTTAAAATGCCTTTTACAATATTGAGGAGGAGGGCTAGTATTACCCGTAGAATCAGTTCGAGAGAGACAGACACAAGCAAAAATTAAAAAGTTGCTCAGCAACTTAATCCAAAGCTCTGGTTGGTGTAGGGGTAGAGCAGAGGCACGGCTGGCAATAATCCATCCATGTACAAGTCTACAGATTTTTTCTGAGGCATTGCTGGAGTGTTAAAGGCGGAATTGCCACCCAGGTTCAACTGCTCGAGGAATGCAGCTGGAGGTGTGAAGCAGAGTTTGGCTACAGAGGTGATGTCGCAGGGAGATTGACTGAGGATTGACTGCTGCTGAGGAAGGTTGCACTCCACTGGAGCATTCTGGTGTAGTACTACTGTCTGTTCTTGTGTTTGCTCAACTTCATTGTCATTTTCTGCTTCCAGTTCTCGGCATAGCGATAGGTGCTCGGCAAGCATAGCATTTCTCTGTTGCAGCAATTGCTCTTTGTGCTCTCGAATGGCCTGAAAATAGAGAAAATTTAGTTTTTGCTTGATTTTTTTGGTTATTTAAAATTTATTTTATTCGAAACTGAGAATTCGAATTTCTAAAAAAGAGTGTTTTTGAAGGGAGTTGAAACTTCACAATTTTTTTAAGTTAAACTCTCACAAGTTCGATTCCACCTACGGCCATACGTCATTTTATTTTTTAATTGCTGTCTTTTGCCTTGTATGAAATTTGGGAAAGTTTTATAAAAAATACGCATGTCCCAAGGCGGAATTAAACCGAAAGAAATTTTTGTTCTCAAAAAGTACTATAAATTGGTTGTTTTTCCTTTTGAAAAAACATTATTGTTAATCCTGTTTTCGTCACTTTCTCAAAACCCAAATTCGTATTATCAATTATTTTGCTTGCAAAGAAAAACACATATATTCATGTGTTGCCTCAAACCCTAAAAACAATTTTTGTTTTTAAGCACAAACAGGCATTTCTTCTCTGCGTGTGCCCTGTGGTGCCAACCACTGCTCGGCAATTCCACTTCCCTACCCAAGGCAGAGAAAAAGCTAATAAAAGAAGGCTGTAGTCTTCCCAGAATGGCCGTAAGAGCAGTACTCCAAAAATATATTTGCTATTTTGAAATTTAGAAAATTTGCAAAAGAAATGCCAAAAATGAATTTCTCATGCAAAAATAATAAAAAAAAACCCAGACACGACGTTTAACTAAAATACTTTTTTCTTAGCATTTCCTATAAAAAGTAGTCTATCATTTTTCTCACCCCTGCTACAAACTGGATTGTCAGCTAGCTAATTCGGTTGCTTGCTTTTTACATTCAAAAAAATTCGGGCGTGCACTTTTAGATGAGATTGCAACCAAAACTTTGACCTCTAAAATGCCATTTCTGGTGTTTTTTGATTAAATTGGTTCGTAGAATGAGAAAGAGCAAAGCACAAGACTAAAAAATGCGGAAATTCTTGATGAAATGTATTTTTTGCTTTTTGAAGAAATGTAAATTCTTACTTTTTAATCTTTATTACAAAAATTAGCTTGGTCCCCAAAAATCAACCACATGGAATGGCAGGCCGATTTCAAAAAAATTGATTCTCCATTTCTCAAATTTAAAAGCAGGCTTTGGAAATTGTTTGCACACTTTCCTCTTTTAGCTACCCAAAAAATCATTTAATATTTTGCAAAAGTGCTTTTTCAATCTATCATTATGCAATCTAGCCAAAGTGCACTCTTTCGTCACGCTTTTGAAAATCTTTTGCAGGGTGCCATTTCATGAACATCTAATTCATAAGTGTGTTAGCGTGTGCCACCCTATTCTTTCACGATTCTATTTATGGAGCAAAATAAAATGAGTAGACGGAACTCCTACTACTTTTTTTATAAAAATTTATTTGTGCAAAGACAGCGGTTGCCTGCCTGCCTCAGGCATGCCTGCTGTCAAGTGACTGAGCCAGAGATCAACCACTTGTTTATTTCCTATTTTTTGGTGGGGAGGAAGACACAGCCAGGCTTATGTGTTGCCTGTTTAAATGGCGGGCACGTGAATTTCAAGCGACTTAATGAAAGTTGTTTTGGCTGATCATCAACATTCATACTAACCACAACATAAATTCAGTAAATAAAGTGTAGAATAACAGGACAACATGTTTTTTTGGAAGTTTTTTCTATCAGATATTCTGAGAAAGAAGATTTTGTGTTGCGAATTAAAAAAACTAGGGATTTTCAAGCTAATTTTTATTAGCCAAATGCCTTAACTTGACAAAAAAATTCTGCGTTTTTTGCATTAAAAAAAAATAGTATTTTTGACTATATTTATTATGTTTTTACAGTAAAGTGATCAAAAAAACTCACTCTAATGTGGTTTCTAGCACGAGTCAGCAAGGACAAAGTGGTGTCCCGTGTGGAGTCCACATCAGATGGCAAAACAGTCTTTAAATTGTCCAAATAGCTGCGGAGGTTGGCTCTACGGTTTTTCTCGAGCTCATTGTGGGCTGCTCTGAATTAAAAAATAAATAAATAAATTTTTATTTCGAATGTTCTATTTTATGATCTTTGCACCCACATTATTGCCTTTGTCCTAAAAAACAACCCAAACAAAAGTGGCAAGACCCCAATTGGTCACTCCCTTATCAATCAAAAAGGGATGGAAACCCCACAAAATGATAAACATCTCGTTCTAACAAGCAAAAACAGTTCAAGGGTCACAATTTTATTGCCAAATTTGTCCATTTTTTATTTTTCCTGCTTGCAATTTCATTGAAATAAGTGAAGGAAAGTTTGGCTGCAGTCACGTTTGTGGAGGTCTACTGCACACATATAAATGCACCACTCACATGACTCTCCTTTACAGCTCCCTCAATTACTTCCACCCATTTGGCCTTTTATTTAAACACTAAATTGTGTTGTCAGTTGGGGCATTTTCGGCGGAACAAAAAAAGTTGACATGTGGACAGCACATGTCTGTTTACTACTTTTTTGCTCTGCTTCAGGGAAGGCGCGAGTTTTTGATTAGTAATAGTAAATGCAGATGTTCAAAGAAGACATCAGACAACAAAAGTCACAGACACTAATGAGTCGCTAACCAAACATCAGCCATCATCCTAAGGCACTTTTTGTTTGCAGCAGACGATGACGAAAGGTTATGGTTTGATTGAAGGGTAATGCACACAAGCACTAAGTACACAACTATTTTTTTATTAATGCAGATATGAGCAAAGAACAGAGTTCAGAGTTTAAATAACAGTGATAGGCATAGGTTGCAGACATATGAATTTACGCGTGTGTTTGCAGGTGGAATTGAACTTGCAAGTTTTCTGGTTTATGAATATTTTTATGCTATATAGGCGGATAGCGGCTTGAAAATAAAATCAATTTATGCTTGGTTAGGCTGTTCTTAACAGTAACAATGAGGCATGTGGAACCGGTAATTTAATACAAAAGATGGCATTGCCATACCACCATACCACAAAACCAAACCCTTCACTGTTGGTATGTCGTCACTATTTGTGATTCCATTCTTATGAATGTGCATATTTCCCTGCGAATCCTTCTTGCTAAAATATGCCGTCTCTAGCAGTTTGTCAATATATTTCAGGAATTTTTCTTTTAGTTTTTGAAATAATGTTTTTTTCTATTATTTTTCTTCTATCCAGACTTAAAAATGGCACACTAAAATACATTAGCCAGAGAGTACTCTGCTCCCTGGTCTGGGGAGATCATCTTCCCAACAAATGCGTAGTAAAGGTCGCTTGTGCCTGCTTTTCTCTACTCCAATCGCAGGGCTCACCCAGCCAAACAACAGTAGATAATAATGAAGGGAAAGAGAGAAGAATGTGCTTGCCTAGTGGTGAAGTCTTTTTCAGCCTTTGAAAGAGCGTGACTAGCACTCTTTTTGCTAGTGTCTACCCGGTTTCAGCTCAGAGAACCCTCCACTACCAGTCATCCATTCCCTCCATTCACGTGACTGCCCAATCAACACATGTGCTGTGCACGTGTCCTTCCTTTTCCAATGCTAAAGTAGATTCTCTCTCCTTCCTCCCCACTCACAACAAACAACAACTCAGTCTACTGTGTAGAGAAATAGCAAAATGTCTCCACCATGCAGATGTGGGTGTGCAAAACAGGAGGGCAAAAACAGCAGCAGCAGCCAAATGATGGCAGAAAGGGCAAATGGTTGTGGGTGGGGGAGTGCTGGGTGTGTTAAAAGCCACACAACACCAAAGTACCAACCCAAATCTGTTTTGTAGTGAGTAAATAAGCCACTGTCTACTAATACAACCAAAATAGATTCAGTGACAAATTCAAAGAGGATAAATCAAACAAGCAAATTAGAAAAAAGACTGCTCATAACTACAAATATAAATTGCCCAGTTTTTTTTCAAATACAAAGTTTTAAATTAGCAAAAAAAAAGATTACCTGCTTTGACGAGTACTCATTGAAGCAGTGGAGTGGGGGAGCTGTTACCATAATGTCCATAAGAGGTCGAATTATCAGAGTTGGTGTTGACTGAGGTGTTGTAAGAGGAAGAAGCCACTTGCATAGGCATACTGCTCATTAGAATAGTGGAGGGGGAGTTGGGTGGAGAAGCACTCTCGGCTGAAGAGCAGTTCGAGAACATGCCGGAGATGGGCGAACTGCGACGACTGCTGCCTGTAGAACTGGCTCCTAGAGGGTTTTCCAAGATGGCTGAACGCATTTTGGAGGCCACTAGTCGTTCTTGGTAGTCTTCTGAAAAAGTGTGGATTAAGAATGGAAATCAAAGTTGGGGATCTTTTTCTGATAAATTCAAAACTGAAAATAGTCACAAATCCCTTTACCTCCAAGTTTGCAGAACTGCATTGGCTGCATTTTGCTGGAACCCATGATTCCGATTTGCAAAGCAGTTTGCTGTTGTTCTAGAAGTTGGGCTGCTCGCAGCAACTGATCAATGCTCAAAGTGGATGGGCTGATCATTTTAGATAGATTTGAAGTAATGAAATAGGTAGTCAAAAGAATATTAAAGGAGTTGAAACTAAAACTTTGAACACTTTATTATTACTATATTTAATATAAACTACAGTAATCTCGAAACATTTTTTTTCTTCAAAAAAATCCCCAAAAGTATGCAGAAGAAATGATAATTCCAAAAGAAGCAATAACAGCAGAAGATGACTGCTATATAGCCAAGCAGACTTTGCTCCCACTCTTTGAAGCTGACTAGCAGCAAGAGGAAGGAAAAGAAAAATCTTTAGCCAATCCCAAACTGCTCCTACTGCTAGACAACCCAAAATAAAATACACACACATCCTCTGCAAACCCAACAGAGGAAAATTGAGAGCAAGCACACACGCCAAAAGAATGAGCACGGCTGACAGGAGGAGGCGGGCTTCCCCTTCAATAATATAAGAGTAGTTGTTGCCGCCCCTTCTACTGCAATAGTACAGCAGCCATGTGAATGGGATAGCCCCTTCCTACATCACAAGACACTTGTTCAAAGTCCTCTGCCTCTTCCAAAAGGGAGCAGGCGAACCCTAGAGAAGCAGAGAATTGCACTCTGTTTGTGTGTTGAAAGATGAGATCCCTCTTCTTTACTACATTTACAGGGTGGAACAATTAAAATCCAGTGTTTATAGATTATAAGAAAAAATATTGTTTCTTGTTTCTGCTCTACTAGATATAGCGAGTTGGATGTCGAAATCGGAAGTAGCAAGTCGGCAGTATAATTGTAACTTCTTATTTTGCCTGTCTCATTCTAGGAAAGTTTTTTTGAAAAAGGCATGTATAATATGTTAACTCACTTTACAAAACTTACACTAACTTTCACTTTACAAAAACAATTTAAAAATTTGCAGAATTACGAGACTCATAGCACTTCGTCACCCGACTTTCAAACTCCGTCGCAGCCACTTTATTAAAATTTTATCGCTATTTTTATGTTTTTATTATTGTATTTAAAAGTATTTTTAGCGATTAAAATTTTCTCAAAATACAATATGGCCATTTCTCTCTTCTACAAGCCAGACAACAAAAAAATGTAAACAGTTAATTTTTAATCAAAATCACTCTCAGCAGCTTTCTTAAGAAATCTCAAACCTTTTAAAAAATATCAAAAAAAAAAATACCAAAAACTTGAGAATACATGGACAAAACTTTGTGTGAACAGAATTCTCACACAAATCTCTTGCCAAATGTATTCAATGTTTTTCTACAAGTAGTGTTTTTAGCACACCACCCTGTACCCAATTGACATTTATTTGGGAAGCGGAGAAGAAGGAATAACATCAGACATTGGGAGTGCTTTCTTCCTTTTCCTCTTGTTGATGAGGAGTAGGCAAAGCTGGTCTCCTCCTACTGCATTGTCGTCAACACAGAGAAGTTGCCGTCCACGTGCATTTCAGCCCTCTCTTTCTTCTTCTTTTTGGCTGAGTTGTGTGTACACATTGGACTAGTCTGATGCTGACTCTGCTGCTGCTAGTGAATAATGCTTACAAAACAGGCTGCTAGAATTCTTAATGAGAAAGAGCTGGCCACAATAGATAGAAGAAAAAAAGTTTTCAAGAGACAGGTTGTTATTGCCTTTTCGCAGTTTTCCGCATAAATACTTAGTTTTTTGTTTTGAGTTTTTATGACAAACTTTTAGAGCATGCTGAGGCTTGCTTGCTTATTTTGTGTTATTATCAAGGTGAAGAGAAGAAAGAGAAAGCATAAAGTGGAACGGTGTAACTTGCTTGCTTATTTGCTTCATTGCTAATACAATATGTTCCGCACAGGTATTAAAAACATGTGGAGCAGAAGGATAAGAAGTAGAGTAAATACGAGAAACTAGATTGTTGCAAAATAAAAAGCATGGAAGTAAAATTGTGAACTGAGGGTGTCAAAACCAAATATATTCTTACACTTTTTGGTCACTTTGGCATCCCATTTCACTGCACAATATTTTTGAGAATGTCCACAAAATACCTTAAACAATACTTATACCAAGCCAATACCCAATACTTTTCGGGGACGTTAAAAAGTCGAAAAATACAGGGGTTTTTATTATGGAAATCAGATTTAGTTTTTTTATGTTTTTAAAAAAATTCTAAGAAATAAGACGATACAGGATTCGCAAAATGCAAAAACCAAATCTATCTATTAATACAGAACTCCAAGTGTGCGAATTTCTCATCATTTTGCTGATTTTAATTCAAAAGCGCTATTTTTTTCAAATGCAATAAAATCCGTAAATTAGTTCTTTTTGAGCAATTAAAAGTGATTTTGCGGGTCTTTGAATCAAAGTACTAATTTTTTAGTGCTTATATCACAAGGTGAACTTTATTTACTGCTAGAAAATTTGTTTAAACCCATTTAGAAAACCATTAAACGAACTCTATTATTAAAAATGAATGAAAATAGCATTTTCTACTTATTTGCAGAAATAATACAGTAGTAATAGAACAAAATTCGCAGCAAGAAACCACCTCATATTTTCTTCTTTTTGGTAATAGTACGGAGGAGATGTTACAGCAGAGGCAAAGTGGTCTTGTGAAATCAACGTGAACTCCAGCCCATTATTATTTTTTAATTATGGTGCTGTTCAACAAAATACTGATGTTTAACAAATAATAACAAAACGTCTGATTGACCAAAAATTTCGCAAGAATATTGGCTGCATTCCACTCATGAATTTGCATTTTTTCGTATACAAAGGAAATAATAATGATAATATGGAAACAAGACATAAGCTATGGTCATTGGCTTGATGTGTTTGATTAGCAATGTCTTTTTATTTGCAGACAATAATTTGGGAAAGTCAAAATAAAAGATGCGCAATGAAAATGTTAAGAAAATTAGGTTAATGATATAGGTTAATTTTTAAGATTTATGCAATTATTCATTTTTGCTTTGAGGTTTAACACATTCGGAAAATACAGATGTTTCAACTTGGTTTCTAACCAAACAAGACCTAGAATTTAATTTTAGGTATAGTTTTGTTAGAAACCAAGTTGAAAAATCAGTACAGAACTTCAATGATTCAGAAAAAAATTTGAATTGGCGGGGGACAACCGTTGTCGGAGACGGCAATGGCCCTTTAAGGCTTTAAATTAGAGACTTTATTCTGAATTTGAAAGACTGCATAACCTTTGGTAATCCAATAAGGGGAGAGATTTTTTTCAAACCACCGAAGATCGAAAAAATTGGGGTCGATCTCAAAATTTTGGGCGCTCAACCAAACTCGAGAAAAAAAAGTTAGTTGAGCTTATAAGAGTTAAGAAAATAGGATAAACAGCGATGCGAAATAATTTCTGAGATGTTGGTCTGCAGGAGGGGTATTATCACAGGTTATAGATTCCTTCGAGAACTCTAAGAAGATAATCCCACCTGAAGACTAATGCTTTTAAAAAAGATCAGTTTATAAGTTAGACCACCGTATTTTCTCTAGTTATAGACACGAGTCTATAATTTTCCAAACTACCGTCGAGGGGGTCTATAATCAGAGACGAGTCTATAATTAGAGAAAATACGGTAAATAAACCATTCTCAAAAAAGTTCACAACATTAAAATAAAGCCTGGCTGCAAACCCTTATATGCTGACAGACAAGCAGTTTGTAAGATCAGTCAAGCCAGTGAACACTCACAATCTAGCACAATTTATTCACATGCATATACAACCGAAAAATAAAAATCAGCCTATTGCCCAGAAGCTTCTAACATAGCTCGTTTGAAAATATGAATAAAACTCAAACTGATTTGAAAAAGCTTCCAGGTCCATGCAAACCCTGAACGCATACTTTGCTTCTTGCCACCCATACTGCAGCTATCTAACCCAAGTAGCAGCTATGTTAGGTAAGTAGATGGCTGAAGAATACCTATCTCTCTGTTTTGCAGGACTCTCTATCTGTCTACTAGTCAGAGCTATCAAGCCAAAAAAAGGCAAATCACAAGGTTAAGACGCTGCTTTTTTGGTTGAGATAGCTGGCAGCAAGTAGCACGAGCTGGATTGCATCAGTTTTGTGCAATCCACGTTAAGGGGCTCTCCCAGCTAGATGGCTGCTTTTGAGTTCTTTGAGTTGCAGTCCAAAGTAAGGTGGTGAGGGTGTAGTGCATGTGCTTGCAAAATGCTACTTGTCTTGAGTGCTTGACGCATCGCAATCACGTTTTGTTTGAGCAAGCTAAGGCTGTGGTTTTTGCTTCGCGTTTGGGGCAGGTGGCTCTACCAGAGTTCTTTGTGGTACATACATATTAAATTTGTAGATTTTTCTATGTTGGCGATTTGCCGTCAACAGAGTTCTCTGGGTTGATGTGATTTTCATTTTTAAGATGACCGTATTTCCTCTAATCAGCAACCCACCTCAAATTAACGTTATAGCGAAAGTCTTGAATTTTAAAAATTGGGCGTATACCGGAAAGACCAATTTAGTGTGAAAAGGAAGATGTTGAACGAGTAGCGTTTCATTGTCCCTGTTAAAACCGCATAAATAAACTCTGGTATGCATACATTTTCATGCATCCAGGGTCACTATTCGACAAATTGCGTCAAGGTACGTCTTCTTTACAAATAAAAACCAATAAAAACTACCGTGGCCTCAATTGCCTCCCGGGCGTTAGATTTACGCGTATATACACTTATACTTATTTGGATAATTATCCATTTCGGACAGAATCTCCATTGAACAAAAATGCATTTAGAGAAACATATTTTTGCCCACTCCAAATGACCAAAACATGCTCAAAACAGGCAATTAATGGTGAAATTTCAAAAGGGGACCAAGCAGTTTTTTTGAATTTTAAGCAAATTCGTAAAAAAAATGCCTTGGTCCCCCCTGTTGTTTTTTAGTCGAAAAATAAATTGCCACTTTTGATGATACTCTATTTTTTATTGCATTTTAGAGAAGGTAGGGTCAAAAATTGTTTAAATTTATGATCTCGAAAGATTTCTAAAATTTGTTGATCGGTCGCCTAATGTCTTGAAATAAATTTGTTAATCGAGTATCAAAGCGTCTTCATTTTCGTCCCCCTTAACCGGCTTAAGCCGGGACGAATTCATTTTTCTGCACAACAAGATACAAGAATCATTTTTAAGCACCTTCTAAATAAGAAAAATAATAAATAAGAAAAAAAGAAAAATATTTTTCTAAATAAGAAAAATAAACTTTGTCAAAAAAAAATTTCCACCCGCTCCTTGGGATTAGATGGTCTTTTTCGGGTATTTTAGGCTCATTTTGGGTGATTTATCACATTTTTCTTGCTGGAGCTGGGCAGAAAGACTCTTGCTCGGACATGCTATACGCGCAGAGTTTAGTATATACCTTAGACGATAGGCCATATGCATACCAGAAAGCGATAGAAATCTGTTCAAAATCTAGCATTTTCACCTAGATTTTGCTTGAGAAAGGTTAAAATTCGATCAAAAATACCCTAAAAAGACCATCTACCCCCAAGGGGTGGGTGACAAATTTTTTTGATAAAATTTTACTTTTTTTATTCAGAAAGTGCTAAGAAATGCTTCTCGTACTTTGTTGTGCAGAAAAAATGAGTTCGGGCAGGTGATTTTAGGTCACTTTCCTAAAAATCCGAGTACGGATGGACTAAAGAAGTGCCCTGTATTCACTCTATTAATCGCCCATGGCGTCTATTTCTCGACCCCTCAAAAATCTTGAAATTGTAAATTAAAAATGTCCTTAATTCTGAAGCTAGTCAAAAAAGCGGAGGGTGTGGTGGTGGGGTGGATGTTTATCAGAGGGTGGGCGATTAATAGAGTGAATACGGTTTGTATAGTGTCTCTGTACCAAAAGTTCACAATAGGTAATGAAACTTGTGAAAAAAATACTCTAAATCTCTGATTGTTTAAAACTCCAGGAAAGTTAGGTTCTTATCTGTTTTATTATTTGATAAAAAAAAATACATAGATAGACAATTACCTCAAAGAACTCTAGCAAAGTCACTCTACCAAACGCAAAGCAACCTGCCTTTCAAATATCCTTATACATAACGTGACTTCAATGCGTCAAGACGAGGAGCATTTTGCAAGCACATGCACTACACCCTCACTACCTTACTTTGGATTGCAACTCAAAGAACTCAAAAGGCATTGACAGCGATTTTATGTAATTGTGTAAAAAAGTTGGGACACTTTCACTTTAAGCTTTAAACTGCTGGAATAGGCCTTTGTTCGACGACATATAATGATTTTTCAAGACTTTTTCATAGAATTGTTTCCTATGCTCTGATTACAATTTTAAAATAATCAAAAAAACATCTTTTTCTTAATTCTCAAGTGCCCAGTAAGGGAAAGTCTTTAGAAATGCTTCTTTGATATTTTCGAGCAAAAAAATAGTTTAGGAACTGATTTTTGGTCATTTTTGAAAAATATGGCACTCCCTGCTGGGGGGTGCAACAGAAGTACCTAATTAGGCGTCTTTGAGGTGGTTTAGAGTGGTTTGAAAAGATTTCGGTGGTTTGGGGTTGTTTGGTGTGGTTTGGATGGTTTTAGGTGGTTGGGGTTAGTTTGGGGTGGTTTGGATTGGTGTTAGATGTACCTATAATCACATGACGCACTAAGCTAACTTGGGTTTAGAGTGAGCACTGAAAAAAAGCAGTTGTGTAAAGGAAAGTTGAGAGTGAAATAGAAAGTGAGACACTTTCAACTGCTGGAACACCACCTACTTTCACTTTCTACTGTCCACTTTAAACTTTACACTTTCTAGTCTCAGCTATTCGAATAGGCCCCAGTTCGTTATTTCTTAATAAACAAAGTTTTTGACAGAAGTAACAAGAGAAAAGCAAGGCAAATTTTCTAAATTCGAAATTCTAAAATTTTGAGTTTTTCTCAAAATGACTATGTTTTGGGTGTATGCGAATCTGAAAGCTTTCAAGTGTTTTAATGGCTTCTATTTGTTTGGCCAAGCCATTTGATGAATCCTTACCATAGTTGGACGAGCGGCGCCGCTCGCGACGTTCGCCACTGCATTTTTCAGCCGGCGCCGACGCTCCCTTTTTAGTCTCCGCCGCTGCCTCCGCGCTCTTTTCCAGTCAGCGCCGCTGCCGACGCCGCTGCCTCCGTCGCTGCCTCCGCCGCTGCCTCTGCCGCTGCCTCTGTTTGAACCTTTTGTTTGAACCTTCAAAATTGGTTTATATTCATTTTTTCTGCGTTACAAAACTACAAAACTGGTTGTAGGTACATGTCCATGACTTCTTTTGCAATCTGGCTGATTTCGGCAGTAGTGAAGCGTAGTGAGCGTGTGGGGGGTTTCCTGAATGAATTCAGAGGCAGCATCTTCTGCGTTTGCACTTAACGTTGAGCCCAAACCCTTGGGAATCGATTTAAGAATGTAGATATCCACTGTTCTTTTTTATGCATTACTCACACTATTTCAGTAAATGAACAGTTGATTAAGTTTCCAAGTATTGTCATAAAATATGTCGGTGACTTGAAGCTACAAAAATTCAATAATAAATAGAATTAAATTCTTTTAAATAAAGTAGTAAACGAGATTTTTTACACGCCGCTGCCGTCGCCGCTCATTTTTGACCCGCCGCTGCCGCTGTCATTTTTCCCCGCCGCTGCGCCGCCGCTGCCGCTGTTTTTTGGCCCTTCCGCCGCCGCTGCCGCTGTTTTTTTTGCGTGTCCAAGTATGATCCTCACTCCAATTATCCAATTATGCCCTACCTATCCCCGTATCTTATTTCCGTGACTTGTCACAAAAGACTGCATCAAGAATATGTTCTATCAAGAAGAATGTGGATTTCAGAATGTTTCATGTAAAATTTTAGCAGAAATTTTTTATATTTGGAAAATTTGCTGACAAAATTCTGAAACCCCGTGCAAGTTACACAAAATAAAATTAATTATTTTGAACTCTAGCCAGCAATTTTTGTAAAAATTGGTCAGCGATAGCTTCGGACATATAAAATTGCGACAAAACTTCTCTATTTTAATTTGGAATTTATTTTATAGATTATTTTCGCTAAATGAATTGTCTCAATCTCAATTGTCGAAATTTGAACTGTTTCAATTTGAAATATTGCAAGCTATTACTGGCCGAAAAATTCATTCCTTTCACGGTTTACAAGAATAAAAAAACTGCTTCATACAATTATTTTCACTTTTTATAGCACTATTGAGTCAAAAAAAGGTGATGTAAAGATTTTTTATATTGTTTACTATTTGAAATTTGATTAAATTGATGTTGCTTTATTATTGCAGTCTAGTTAAATAATTTAGACAACTTTTTGGTTACTTTACTAATCACTTTAGCTGGTTAAAAGTTTGATTAAATATTGAGCTAAAATTGGCTTGTTCTTCCTTGGCTTGTTTAACATGACAGTAGTCTGCTTACGACTAAATTAAACCATAACTAGTCCTATAAAGATTTCTTAGAACCCCGAGGTCCTCCGCCTTTAGCGGGCAAGTACCGTCATATAAATATAAGTTTAGCCAAAATCAAGCCAAAAGGATTTTTTAATACCGAGTAAGCAGCCAAAATTACAAAAGAGACCCAGACGTTTTCCCGATTTTTAAAGTTTTACCATATATTAGGAAAAATAATAATAGACTACACTCAAAACTCTATACAACATAACTCTATATAACGTAAAACTCCTTACAACGGAATCATGAAAGCTTTGTTTTTGGCTCTGTATAACATAAACACTGTATAATTTGAACACTATACAAATTAGACACCGTACAATGTAACATTTTGGTCGGTTCCATGAATTACGGTGTATACAGTGTTGAAGGTACTATAAAAAGCTATTGATTGAATTGTCAATGTAAAAACAAAAAAAACAAAAAACTTTTATAATTATTGGTTCATAAAAAAGCAATAAATTTGGCTCAATTGTATTATTCACCAACTTGGTTTTTCGGATGATTTATTTTAGCAACTAACCAAAATGGCTTATTTGTATTATCAAATAAAACTGGTATTACAAAATGCTAGATTTTAGGAAATATTTATTTACATTCTTTTTCTCAAATTTTTTCTTGTCTATAAAGACAAGTCCTTGTGAAAAAACGGCAGTAAGTTTTTATTTTAGTTTATTTGATAACATCTTTTTAGAATTCTCACACGAGCAGCGGTGATGTATTAGTTAGTGATAATGATGATGGACCTTGTGAAAGTAAGAATGTAAGTTTTTATTTTAGCTACATCATGTGTTCTGTTCAAGTTTGATTACAGCTACATTGGAAATGAGCTAACTAGCGATCATTGCGGGTCTGTCAATTTTTTTAAAATTTTCATATGTTTTTAGTTTTTAATCGTGAAATTGCATTTTTCAGCTTAAATTTACTCTCCAATGCCATTTTCTAACTATACATATTTACAGTGCTTATCATGCTCTAATGGACTGTTTAATTGAGTATGGAAGGTGGACTGAACAACGGAGAAACAGAATGATGGCGCACACTCCACTTGTTAGAACATGTGGAAGGCCTTTTCCCTTAGTTACTACAACCACCAAACCATCAACGACCAGGTTCCAGAGTCGTGATAACAAACCTCCAGAAAATCCTCTAAAGCCATATAATGGTGAAAGTGGAGGCGGAGATCCATATTCTATACATAATTTGCCTCAAAACAATAGTAGTAATGCTGGTAGTTATTGGAGCAGTCTGATTGTCTTAGTTGTTTTTATTTTTTCACTCTGCATATAAAAACACCTGATTTTGTAAAATGGTAATAATTGGCAATAAATAAGTTTTTGATGCTTTATTTTAGTTCAATCAGTACTTTTTATTACATAGAATTATTTTTTGAAAAAGTCAGTGTTAAAGCAAATTTTTTGAGTGAAGTCGAGAACATCCCTGCTACCTGTGTTACTAGCATTGTTAAGGTCTAGCTTTTGCAGCCACTGACAGATGTTGTTGTTTTTCTGTTGGCGACTTATACCCATCATTGCATGCTGCTGTTCTTGCTCTACAGAACTGGACTTTGGAAGGCGGGAAGATAGCTGTCCAGAATTGTGAACACTACCTTGGTCTTCCAGGCACTTGTACAACTCTTTGTCTCCAAGTGGCGACATTTGGTAGGCAGATGTGGTCGGCACCATAACAAGACTGTTTAGATCTGTAAGTTAAATATCGTTATACCTATATCCGCTAATTTTCAACGCTCCTTAGGAGGTGATGGAAGGTTGACGGATTATGAATCAAAGATAAAGTATGAAGCGAATCAGAACAACAACTTGCTTTATATGTTTACCTCTTTGTGTCACACTTTTTTAGCGATGTTGCAAAAATAATGCTTCATCAGAAACTAGAATCACAAGGCTACCTGTTGAAGTTATCACTTTTAAAAAAAGTTAAAGAACTCAAAGCTAATAAGAAATTGCACCAAACAAAGTAAATTTTATTTTTAAATTACTCCAAGTAAGACTCTGCATCAAGAGTCCCAAAACTGAAAACTTTGGGTGTTTATCGTTTTTTTCGCAACATTTCTTAACTAAAACTTTATCCCTACATTTTGACCTAGGAATTACAGTTGATGTATTAAAAGAGGGTGGCAGATTATTGGAGGCTGTGGATTAATAGAGCTTATACTATAGTTCCATTTAACTCTTAGACAATTAAAAACAAGTTCAACTTGTAACTCTTACCTGAAAGACTCTTTACACTGCGAAAACTTGTTTGAGATTGTTGTTGAGCAGTAGAATTGTAGTTGAACTCCATTTGTTCTGCACTTTGATCTCCACTGTTCATCATTAGCTGTTCAGGCAAAGACTGTTGAGAGCCTGTGGCATTTATATCTTCATTCATAGTGCCTGGTTCGTTCTAAAATTTAATAGTTTAAAATTAGATATCAAATAGTTAGCTTTGAATGTTTTTGACACTAAAGTAGGCATAATATGTCAAAACACTTGACTACTTTTGATCTTACGCATCTTTTAAAATTATTTTTATTTAGTTATAGATTATTTACGGTACACGGACAATTCACGCCCGGGACAATTCACGCCCGGGACGATTCACGCCCGGGACAATTCACGCCCCGGGACAATTCACGCTCGGGACAATTCACGCCCCGGACAATTCACGCCCCAGGACAATTCACGCCCCCAGATAATTCACGGCGGTAAATTGATATCCTGGTCAATTATGTCTGGTTAATTGATTCATTAGTAGGTTACAGGTTCGAATCACGGTGATGGTAAACACTTTTTTCTGGACTAGCACCAGAATAAAAAAAGCTTTTTAAAGGATCAATGAGCCTCAGGGTGGATAGGAAAACCGCCTGGTACCTGTCCGAAACGGGTATTTACGTCTAAAAATCCGAAATTTCGGATTTAGCCTAAAGTAATTATGTGCTATGTAATAATTGTGCCCTATCCAGAATCTTATCCTAAACATGGTTTGATAATGGCAAAATTTGCAGGAACCCTAGCTTTGAAAAGTTTCGTGTCCCGTAGGTTATCCAGGCGGTGCTGAGATATTACTACCAAGGTAATGTCACTCAAGTTGCTGTACCTAGGTAGAGGTACTCAGTTAGAAGTGCGAAGGTAGTGGTGCTTAGTGGTACCTAATTTAGGGCGACGGTAAATTGATCTGCAAGTAAATTGATCTGCAAGGTTCTAATCCCTGTGGCGGACATCACCTTTATTAGAAAATTTGGGCGCTAGTAGCGAATACCTCCCCTCTCAACCTGACCTTATAAAAATCGCTGTAACTACCCTTTCAAACAGCAAGTTTAGGCTTAGCCCTTAGGCTTGGGGTAGGCCAGCGTACGGAAGTTGTGACTAATAAAGAGTTTGCGCACATTTTCCAGGGTCTGGGACATATATTTGGGTAGTCTTTACTTAAGTTTTAGAAGGAAAAAACATATTTTAGACTGGATGTCCACCTGAACCTTGGGTACTTAACCTAGGTTTTAGAGTTCAAGTCGTTAAAATCACAGTTTTAGTGTTGTCAAACCATGTACATGTATATTGTGAAATTTTGGATAAGAAACTAAGGCTTTCGATCCCACATAAAACAACTGAAGTTTAGAATTTGGAGACAGGTGAATCCTCAGGATATGTACCTACCCTTATTATCCCAATTCTATGTGATTTAGATGGTTTGATAAATAGAAAAGTAAATAAATAAAGTAAGTAAACGTGAATTCTTTAAGGGCGTGAATTGTCCGGGCGTGAACTGTCGCGGACCCATTATTTACTACTAAAATGTTCGCTAAATGCTGGTAGTTATTTTGAATATTGAATGCATACAAGTTAAAAATAAAAATTCTGTCGACCAAAATTTTCCAGTTGAATTTTGGTCGAAAAAGTTTTTCCACACAGTGAAACATGCTTTAACCCTGCTTCAATACTTGTTTGCAGGATTATACAGTTAAATCATAACAAATTAGCTGTGATTTTTTAAATATTTTTTTGTTTATTTTACATATACAATTTGGAAATAACAAATTCGAATAAAAGACGATGCAAATTTTGACAAAAAAAAGGTTTGACTACATCTTGCAGCTACTATTCAGCCAATTAAAAATTTCAACCTTGCCTGACAGCAATTCTTTTGATTACAAATTTATGTTTATTTTCAGGCTTACCTGCAGCTGTACTTGAAGTGACCAAAGTGATGAAATCAGGCTAGGCCTTGAAGCAGCTGTGCCATCTTGGATATTCAATAAATCCATTTTTGAAAACACACTCACACAACTCCCAATAGGGTAGTAGTAGCACAAGGCAGCTTGCTAAAATAGAGTTGTTCTAGAAGAAGCAGGCAAATGAATAAATAAACAATTGCTTAGGCTTAGGAAAGGGGTGTCTATGGCAGGATTGGATTAGGCTCTGCTAGAGATAAAGGCAGCTGACTTTAAAGGAGCAGGCCAAAAGTCATCCAACTTCATTAGTTAGCCTTATCTAGGTTCAAAAAACAGACAAAAATGAAAGATTTGTAAAAATGAGTTTTCGAACATATAGTCAAACCTCCCAATAACTTACGCTCTCATTCAGTCTTGTAAATGTACGTTTTTTCGGCACCGGCAGCCATATAATTTGATCGAAATTTCCATACAAATATGAATGATACACCATTTTGTAGAAAAATCTCTTCGCTACAAATCAGTGCTAACAGATTTGGCATATGAACCTGTTTTATGGTGTTTGAGGGACGTTTTATAGATAAAGTTTCAATTTTTTGGCACCGGTGCCGCACCGCTGCCGATGCTTTTTCGGCACCGGACGCTATACACAGCACCTAGATGCACTTAAAAAGTTTGTTGTACACTATTTTGTAGAGGAAGCTTTGCTCTACAAAGCCTAAATAAAAGTTTTAAAAATTCAGTGTGTTTGTGTGGTTTTCTAAGCCCCGGTGCAAAAATTTTTAATTTCATTTTAATTTTGGCGCCGGGGCTTATGGCTTATTTATAAACGTTGTCGTTGGAAAAAAAGTTTTATAAAGGCACTTTCACGCCAACGACAACGACGACGACAACGACGACCTATTTATAAAAAAATCCAACGACAACGCCAACGACGACGCCAACGACAGCGAAATTTTTTCTTTCAAGTTGGAGAAGTTTTGCATTTTAAGTCAGATAGTTAAGGATTAACTATATTTCCCTCGAAATCTCGACTGAAAATGCGAAATTTGTCCAATTTTGAATGAAAAATTTCGTTATCCTTGGCGTCGTTGTTGTCGTCAGCGTTGTCGTTGGATTTTTTATAGATAGGTCGTCATTGTCTTTGTCGTCGTCGTTGGCGAAAAAAAAAGGGTTTTATAAAAAAAATATTCCATCGACAACGACAACGTTTATAAATGAGCCATTAGAAAACCACAAAAACACATTAAATTTGAGAAACTTTTATTTAGGCTTTGTAGGGCAAAGCTTCTTCTACAAAAACAGTGTATAAAAAATTTTTTAAGTGTATCTAGGAGCTGTGTATGGCGCCCGAAGCATCGGCAGCGGTGCCAAAAAATTGAAATTTTATCCATAAAACGACAATTAAACACTATAAAACAGGTTCATATGCCAAATCTGTCAGTACTATTTTGTAGCGAAGAGATTTTACTACAAAATGATGTATCATTCATATTTGTATGGAAATTTCGATCAAATTATATGACTGCCAGTGCCGAAAAAATGCAAAAACGTCGATATACAAGACTACTCCATTATCAGTCATGCCTCAATAACGACCACCTGACTATAATATGGATGACTATTAAAAATGACCTTCCCATTATCGTTCACATTCTTTAACACTGGAAAGGCTGTGTGTACCAAACTAAATTTGGAACCGAAATTTTGTTCAGCCATCATACTCAGCGTGAAATTCTGCACAAAACGCATAGTTTGGTACACACAGCCTTTCACCTTCAGCTAGTCACTAGGTTCTACTTTACAGAAAGCTTTGACTGCACGTTTCATCATAAGGTAGGTTAATAATGCAAATTTTGGCTCCAGTGTCCTATATCCCCTAAAATGCATTTTAAAACGCAAGGAAAGTTATGACCAAAGCAAAAAGTGCAAAAAATTGTCACACCATGTAATTTTTTAAAACTTTTAATTTTTTGCAGAATTTAGATATGAATTTCGCCAATTTAATTATTTTTGTTGTGAAGGTGAAAGTTGTAATTTTTGACGCTAGTAGCGAATACCCCTCCCCCCCCAACGATTTCCACCTTTTTTACTTAAGTAAAAAGTACCCAAATTTATGTCCCAGACCCCGGAAAATATGCGTAAACTCTTTATTAGTCACAACTTCCGTACGCTGGCCTACCCCAAGCCTAAGGACTAAGCCTAAACTTGTTGTTTGCAAGGGTAGTTACAGCAATTTTTAAAGGTCGGATGCTTGGGGGCGAGTATTCGCTACTAGCGCCTAATTTTTCAATTCATAAATTAGATTTTCGGAGGTTATTCAATACTTCGTAAAAGTTAGTGATAGTTTATTTACGCAAAACCATTTTAGAAAAAACGCGTTCAGACTACAGTCGAGTCTCGATAATCCGGCACCCCTTGTTTAAAAAAGGGGTGCCGGATTATCGAGACCCGCGGGTCTTTAGTGCAAAAATTTCGCTATTCAAAAAAAAACGACTGGCAAAATCGGAATCCTTGCGATATTTCGGACCAGACTGGCGAATCATATTTGGCAAAAGACTTTGAAAATCGAGGTAAAAGAAGTGTCGGACCCAAGGCGGGAACGAACTTTAGGGGTGCCGAATTATCGAGACTCGACTGTATAAAAATGACTATAACAAAAGGCGCAATAAAGTTGGCCCACCCTGTATAATAGATTTGTTAACAATTGGCACAATCAATGAGCATTTTTTCATATTTAAATCACTGTTCAGGCAGGCGGGCAATAACATCTAAAAAACAGGCGTAAAAGAAAAAAGCACGTGTTGCTGGCTCCAAAAAAGTTTTTCAAGAAACAACGAGACAAGAAGAAAACATTTCCTACTCTGCTTAAAACAGACAACACAAGCACATTTGAAAAGTATCTATGCAAAAATTCCCTGAAGAGTTATTCATTTGTGGTGGAATATGCACACACACTTTTGTTCCCCATTTTCCCTGTTTTATTTCCAACCACTCGTAAGACGGCATATTTAATGGCTTAGGATGGCCAAAGGCGAGACAAACTAAACTGTATGTCCGTATTCGAAGTCCAATTCATTTGACTCTTTTGTGTGCCATTAGAAAGGCTAGAGAATTAGAAAGTGAGCAACAAGTGTGTATGTGGGTGCTGCAGTGTTAGTGTTCACTAAAGCTAATTTGACGGCAATTTTTTTGCAGAAAGATGTTTTTGTTTTCAATTTGAGCTAATTTAGAAGAGTATCATGGAGACAGCGAAACAGTTCAAAGTCCTTTCGCACAACGAAAAATTGGTGATAGTTTTTAACACAAAATCGGGTTGAGTTAAGCATAATTTGTTCGTTATTGGTGCGAGAAGTTAAAAAACCCAAACAAATGACCACACCAAATTATTCCTAAGCTCGAGAGAAAAAACCAATACGTAGAGAGTGAAAATATAAAACCAGAATTTCCAAATAGAGTATCCCAGTGGAGAATAGTCCAAAGATAAAACCAAGAGAAATACGGTATGTACAGAATATTCTAGAGTTGTAGAAATTCCCGGAAATATAGAAAACCCGGGAATATTCCTGGAATATTCCCGGGAACATTGGGAATATTCCCGGAATATTCCCAATATAGGGGAAAATATCGGGAAACCCGGGAATATTCCCAATGTTCCCGGGAATGTTCCCGGAAATATTCCCGGGAATATTCCCGGAAATATTCCGGGAATATTCCCATTGTACAACCCTAGAATATTCCATGAAAATTACTTCAGAATATTTTCTAGCATGTACAGTCTGAGCTCTCTGATGTCTTTTAGCGTAGAAACATCGAAAAATAAAAACTATTTTCAGTTTTTTTTTAAGCTACGTTCACATTCTGCGACTCCGCCTCCGCCTCCAATTACCTATGTGAACACGAAAGTCGGAGGCAGAGGCGCAGGTGTTCATATACTGTGACTCCGCCTCCGACTGCGCCTCCGACTACTACTTCGCCTCCGACTACTTATGTGAACACGAGTGTTTATATACTCCGACTTTGACTGCGACTCCGCCTCCGACTACCTATGTGAACACTCGTGTTCACATACTTTCCCCCGCCTCCGACTCTTGCGTGTTCACATACAGTAGTCGGAGTCAGAGGCGCGCCTCCGACTACTCGATTTTTGCATATCAAACATCTTTGATTTTTTTGTGTATTAAAAAAACTTTTTTCGCATAGTTTGATATTCCTAAGGCTAAATTGAAGTGAGAAAGCCAATTTTTTGAGCTAAGAAGAGTTTTTTGCTAGTTTTACGAGTAAACACAGGTATTTTCAAAATAAGTGCCACTTTTATACCAAACTATTGCAAACGTCCCGAATCACCATGAATCATCCGAAACCACCTCAAACCATTTTAAAACACTCTTAAAATTGCAAAAAGTCTTGAAACACGCAAGGCCACCCCAAAACACTGAAATTTTTTAAACCAACCTATACACTAATTTTATGTCGTTTAGGTAATTAAAGAGGTAATTAAAGGCATTTTTCAGAAATTAAGGCCAAGTTGGTGCAGTTTCGGATGTTTGGTTAATGGTGTGGGAGAGGACGGTTGTTTAGTGGGGTAAAACACCAACTCGTATGGATTTTTGAACAAACTTTTAAAACTCGTCCATTTTCAAAATCGTCCATTTTCAAGACAAAAGTGACTCATAATACTAAATTTCTTCCAGAATCCGGATCATTTGAGAGAAGTTCAGAATAATTTCTGTGGGTTGAAATTCATATTGAAGTAGGTGAGTTTTCTGATTGATCTACTCAGAGTGGCTATTTATCGACTCGTAGAAAATATTTTGATCTGATCTTAACGTATTCAGTTTCTGGAAAAGTTTGTTCAAAAATATATACGAGTTGAGTCTCGTCCGTTTAGTGACAGGTTTTGGGTGGATTGAGGTGATAAAACTGTTAAAATTGACGAATAAAACTTCAATTAGGTCAACAATTACTCAACCTTTAAGAAAAATCACGAGTAACTCGTGATCCAGAATTCTACTTGGGTGTCTAAAACAAGTTGATTAGGTACAAAGTAATTCGGTCAAGCAAATAACTCTTTACACTTTTATCTAAAACTGTAATGTAATCTAAAACTGTAAAAAAAAAGTTAATATGAAAATTAAGAAAAATGAAAAATTTTAAAAATTTGGTGTTCACATACTGCGACTCCGACTCCCGACTCTGACTGCGACTCCATTGTGAACACAAGACCGAAAACGGAGTCGGAGTCGCAGTGTGTTCACAATGGCGTCGGAGTCGGAGTCACAGTATGTGAACAGTTGCACGAAATCGTAGTCGGAGGCGGAGATGTTCACATACTCACGAGTAGTCGGAGGCGGAGGTGGAGTCGCAGTATGTGAACGTAGCTTTACTTAAAAATGACAAAAGATAAATATTGTTTCCGTTTTATGAAAAGTAATACTAGTTTTTTTATTTTTCAATACATCGCCTTACTAGAATTTTTATCTTAAAAATGTTATTTATATAAAAAAAAATTTACACTCGCTCGTCATATATAAGTGCAAAAGCGTTCCAACATTTTAGCTAGTAATCTTTTATTTCTTTAAACATTAATGTAATATTCAGGTAAAATTTTTAAACTTTCACTCCAAAATGCGAGAATTTGCAATCCCTAATCTATAATCTCAAAGCTCTATCCTCAATCTCAATTGTTCACAATAGAAGTTGAAACTCGACGTTAAAGATGAGATTGGGTATTGGCAATTGAAGACTGAAAACGCAATTCTTCGATTATAATAAGTCCTAAACTAGTAAATATTATCAAAAAATTTGCAACAGACTTGGTCATTTGCAGCTATTTTGCAGCTATGAATTTTTGCAGCTATTAATAAAAACCTGGTCCCCCCCCCCGCAAATTATGTCCAAGAAAAATGTAGAATTGTTTATAAACATCAAAGGCTAACCCTAGAAAATACTCCTACCTGCCCTTTCCACAAATTTGCTGTAACTACCCTTCTTTAGGCCTGAGCGAGGTAGGGGTGGCAAGGTGTATTTTATACTAGGATCGAAAGTTTTGTACGCTACTCATGTCACTAGAATACAATTCTTGTCCCAATCAATTTTGTAAATGCTCCCATACAGCTCATACCCCCAATATCATATCCCCCAGGAGGCTTGGGGCTTGGAGTTGAGATGCGCACACCCACATACCTTAAATACAAATCACTCGAAAGTGACTCTGGATGCACGAAAAAGCATGCATACCAGAGTTTATTTTTGCGGTAGGCCACAGTATTCAAAACTATGTTCAAGATCTTCTCGTTTGTGGCCCTGTGTGATTAGTGGCCTCCTATTATTCCCCTCCCTCCCAATACAGCCCTTAATCCCTTCAAATTCAAAAGGCGCCAATTCAAAATTTTCAAATGTTGACCAAAAAATCCATGATACCCCCCTGTGGGTCAAAAAAATCTTTTTTTCCCAAAAAGTGCTTTCCAATCCTGAAAACATGTTTTCTATTGCTCTAAGCATGTTTTTTATAGCCTTACGAGCGGTTTTAACGTGATTCTGGGAGAAGGTCACACTGTGCACTTTAGCCAATGATCGTTACATTGTTTTTAGCCCATACCATGCTGTTTATAACTTTATTAGCGATGCTTAAACTGTCTGTGTGTCAAGTCTTTGTCCTGACTGTGATTCATTGACTGAACAACTACAAAACACTGTCGCTATGCATAAAGATAACTTGGATGCTTGTCAAGGTTGTCAGCAAGTAGTGCAAGCTGTTAGCGCAAGTAACTATCCAGAAGGAGGTTGGACACCCAATATTTAGCTCAAATAGTCAAGTTGTGATCAAAATATCTAAAAAAAGAGCACCACGTATTTTAGGATTTCGTGTAAAACGATAATTGGATATCGTTCTTTCTGTGAGAAAGTCAAAGGCAAGGAAGAATTGTTTGGATAGGCTTTTGTGAAAAACAATAATACTATTTGCCAAGTGGTGAAAATTTGCAATTAAAGCCGTTGGATTTGCTGTAACGAACAAGTAATTATAAAGCATAGATTTGTTGCAAAAATATCAATTATCAAATTGCTAAATGCAATTACGAATGCAATTGATTTGCTACTACATACAGGTTGCCCCAAGTATTTTTCCCCTTTTGAGAAGCAAAGGTAAATATCTTAAACTTGTAATTTTTACTTTGTTTTGGTGTCATTCGAAAGCTCTGAGTATGCAATTTCGTTTTGCATCAAAAAAAGGTTTTTGTGTGAAAATTTTCATATCTAAGCGCATAATTAAAATCAGTCACTTTTCTATAAATTTGAGATATTGACAAGCATTTTTATCACTTTAACTGGTCAGAAGTTCAACTAAATTTCAATAGTTTTTATAAATTATAGCATCGAGTTGTAGCGCTGTTCAAGAGCTACAAAACCCAATCTATAGAATAACTTTTAAAAATTTAAGAGTTGAGAAATGTCGTTTTGAAAAAAGTCAATATCTTTAAAAAATGACCAAAACCCAGGTTTTTCCAAATTTGTGAATTTTCAGTTATTTTTTAAAGATATTTTGTTTTGTAGCTCTTGAACAGCGCTACGACTTGGTTCTAAAATGTTATTGAAACTATTGAAATTTAGTTGAACTTCTGACCTGTTAAAGTGACGAAAATGAAAATTCACTAAAAGATATGTCCAATTCATCTAAAAGCTGGTTTTTTTCTGGGTTTTTTTAATATGGTTAACTCGGCCGCTAAACTTTGTTCAATCTATTTTCAATCCTAAATCGACACCCATAAGACACAAACATAATTAAATAGAAATTAGAAAAGACGGCAAAGGCTCTTTAGTTTGTTTAAAAGTAAAATTTCGAAATTTCTAGATATTTTTTAGTAACAATCTGACCCACTATAAAGTGACCTTAGTTGTAGCATATAGCTTTGCGGAAGACAAAAATATAGTAATGTGATCAAATTGTTACAAGAGGCATAGGTGCCTATCGGCGCCTTTATCTTCTTTTTACCTATGATGTCTACCTCAGATTTTAACTTCAAATGTCAAAATCTTAATTTTTCAGTAAACCCCAAATCTAATCGCAGTCGGTCCTTCGCCATCGAATGAGCTTTCCAATGAGTACAAAGATGCCTGATAAAACATTTTACTAAAAAAAGTTTTTCCTTGTGACCAAACATGTACTCAAAAGAGGCCACAGACACATGCTAAATGCTATATGAAATTGTATGCTCACATTAATAAAAAACACTTTTTGTTTCTTATTAAAAGCAAGTTGTTCTTATTTGATCTAATCTCCTTCGTAATTGATGGTCACATTGATAGTCACTTGTTTGTTAGCACCAGTAACAAAGCCGTTAGTTCTCTCAAGCAGAACCTAAATTTAATAAATTTTAAAATGGCTACTTATGCTTTTTAAAATCTTCTTACCTCGCTTTCCACAAAAAAGAATAGCAGTGGTCTAGAGGCTGTGAAGCAGTTGTAGCTGGCACACTTGATATTGTTAGCTTGTTGATAGGTTTTCATCTCCTTCACAGTCTTCATGCCACCAGTAGGGTCTGATCCAGGGGGTTGGCGAGTAATTACCAAATTTACAAATGCATTCTTTGATGCACCTTTATTTCTGCCTGACTTTGGAGGCTCGTATTTGATACAGATTTCTAGCATTCTTTTCGTTGCCGCATTTCTTAAAGGATAAATTTTTACCAATAAATAAACTGCAAATTTACCGTGAAATGCTTGGTTAGATACCGAAAAAAAGTATTCTGCTGCGAAAAAAAGTATTTCGCAGGATTTGTTTTTGCGGTGAGAAAAAGGGCAATCCTTTCTATATTTTTAAAAAATTGCCATAAAGACCCGCAACGCTTGATACAACGAACTTTTTTTTGGAAATAAGGGTTCGTTATATTTCTCAAATGTTTCCTATTATTTAAAGGGGCATGCCATCGGTGACGGGCTGTCACAGATTCTTATTTTACTGTTTGGGGCACACTAAAGGTAACCGGTATGAATAAACCTATTTTAAAAACATCGAAAACACGGCGTTTGAAAAATTAAAAAAAACCTACTTGCTTTTGGCAAATCCTCGAGCATTAGTTCCGATATCATTGAATATGACTCTCTGTAGTCTGTTGTGCTCCTCGAACTCTTCAGTGGACAACAATCTAGTACCAGGTCGTCCAATAAGTTCGCAATTCAACCCATTTTAGGTCCTAACTCTTTGGTGGGTTGCAAAAAGATTTTTTATTTAAATCACGAATGTTATCTTGTGATGGGTTTCATTAAATCATTCAACATCATTTAGTGAAACCCATAACAAAATAACATTCGTGATTTATATAAAAATCTTTTTTGCAACCCACGAAAGAGTTAGGACCTAAAATAGGTTGAATTGCGAACTTATTGGACGACCTGGTAGACATAGTCCACTGACTCATGTAGTGAGGCACATGCGCAGGCCGAGTAAATGAACGTGACCACAGATTCTTCCAATCAATAAATTTTGGTATCTTATTTTGAGGGACATCATTAAACGGGTCAGGCAGTTCAAAGTAGACTTTTTCTGCGAAATATTATTTTTTTACATGTGTAAAGTTTGAGAAAACTCACGTTGCTCAAAGTCTTTGGCAGAAAAATGTGTAGTTTTGGGCCATTCAGATCTCTTGGTGGTTCTTTGGTGGTGGAGGAGGCTGTTTTACTACTTTTTTGGCAGCCAAATTGCTGGGCCTGAAATTAATTCATAACTTTACGTAAAATTTTTGACTCTAACTTGCAGTATACAGGGTGAATCAAAAAAACTCTACCATTTTTAAAAATTGGTGTACGTAACCCTCTGCCCATCGATTTCCCCAGGAAAATCGATGACAGTAGTTAAGCTATCTAGGAGCTGCCTAAAGTTAAGAAAACACAAAAGATGTATATGAACAAACTTTTTGCAACAAAAACAGCAACGGAATATAAAAAATTAAAAATAAAATTCTTCCATAAATGGTAGAGTTTTTTGGCTCACCCTGTAGTCATCTGAAAAATCCCGCACACCTCGAAAATTAGCAGGAAATCTTAAAAAAAAATTCACCGCTTGAAAGAAAAAAGCTTGGATATACATGTGTTGAGGTGGCCCACAAGTTAAAATAATATATTTTTGTAAATAGACTGTAAGAAATTCGAAAATTTTTTCAGTCTCGTAATTTGAAAGTCGCTATTAGGAAAACCGGCTATTTTGAAATTCCCTATTTTGAAAACCGTCATTTTTTAAATCCGCTATTTGGAAAGCCGTTATATTTTGAAAACCGTCTATTTCACAAAACCCCTATTTTGTAATGACGATACCGCCTTAAAATCAACAGTGGGAACCAAGTCAATTGTGGAGGGAAGTAGGCGGTGTTCCACCACAACATATATGGGCTAATGGCTCATTTATAAACGTTGTCGTCGTCATTGGCGTTGTCGTCGGAAAAAAAGGTTTTTAAACTGCGTTTTTACGCCGACGACAACGACAATGCCAATGACAACGACGACCTATTTATAAAAAATCCAACGACAACGCCAACGACAACGAAATTTTTTTTCCAAATTAAACAAATTTTGCATTTTGAGTCAAGATTTCAAAGTGAAACTTGTGGGTAATCCTGTGCTCCTTCAAAATTTTGTCTTAAAATGCAATATTTGCTTAATTTGAAAGAAAAAATTTCGTTGTCTTTGTCATCGTCGTTGTCGTAAAAATGCTTTTATAAAAAAATATTCCAACGACAACGACGACGACAACCTTTATTAATAAGCCATAAAGGTTTTTTAGATGCTTGCTAACTCTGGCCTTAGCCTACAAAACATAAAAACAACATGGAGGACCACGGCGCAGTTTTAATATACGGCCAAAATTCACACCCAGGCTTTTCTTTTTTCGGCTTGTAGTGAAGAAAATGCAAGTATCACTTTTGCAGTTGGGTATGATGCATTCAGGGTGCAGATAGAAGCAGCGTTTTCCATGGCTAAAATTCATTTATTTTTTGAATCGCCTTCTGGAAATATAAAGTAACGTACGGGCAGGCTGGCAAAAGACGACATGGTTTAGATGGGTGTTGATAAACGCAGTTTTTATTTTCGCAGTTGGGAAACAATTGACATTTTTCAGCTGTACTAGTTTTTGGAGACTCTGCTGGTGACTGTTGAGTGGCCATAAACTGCTTAGTCATGTTGGCTAACACATCCTGTAAAGGGAAATATAGTCTAGGACATTGTAAAAATGGCGATTTCCAGCCCGTTCAACAATTTCGATTGACAAACCCAACGTTTTTGCTTAATTTGTCAAAATCTTCAGAAGAATAGAAAATTTATGCGCCATGGTCTATAATAAGAATTATTTTTTTAACTTAGCAAATTTGTCCTTGAAAAGGACCTTACGTCTAATTTAAAAGATACTGAATCAAGTATTTGAACAACTATTTTTAAAATTTAAACTTAAAAGTTGTATTTGTTACAAAAATTGGGGCTTAAAGGTCAAAATAAAATTTTTAAAGATTTTAATTTTAACAAAACATTTTTGCTTACTATAACATTTGGCTTGTGTGCAAACTTCAGCTGATATTGAGCACCATCTTCCACTGGAGAATACTCATTATTGTAGCTGACATATTTCTGAAAGCGTTCGTTGAACAACATCAAACTCACAAAGTCCAGCTGGTCGAGTCTATAGTTGACTTGAGACAGAACTCTTCCATAGCAATCTTTGAGTGTTGTTTTTCTGTCGACGTTGAGGGCAACATCTCTTTGCAAACTAATATCTTGAGAGTCAGCGGACTTTAAAATGGTTAGGTTGAAGAGCACATCCACAGATTCTTCATTCCAGATCGGAGTTATGGTGGATGATGATGAGCTTTTCGGCAGTTGATTCCATATGCCAGCCAAATTGTTTTGGGACATTAGAACCTGAAGTGTTACCTAAAATAAGGCTTAAGCATCGTTGTGCGCTTAATTAAACACGATATTTTTTGTAAATTTTGCATGATCGGGGACTTTTATAGTGTAATTTAATTTATTTATTATTCAGTTAGTTGAAATGAAAGGAAATAATTTCATGCTGAGGATATTCCACTGTATATTATCGTAGTTTTACATAAGCTTAAAGCTTATCTAAAAAAAAGAATTAAAAGCGAGAAAAAATATTAGCTCTAAGCTCAGATAAGCTTTATAGGGGTGTATCATTTTATTTCTCATGTTATGCTACAAGTGGACTTTCATGAATTTTACTTGAATTTCACCTTGCATTGCAAAATGAAAAATACGAAAAATCAACTCAAAGCAAGAAACAAAGACAAAATATAAAAAATGGTTCATTGATTGACCTTTTCCTATTTTTCCTCGTTGCCCACAATTCTACGATTTGCTGATAGCAATGGAAGAAAATGTTTTTATACAGGCACCAATGCAAATAGTAAACAAAATACACAGTGATAAAAGCAAAAATATTTTAAGCCCTTGCCTTTCAAAACCAATAAAACATTTTTTACTGGTAAAGCAAAAAATAATTTTTATTAATTTTAATACCAAAATTTAATAATTATTATTATTAAAAAAAATTTAAGAGAAAACTTTCTTCACTAAGAGTGGATATTTTGCTGATAACCTGAAATTGAAAATTGGAAAAACTTTGATATATTAGGTTGGTGCATAATTAACGTCGTTTTTTTCAAACTAATGTTTAAGCATCAAAATTATTTCGAAAAATTGTTCTTTATACGCCATTGCGTAGCTCTGTTATTCCTCTTCAAAATGTGTTATCTGTCTTTTTGGATTATTAAAAAAGTCGGCATTTGAGTCCAAACACTAGGGATGACATCATGAAATCCGAAAAACTTGGATTTTGGTTATTTTTAAAGGAAAACGATTTTTTTGAAAAGTACATATCTCCACAACCAGATTTAAAAAAATTATTCTGTAAAATAGGTATTGTAGCTCCTGAACTGCACTAAGAGACAACACTGAGAGGTTGTTGAAACACTGAATCCTGAATAAAACCAGTTGAAGTTTGACCCGTTGAAGTGCGTGTCAACTACCCATGATGTCATCACTAGTGTTTGGACTCAAATGCCGACTTTTTTTTAATAATCCAAAAAAGACAGATAACACATTTTGAACAGGAATAACAGAGCTACACAATGGCGTATTAAGAACAATTTTTCGAAATAATTTTGATGCTTAAACATTAGTTTGAAAAAACCTACGTTAATTATGCACCAACCTAATAGATATAATAAATCCGTTTTGTTATTAGAAAAAAGTGTTTTCGTGGTAGAATATAGGGCTCTATATGTGTTCGAGGGACCTCCGAAAAAAATATGCCCTGGACCCCCTGTTGCCTATTTTTGTGATTTTTTAGACTCAGGTTTAGGCACGAGTTAGCAAGCGTATAGTATTGACATTTTTTATTCACAATAAAAATATAAACTTTTCTATAATCAAATATTTACAATAAGTTTTCAACTCTACTGATTTTAGACAAATCCCTGCTCAGTTTCTTTGCACCAGTTTTGCCTCTGATCACCTCGAGTTTTGGCTAAATTTTGAGTTTAAAAAAATTAGTTTTGAGATTTATGCTATATTTAAATATTAAATATTAACCCGTCTTAGCCCCTCTAACTAGATCGAAAAAATTCGTATTTTTTTTCAAAGCAAAAAAATTGTTTTCAGATTTTAAAACCTACAGTTAATACATCATTGTTAAGATTTTCCTCGGCTTCTTTATGCGCCAAAGAAGCCCTTTGTTCACAAGTTTCTTGCTCAGTTTCAAGCAATTTTCCATTTTTGACGTTTTCTACCGCCAATCTCAACTAAATTTTTTTATATAAATTAGCTTTGAAAAAGAACTATATTAAACAACATCTTCAAGGGTGATCAGTCCAATTAGCTTGCCACATTTTGTCACATAAGCTCGCGACAGTTTCATCAAAGAGAACAAAGAGTGAAGTTTAAACAAAGAGCAACTTGTCATCACTTGTAAAGGGCTGAGTCTATTTCCAACTCATCAAAATCAACTACCTCTAGCCAATTAATTATAGGCGCATCTTGCTTGCAATGTCTAGTGTAGATTCTGACTGATTGCATGTCTTTGACTCTGGCAAAACTAAAGCTTGTGATAGATCGCTTGATTGTCGTTCCTGCCAAATATACTTTTTATTAGTCTACAGTTTACTTTTAATTGTATAGAATTTTTTTCAAAAAAAAGATGAATGAGCGGTTAAATGCAATTGAGTTACCGACCAAATTTGGAAGATATCTGTAATTTTTTAGATCACAATCTAAGTTTACAGTTTCGTACATATCCTTTCGAATAATACAAAAATTAAAATAAAACTCATTAAAATCACCACCATTAATACCTTTTTTACGGTATCCTTTCTAATAAAACGGCAACCCTCCGAATTCCTATCCCTTCAAAAGCCTTCAAAAATAAATAAAAATTTTATACTTGAAGTCTAAAACATTTTACATCCATTTATATGCTTTTAGAATTAATCAGTTTAAAAAAGTATTAAAAACTCGCTTTTTATCCTTCGGATCAGACTTTTCATCACAATAACTCTTGGATCTTACTAACTGTGTTGGAATATCATGCAACTTGTCAACCGAAGGCGATCTTTTTCTTAACAGACAGTTAAAAAGTATATATTTTTTTATTCTTCAGAAATAACCCACGGGTTTCTGGTGCCACTTTTTCTAGCAATATGCTTTAGAAGTCTTCTTCGACTGCAAGTGCCGATCAAAATACTGGATTCTAAATATATATATAATCAGAAAATCTTGCTTTAAATTAGTAAAACACCTGGGTTTTCTACGATGGGAAAAGTGTTGATTTGGGGCTGTGCCAGCAAAAGCTGCCGTACTTCAGAATATGTGGATTGACGGCTGAGAAAATGCACCTTGTAAGTCATAAACTGTTCAACTTTTAACCCGTGGAAAGTATCCACAAAAGCATAGGGTATGACTGGCAGATAAGGCAAGCGCTTGATTTTGACCATGGAGTCATAGATGGATGGTTGGAGGTGGGAGCTTATAGTGTTTGCAATCAGCACTGCTAGCTTAACACACATTTGCGGTTATTTCAAGTTTTCGAAAAGATTATTTGTCAAACCTACTTACCATTACTGGCAGCAGATAAAACACCTGTCCAGTCAGTTCAAAAACAATTACAGCTACAGATATGGTATGCGTAACTAAAATGGAAATTTTCAAAATAGTTAGTGCAATAAGCACTTTTAAAAATTAGTATGACTTTTGGCTTTACACTTTTTTTCAAAAGATAAATAAATTTAAATATCTCACCTCCTGCCACAAATGCAGCTGCACCTTAAAAAACAAAAAAATTGAGTGTTTTTCAAGTCATATTCAACTTACCGACAATAGAATAGATACCAGGAAATATATTGCTCAGTTCGGGTCCAAGGATACCGTCTGGAAAATAAATAGCAACTAGCTCTCCAATCAACCTTCCAAAAGCCGCACCGAAAACGTAGGAAGGCCCGAAATTCCGCTAGGCACAGGGAGAGTGCTGGCTAGCACATTTAATATAAACTAAATATGTTTGTCACTTTTGAAATATCTAACTAAAATTTTACAATTGGTTTGTAATAATTTTTATTGGTCATTCTTGTGATAATTATAAAACTATCATATAAAGTTTATATTATAAACCCATAAAAAACTTACAGATACAGCACAAAAATATGACAATGAAATAAGGATGTCAGCTTGCCCTTCTTTCATGTAATTTTGTAGAAGGTATTCCGGGCACCGATTGCTTCCATTTAAAGGAGCTGAATATGTGCATATGTGGAAAAAATCTTTAGTTAGATTACTGAAGGTTTTCTGAAATGTTACAAGCAGTTATCAGTATTAGTACGTACCTGACAAACTTTATTTTTTAATTTATGCTTGCAATGCCAAATTTTTAAGCAGTTAAGTACCACATAGTGCGGATTTTTATAAAGGTATCTTACATTAAAACATTGGTTATATACCACCCTAAGTCTGGTCTCTCTTAACCCATTTCTGCCTACGGATTTAAACCAATTATTTCTCCACATTTAGTAATTCACTTATAGATAAGGTTTTTTTCGTTTTGTAGCTCAGATTTTTGCTTTCAGAACTGCCTTTCAGGAATTGTTAAAACATATTTAGTTATTTACAAAATTACAAAAGAACAAGTCAATTTGGACCGAAAATCATTGTATTCCTTCGTATGAAATTAATTAAAAACGCACAGTATCTTTACCACATTGCTTCCATGAAACCAAAGTAATGCTTGTCTAAAGCCCTAAGTGTGATGTCAAAATCACACCTTTCAATTTTTAAAAATTGCTTTATTTCGGTTGTAAAAAATTCGATTGAAAAATAGGTTCATTTTTGACAAGTTTACAACCATTTCAATTCAAATTTCATTTGTTGTTCATCAATGCGATAATATTAAAAACTTTTGTATTAGAAGAACTCCAAAACTCATTTTTCAAAATAAATTTTTAATATAAGAGCTTCTTTTTATAAATGTCTCCATTATGAAAAGCAGAGAAAACATAAAAATTTAAATTTATTTTCTTGGCATTCTGTTTTCACTTATTTTACTTGTTAAACTTGTTAAAATTTAATAACTATTTTAATCCTGATATAATTTATCAATAGCTCCAGACTTTAAACACCAGCAAAACCTTGCCTGTCCATTGAAAAAACTGCCAAACCCGTGAGGATAAGCAGCTGCACTTATAAGCAAGGAAACAATAATAGGATAGACCATCCAGCTAAATTCAATAAATACAAAGACATAAGTAACTGTTTAAAAATATGTTACTGCTTTTGAAATACAACTTTTGCGAATTTGTTGTTGCGCAAAAACAACACAATTATTCTCTGAAGAAGAATAAAAATTGAGGCAAGGAGACCACACGCAACTCTGGAAAGTATGCCAATTTTTTTTAAATAAGTAACTAAAAAAATACCCAATGAGTGCAAATATTGGCATTTCACTTGGGAAGAAAGCATCTTTTGGAAAGCTGGTTTGATAAAATGCAGCAATAGTAACTGTAAACTGAATTTAGTTTAAAGTATTACAGAGCTAGATTGACCCCTATACTTTCCTAGACCCCTAGGAAATTAAAAAAAACCTTTTTTAAAAGTTTCTAGATCTAAATACTATACCTTCAGTTTCCGTAACAAATTTCAAAAGATTAAGCAAAAATGCACAGCAGCTAGCCGCAAAAATCCTCTCCAATAGTCTTGAATAGCAAAATGCACACTTGTGACTTCAATTGAAAATAAGACACCTGCGGAAAAGGAAGCTAGCGTATTTCTTCTAATAAACGAGCAAGCCCGTTTATTTCTCAATCATCTTATTAGAAGAAATACGGTATTTTAATTCATAGAAATAACATTATTGAATTTCTGTTAATTGCCCAGCAGATTACGAAGGTTATAAAAAAGCGTAACCGTTTCGTCAATGAAACTTTCGCAAGTGAGATCACTTCGCCGATGGTATGTTTTCGCCAATGGCTTCTTTTCTCAACTACTCTTATTCCTCTTTCAGGCAAATTACCAGTTATTATACCATTGACGAAATGATATCATTGGCGAGACGATTAGGTTAATTGATTAAATCCTCTTTAAAATATAATTTACCACCGATTGGAGCACTAAAAGTGCTACTGACACCAACAGCACATGCAGCAGCCAACATTTCCCAGTTTCTTGACTCATTAGCATGTGGATTATCATAAGAAGTGGTCAGTGAGTTTAATAAATTGGCCACTACACTGGCCACATGTACGAATGGACCTTCTTTTCCTAGTGGCTTAATTTTAAAAACTGTAAGAAACAAGTTATTAATTTTTCTAGTTAGCATATATTTCGCTTTTTTTCACCTAACTGCCTGAAGGCACAAAGCCAATTTTTATGCCATTGTGCCCTGTACTGTTTTTGAAGCGAGAAAACTCACCATTCCACTACCTAACGACAGCGTCAATCCAACCATTTTGGCTATTAGTGTTTTCAAAGTGAGGTATTCTTTGAGAACCACTCCTCTTAAAATAGTCTTCATTTCAGGTATGCCTGAGCCTATAGCTTGGGGAGCCACATAATGCACAAATGTTGCTGAGGCCAACACCAAACCAACAGAATACAAACACCAAATTGAAAAGGCACATAAAGGAATAATATTGAACACTTGGTTCGGTTCAATTGACCTAGTGAATTTGTACAAAAGAACATGCCCTTAAAATATTGATCATAAATAGTACACAGTACAAAAACAAACAGTCGTGTAGGTATTCTATGGCCAAGTCCATCCAAAGAGACAAAACAGCCATGATTGTGCCTAGAAGAGCCAGAAAAATCCAGTCTTCAAGCACAGACTTAATCATGGCTGTAATTTAGAAATATTGAGAAACTGTTATTATTAGTGGGCGAGATTTAACGGGCGGTACCGAGACCTGTAAGAAACCAGTAAACCGGAAATTTCTCGCATAACACGAGCCAGTAACAAGGATGTGCTGTACTTCTTTATCGTATAATATACAAGAACTTATTATATTATTAACGTACAGTTATCGGCAGGGCGAAAACTGACTTAAGATTTATCTCAAACGTAAGAAATTTTGCGAAATTAAAAATCTATCATTTTAGGTGAAGAATATGTATTAAAAATAAGAGAATCACAAAAAATTGGTATGTCAAGATGTTTATTCGCAGTTTATTAACAAAAAAACACAAATTGTATGGTGAGTACAACTTACCGCAGTTTAAGGCTGAAAGAATTCTTAGACTAAAACACTTTTGTTAAGCATTCTTCAATGCTTTCTTTTTTAATGCTAAATAAAAATCTGTAGAAAACATAAAAATCTATTCAAAGATTTCACAATACAATTTTTCGCAATTTGTGCTCTTTAGAAACAGTTTGCTAAAAGTAAAACTAATATAAGTTTTTGTTAGCCTGTATAAGCTCAAAATACTGAGATTGACTCTGTATATGTTCAGGTTGCTTACCCTGTCAATTTTTTGCAATTTTTTTGTTTAAATGATTTAAATTTTTGCAGTCGTGTCAGTTGGTTTACTTGAATTCAATAGTCTTTTATATAGTTGTCTAATATCCGATCCGTATTCGAAATTTTTTAGAGATATGATCCTATTTGAAATTATTTGATTACCTTTTTGAATTTGGGCTATATTTTCACCTTGTTTTGCCAGAACTTTTTAAGTGAATCACTTCAAAGATGTATTTACATGTGTTTATAATGCAGTCGAACTTCCATATAGTGTACACCCAGACTAGAGATGGAAACGAGACGGACGGCACGATTCCCGCCCGCTCGGCTGAAGTTTAGGGATTGTCCCGTGCCGGAATCCCGCCCGGAATTAATCATAAATTGTTCCGTCGCGGAAAAATTTTTAGGTTTTAGGAATTTATTTGTGTTGAGACGAAAATCTGCCACCCAACGCAACTGTTCAAACACAAAAACCTTTGTAGTTCCCTCATACTGTTCACTATTGTCTTCCGCGTACCGTTTTTCAACTGTTCACTGAACAATCTATCATTAATCATTTAAATTTGCAGATTTTTCAAAATTTTCGGTCCCTATCCGAAGATTTTTCCCGTCCCGGTATCTCGTTCGGAAATTTTTCGTTGACTGTCCAGTCCCGGTGTCCCGTACCGGTATAACTCCTGTCCCGACTGTCCTGTCCCGGAAAAAAATTACTCAAAATCTGTCCCGTCCCTAAAATGTCAAATTTCCATCTCTACCTAAGATATCGACCTCAGATGTACACTATATGGAGTTGTACACTAAGTACAGTCCACTCTCGATAAACCGGCACCTCTGGGGACCAGCTTGGGGTGCGGTTTATTGAAAGTGCTGGTTTATCGGTTGTAAGTTTTGTATAATTTCCTTTTCGGCCAGCCAAATAATGCTTTTCAAAAGTGCCGGGTTATTGTGAGTGCCGGTTTATTGAGAGTGGACTGTATAGTGTACGCTATATGGAGAGCCACTCTGCCTAGTTTATCCTGAATCTTTCCAAGGACAGCCTTTTCTTCGCTAACTTTCTCAGGACTCGGATGGAACAGAAATTTTCCCTTTTTCCATCATTTTCCCCCTTTTTATGTGGAAGAAGAAAAGTTAGAGCAAAAAACAGCTAAAATTAGTATGTGACCTTACATGGCTCGAGGGTAACTATTCTCTATCTTCTATACCGCCAACCAAACCTGATTAAAACTGACCTTATAATAAATATTTAAACTAAACAAATAATTTGAATGAAACTTAACTTTAAAAAAATTAAAGTGTGAATGCAATTTACGTTAAATATTTAAAAGATTAATAAATTAGCATACAATAAATTAGAATACACTAAATACTTGCATGTTAAAAGTTTATGACTTCTGATAAAAGCTAACCAACTTAATCATTTTTTGATCTGAAGACCATTTGTGATGAGGTAAACAGAAGTGTCTGGTTTTTCCTCCCATATTTCTAAACACAAAAGAATGTGAACAATAAAAGGAAAGATTAACATACTACTTCCACAGAAAAGAAACATGTAAAAAATCACTGATTTGTTTTTGAGTTTACTTTGATGAAAATTTTTTTTTTAAATATTTACTTTCCGTTGTTAATTCAAACTAAATTGAACTTTAACTATTTACAGGGAGCGCCCAACTTGTGTGACTGGAAATTTCCTTTATGCAAGGCGCAGTTGATGTTTTTTGGCTTATAATGGTGTGCAGGTTCGACCCCTCCTGGTGGCATGCTAGTTATTTCGGCTTGCATGGCAAATATCTAGGAGTAATTTGGGTTGCTGATCTTGAACATCGGCAATGGTCGAATCACTTTTAGATATTCGCAAGCAAGCCGAAATAACTAGCGTGCCACCAGGCAAAAAATCTGACGGGGGGATGGCCTAAAGCACCCCGAGAGGTCATTTTTCCTACACTGTTTTCGAGTTTTATAGTGTTTTTAATTAACAAGGTTTTTCGAAAAACTTGACGGGAGGGATATAGCCCTCTCAGCTCATGAGAGAAAATAATTGCTGGTCCCCGCCTTAATTGCAGTGTAACGCGCTGGTATGCCCCTTTAAAGGGCATACCACGCTTATAAGAGGTGGTGCCGGGAATTCAAAATTTTTTCCTAATCATTGAACTTCTGTATGGGTTTTTCAACTTAACAGAACAAGGCCGGTTTTGTTAGAAACTAAGTGAAAAATACGTACAGAAGTTCAATGATTAGGAAAAAGTTTGAATTCCCGGACACCACCTCTTATTAGTGTGGGCATGCCCCTTTAAAAGACCATGAAACTTGATAAGCACAGCAATTTGGAAATTTTGAATTCGCGCGGTACCACCCTAATTTTGGTGTACGGTCAGTTCGCCCATGATCAGTTCGCCCAGTCAGTTCGCACCACGATCAGTACGCCCCGTTTTGTTTTAGGCTTAGGCTTAGGCAAGGGTAGGCCAGCGTATGTTAGGACGGACTCAAACATGTTCCCGAACTACAAAAAAGTTTAAAAAATAAGTTTGGGTTTGTTTTTTGTGACATAATGGTCATTTTTAAAAACGGGGCGAACTGATCTTGGGGCGAACTGACCGGGGCGAACTGATCGTGGGGCAAACTGACCTGTCTCCCCTAATTTCGTCAATAATGTTTTCGAATTGTTTTTTGTTTGCATGTAAAATTTTTTCAAAATATAGAACAATTTACTAGTTGAACCCAACGTTGCTCGACAATGCCAGATCGGACAACTTATCCTACTTACACTGCACCATAAAAACTTATATGAGTCAGTGGTAAAAACTTACTCATAAATGGTATTCAAATTTTCAATGCACACAAAAAAAATTTATTCAAAAACATTATGGACAAAATTAGGGTGGTCCCGCGCGAATTCAAATTCCGCAAATTGCTGTGCTTATCAAGTTTCATGGTCTTTTAAGCACAGAAATTTGCAAATTTCGAATTCACGTAGGATCAACCTAATTTTGCCAATCATATTTTCGAACCATTTATTGTTAGCATTTACAATTTTTCAAAAATTTTTTAAATATCTTTTTTAATCCACGGTTAGAACCTTCCATTAGTCGAGTCGAACCTTGATTGTGAGTGAGAGGTCTCATGTAAGGATTAAAAGTCTGATGTACGAAAAAATTAACAGATGTTTCAATATAATTGTCAAATAATTGTTTCAGAAATTTCTATCGTTGCAGTAATAATCTTACTTGTTTTTATTTAAAAAACTAGCTTTAAAATTTTACGCTGCAATATAAAAATACAACTTCTGCAATTTTTTTAACACCACACGACGTTTTAAAATATAATCGAGTTTGTTTGCATGGTTAAACATAGTGTTTCATTAGTCAGTAGGTTTTTTAACTGAAAAACTTCGGCTGGAAAATTGTTTCCTTTATCAATAGTCAAATGATAAGTCAGGCTCTTGTGGCATTCTCAAAGTCCTGAAAAATTCGATTATAAGTACCGCATTTCCTCTAATGAGCACTGCTTTTCAAAACGCCCAAAAATGTTTCCTCGCGATTTTTAGACGTGTCTGCATGGCGCAGTGGGTAAAGCGTTTGATTTTGCTGTTTTCAGGTCGTAGGTTCAAATCCGCCTAGCGACAGCACTATTATTTTTTGTGCTTTTGACTTTTCTAGGACCAAATTTTGATGAAAAACATGATTATCGTGAAAGAAAATACGGTTTATAATATAAAAATTACAGAAATTTAATCTTAATTAATTTAATCGAGGTCATTCTTTTTTGACTTCGGAGGCCAAAAATAGGTCATAGACGGCAAAATCACCTATGTCGCTAACTTTACTGTATTGCCCCGGATGTCAGCTTTCGTTTAAAAAACGAGCGACCAAAAAAGTGAGTTCTAATAGGGATATACCTAGCCCTTTTTCATTTAAGAGGGGTGGATTTTAGTCTATATTTGAGCTGATTTTCGTGTTTAAGCCCGATTTTGCTAACTTATGTTGGATGTCTTCCCGGAACTCTTGAAATAATTTACAATTATAAATAGGTACAAACACGACAAACATCCTCTTAGAAGAATTATTCCCAATGAAGTGGTATAAATGTAGGGATGGCAGACGCGGAATCGACTTTTTTGAATATTTTTCAAATTTTAGCTTTGACTATGTTCAGTTTTTTTTCTCGATGATGGATCAAATGAAAGAGGAAAATGTCAGCTACATTTTAGAATATAGAGTGTCTATGTTTTTCAACAAAAGTTAGAAAAATTATGCAAACGGTTGCGCGATTAAGAAAGTTGTTTTCGACTTCTTTCGACTTTTTAAATCGCGTAATCGTTTACATAATTTTCCCAACTTTTGCTTAAAAACTTAGACACTCTCTATTCTAAAATGTCTGCTGACCTTTTTCTTTTTCATTTGAGCCATCATAGAGAAAAAAACTGAACATAATCGAAGCTAAAATTTGAAAAACATTCAAAAAAGTCGATTCCGCGTCTGCCAACTCTATATAAATGATTGTTTTAACGTCTCAATAATTCCTACAATTTTGTAAAAATGACTTAAAACCATGATACCCATCATGGATTGCTTTTTTCTAAAAATTGTGTTTCTGATTTTTTGGTGTGGATAAAATTTTTCAATAAGATGTTTTCTATTAATGAGGATGTACTTAGTGGGTTTTTGCGATCCCGTAGAAGGCGACATTGTGAATTTTAGCCGATTTAAAGGAGGGGGAAAAGCCATTTAGGTTTGAAAAAGTGGCATCCATGGCGTCGTGCATAATCGTTTGTGTTTTTCGGCCCAAAATGGCGTGGGTGTACGGTCAGTTCGCCCCACGATCAGTTCGCCCCGTTTGTGTTTTAGGCTTAGGCAAGGGTAGGCCAGCGTATGTTAGGACGGACTCAAACATGTTCCCGAACTACAAAAAAGTTAAAAAAATAAGTTTGGGTTTGTTTTTTGTGACATAATGGTCATTTTTAAAAACGGGGCGAACTGATCTTGGGGCGAACTGACCGGGCGAACTGATCTGGGCGAACTGACCTGTCTCCAATGGCGTGCAGGTTCGATCCCACGTGGTGGCACGCTAATTTTTTTCTTGTTTGACCTGTTTCAGAGGTAATTCGATTTTTTTTAGTGCCCAATTCGGAATGAGCGACCCAAATTACAAGAAGCAATGGCTCAGCAGCAGCAAGCAAATATGGCTCAATTAGTGGCTCTCCTTCAGCAGCAAAATGGTGGTGGTGGCGACAATGCTCAGCCTGCTATCCCTCCTGCTATCTCTACATTGCCTCAACTGCCAGACATGGAAGTATTCAGTTCAGATGATAGCGATCAGAACAAGTTCCAAAATTGGATGAAGCGCTTCAAATTCTCTCTGGACTGCACGGCACCGAATATAGTGGAAGAAAGCAAAGTCAAGCTACTGATGACCAAGCTCTCTGCGGAAGCCTTTTCTGAATACTGCAAGAGCTGCTTGCCCAAGGAGGTGACCGAATTCAGTCTGGACGAAACAGTTAGTAGCCTTTTTAAATTATTTTCACGCTCCCGCTCCTTGGTCGTGCCTTCGATTGACCAAGGATGACGAGGAAGATTTCCGTCATTTTGTGAACAGGCTAAAAGATCAGCTGCGTCTCTTCAAATTCTCTGAGCTCAAAGAAGAAGAATTCAGTTGCCTGCTCTTGCTGTTAGGTCTCAAGTCTCCAAGGGATGCTGCTCTCCGAACTCGTTTGCTCCAGCGAATCAATGATGGTGACCGAAGTCAAATTCAATCAGTGGTGGAGGAAGCCGCTGGCTACTCGTCAACAATTGATTAAGCCAAACAGCTGGAAAGAAGTGCTAATGCTCTAGCTATCAATGCGATTTCAGCAAAGAAGGAATTCGGCAAAAAGAATTCAAGAAGCCAGCTGCTAAGAACCGTTCTTTCCTTCTTCCTGCTTGCGCTGTGCTCAAATGCATTGGATAAAGACTGTCCGAATATCAGCCATATGTGCTCGAAGTGCAAGAATACTGGTCACCTGGAACGTCAATGTGATCGCTTCACGAATTCCGTTCAAAGTTGGCCAGGAAAAGCCTTCCGCCTCAGCGCCGCATCAATCTGATCGAGTTGCCTTCTGTTCTTCTCAGCCAGTCGCCCTGCGCATCCCTTTCTCCACTGCTTCTGTGTTGGCGGATGGCATTGCTATCGACTCATTATTGGACTCTGGGGCTCAAGTCAATACACTGATGGAGTTCGCTATCTCTGCTGAGGCCGAATCAATATATCCTTTTCGTCTGAAATGCAAGCTCGTCTAGCAAATGGTTCCAGTTGCAACTTTCTAGAGAGGACAAGCTCTATTCGAAGCAAATGGTCATCTTCTACTCAAAGCTTTGTGGTGGTCAAGCCAGGTGGTCTAACACTGCTCCGGTCTCTCTGCTCTTCAATCTCTGGTACTTGACAAAGACTGTACTGCCAGCCTATGAATCTATCGTCTACAGCTGATCTGGGTGTCTTACCTGAGGATCCTTCGGTCTACCAAAGCTATGGTGGATCAATTACAAGTCAATTGCCGTCCGTTTTCTCTGCTGAGTTGGTTGCTGCACAAAGTTCCAAGCTGCTTTCTCTGTCCAGTAAAGGCTCTGCTCCCAGTCTTCGCCGTGCTCGTCAAGTGGCATATGCTCGTCAGAGGATGTCAAGAAATAACTTCGTCTTCAACCCAGGGGTTATCACTTCTATCTCTGCTTCCACTAGGCCGCTCCAATTCTGCTCATCAAAAAAGCCAATGGTTCTCCCGCCTGTGCAATGACTACTCAACTGGTCTCAATGATGCTCTGGAGTCAGATCATCATCCGCTACCGGCGCCTGAGGATATCTGCAATACGCTCAATGGAGGTACCATCTTCTCTCAGATAGATTTCTTTGACGCCTATTTGCAAGTGGAATTGGATGAAGAATCTAAGAAGCTATGCGCTATCAATACTCTGCTGAGTCTCTTCGCCCAATCGTTTGCCGTTTTGTGCCAAGCCTGCTCCAGCTATCTTACAAAGAATTACGGATTCATGCTCCCGCCCCGCTTATATGGATGATATCATCGCTCGTGAGCAAATCAGTAGGAACATGCTTAACATCTGCTGCTGCTATTCCAAACAATTGCGGACTTGGTTCAAAGTCAGAATGGAGAAATTGCCTTCTCCAAAGCTCTATCAAATATCTGGGGCAAATCATTGACAAATATGGCGTCCTCTGATCCTGCCAAGATTGAAGCCGTGGTCAATATGCCACCTCCGACTGAATTTTCGACGCTTCGCTCTATCTGGATATGGTCACTTCTACCAGCCTTACATCTCCGATCTGGTCAATATCAGGAAACTGCTGGATCTGCTGCTGCTACAAACAAGCTCTGGAAATGGATGGTGCCTGCCAGTCTGCTTTTCTCAGGATCAAAGAGTGCTTGCTTCTGATCTTCTTCTGACTCATTACGATCCGAATCTCCCAATCGCCGTCGCTGCTGATGCCTCAAACGTGGAATTGGTGCTGTGCTGCTTCATCGGGTGCAATTGTTCTCTCAAAGCTGTGGTCCATGCTTCTCGAACCCTATCTGCTGCTGAGAAGAACTACTCTCAAATTGAAAAAGAAGGTCTAGCTTTGGTCTTTGCTGTCAAGAAGTTCCACAAGATGATCTATGGGCGGCGATTCACTCTTCAAACAGATCATCAACCGCTGCTAGCTATCTTTGGTTCCAAGAAAGGTATTCTTTTTTATTTTGCTAATCGCCTTCAACGTTGGTCTGTGGTTATGCTAGCGTACGACTTTCAAATAGGTCAAGCGGAAAGGTTTGTCGACACTTTCAAACGATCTTTGCTCAAGTGCAAGGGACAGGGAATGGAACAATCTATGGAAGAATTCCTGATCAGCTATCGTACTACTCCGAGTGCTGCAGCTCCTGATGGCAAGTCTCCTGCAGAATCTTTTTTGCCCTAAATGCCCTCAGCCTGTGGATCAAATGCTTGCTGAAGTCGATCTCGCTCCTGCTGCTATGGATTATGTTGGTTGTTCTCTTGCTGTGGATAGGCCTCTAAGAAACAGAATCCCTCCGAAGCGCATTCAAATGAGCTGGACAAAGAAACACTATTATTAAGCGCCTCCTCTGTTTAGACTCCTTTGACCGAGGGAGGTGTTATATTGTCTGTTCGAATCTCGACACGACTGTTATTCGTGTCAGACTATGTTGCTCTTGGATCATAAGATCATTATTGTTGTGCTCGTGAAATAAAGTTATCGTTTATTTCCGCTCTCTGCTCTCTATTCGCTCTCAAGTCACAACATACTGTAAGTGTAACATTTTTTGTGCTTCAATCATTGGTTGTTTTCGTTTAGTCTCTCTGCTTCGGAAAGTCTCGAGAAAGTGATGAAGAATCGAGCTTTTCAACCCATATGGTAATCATCTATGATACATTTCGGTTGATGTCCTGCTGAATGCGTAAGAAATTAAGTCTACAAGGATCTCATTAGTGTTATTCGTCTGTTTGTATTCAATAAAATTTTGATTTTTGTTTGCGTCTCATGTGTTGTCTCTCACTTTTTTTTCAATCTGTTTCGTGACTTGCTTTAATTTCTTTATAATCAGTGGTGCCTCAAAAGAAGAATCAAGATGCTTAACCCGTGTGGTGGTCATTCATGGTACTGTGATTGTTGTGTTTCTCAATGTCTCAATATAAATCTTTTATATTCAGTTTCTCTCTCGACTTGATGGTGCCTTAAAAGAAACGAAGAATCAAGATGCTATACCCGCGTGGTGGTCAATGATGGTGCTGTGATTGTAGTACTCTTCTATGTTTTAATATAAATCTTTTTTATTCAGTCTCTCTCTCTCGACTCGGTGGTGCCTTGAGAAAAGAAACGAAGGATCAAGATGCTCAACCCGTGTGGTGGTCATTCATGGTACTGTGATTGTTGGATTCATCTTTGTCTCAATATAAATCTTTTATATTCAGTCTATCTTTCTGCCCGGTGATTCTCGGTAAGGAAAAGAAAGATGGTTGGAAAATAATAGACCCTACGTTGTTTTCATATTTGTTAATTCTGTATATCCATGTTATTTCTCTGTCTTAAAATTCAATAGTTGTTTGAGATGTCAATCAGACATTTTCTACTAATAGTAGAATTTGTCGCACAACTTTTCCTTCTAACCTTCTGTGAAATTCGGGTGAAACAACTAAACTTCACCGAAAATTAGTAGGAATTGTCGAGGACAAATTGTACTAATAGTAGACAATGTCTGATCGCCGCTTGAGACTGCTTGAAATTTCTAATGTCCTATCAAGTTTGTGTTTTTGACGCGCTTCTTTTTTGGAAATACTTCTTACTTTCTGCCATAAACAAAAAAGTTTGTATTGAGAACCTCGATAAATATCGAAATTCATTGAGTGAAAGGTCTCATTTTGGTAGCATTGAATTTAAAATGTCACAACATAAATTATATTTCCCCACAAACGTTCATCGAAAAATAAATCCCGCCCGAAGGGCGGGCAAAAACTAGTCTCAACTAAAACTCCTCTTCTAGAACATTCTATAGTTAAATAATCAAAATATATACACGGAGTTTTAGAAAAATACTTTTGAATTAAATGGTTGAATACTTAAGAATAGACGGACAAGCGACTTAGTTCATCACGAGTGAAATAGTTGGAAATGTCGCTAAGCTTTGCAACATACCATGATGGCTTAGTTACGGCAACTTTGACACCAGAATGGTTTCTTTTCATTTTTCAAAATTCACAAATAAGACAATTGTAAGGGAAGAGTTTGTCTAAATTAAAAAACTTACTTTACATGTTGCATGCACTTTTTGTAAGATTATCAAATGATAAGAAAACGCCTTGGCATTTTTAAATGTAAATTTTTTATTATTGCTTCTAAAAATTTCTTTGTAAGTAAAAGTTTATTATCAAACCAATGAAGCGAAATTGATTTTAAGAAAATGCAGTCACGCTAGTCAACAATCCGTGTTTAAAAAAAAGAACTAGTAGCGAATACCCCCCCCCTTCCCCATTTTTTTTAAACTTAAGTAAAGAGTACTCAAATATACGTGTCAGACCAGGAAAAAGTGCGTAAACTATTTATTAGTCACAACTTCCGTACTGGCCCTTGAACCTAAAATCGTTTGTATAGTTTACTGCAGTTGACTTTACAGTTAACTGTACAGCTAAACCCTGATTTAATGGCCTTCATACGTTTTATAGTTTGATGCAGTGGCCCTCCAATGTAGTGGTCTCGTAGGCTTATATATTGAGGTTTTACTGAAAACGCAAATTCGCTATTTATTTAATTTTTTGCTGAAAATTGTGATTGAGTTCCTATTTCTCCGGTTTTTCGGAGAATTCTTCGGTTTCTATTTCCTCGGAGAATTCCACAACCCTAGAAGTTACAGCGATTTGGGTAGGTCAGATTCTTGAGGGGGATATTCTATACTAGCACCAAAAAAACAACAATCCGTATTGGTCTCCCTGTTATTTTTTTTAATGTGGAAGACTTCTTGAAGCCTCAAAATTAAAGTCCCTAGGCTCCCTTTCGACGGCATAGCATGCTTAAATAGTTGAAGTGCTTTGCACAGATTTACCTGCAAAATAAATTAGAGAAAAAAGGGTACCCTTTTACAACGTTCCCCTCTTTTTATATTCTTAACAAAATGTTTTTCGGTCATTTAAAGACAACAAAAATGTTTCGGAAAGATGATTATCGACAAAACATACTGAACAGCAAAGCTTTTGTATTTCTGACTGCTCCAAAGACCTTAGATAAAAAAATTGAAACTAGGTGGAGAAGTTCTGTCAAGATATGCCTATAAAGCACATTAAAGATCTTTTTTGCATTAGAATATGTTGAAAAAGATGGTGAAAAGTGGCCCTTTACTGTTCCCTTCCTCTCCTTAAAATCCTTTATCCCCGTAAGTAGAATTGTGAATTGAAGTGTTTTTCAAGAAAAAACAAAAGGGGGACCAAGGCAAATTTGGTGGGACCTAAAGTTGACTAGAGCCTACATGAATTAAACTGTTTCGAACTGCAGATTCCATAAAACGAGATTATGGTACTTTTTATTTATTTAAACATGCCTATTTTATGCAAACAATGAAAACATATTAAATCAGGGTTGCGAACTCAAAATTTAGAAAAAGTACAATTTGGTTATTTTTGGTCAATAAAATTAATACTTCATCTAAGAATCCTCCTTGGCGACACAAATTGATGAAGGGTACGGATATATATTGTGCCAGCAGAATCAATGCATGTAACGGCACTAAAAATTTCGTATTGAAAAAGGTAAACATTAAGCCTGGTACCGATGAGTGCGGATTTTTTCATACCTCCTCACTCAGAAACGACCGTAACTTTTTTTTTAATTTTCAAAAATTATTCTGTTGGTGCCATCTTGTAGCTAAGATCCAGGGCTACCAGATAAGCTATTCATTAGATACATGTGATTCAAAACTTTTGGATAAAAATGAGTGGATCCGCACTCGATCCGAGGCGGATCCAGAGTGCGGATCCACTCATTTTTAACGAACTTTTTAAACCGACATCTACTTTATCAATATCTCATCTGGTAGCCCTGGATCTTAGCTACAAGATGGCACCAACAGAATAATTTTTGAAATTTAAAAAAAAAAAGTTACGGCCGTTTCCGAGTGAGGAGGTATGAAAAAATCCGCACTCATTGGGTACCAGGCCTAAAAAGAATAAAAAAATCAATTTTTTTTGGCAAAAAACAGTTTGACATTTAAATAAAATTAACAAATTTTTGCTCTGACTTTTGCTCTGACCAACTTTTGTAAGTCAGTGACTGGACTCTAACAAATACTACCTGAAATTGAAAGTACAGTAGATTAATCACTGCTGAGGTTGTCACTATTAATTTAAAAAACTTTGCGAAAATTCTTATAAAATTCGTACGAAAGTTTTCGTAATATATATTTTAAAATTTTTATGGAATTTGTTAAACAGCTTACATTGCAAGTCCAACTATAGTGTAGACCAGTGCAGCAATGGTGGGGAGTGTCCCAGTGGGACCAGTATTTTCATACCCTTAAAATATAAGTTGTTTTATTAATTACAAATATTTTTTAAAAAAGCGAAAACTAAAAGTGAAGTAAAAATTTGAAAAATGAATTTTCTATTTAAAAAAAATATTTTAAATTTTTTTAAAGATTCATTTGCTAAAACACAATTGTGCACATAATATTTTCATATCAATACCGATTTTCGCCGTAGTCATAAAGCAGTAGAACAAAGAGTTCCAATAAGACCAGTCTCGCCACTTTTGAACTATAAAAGCTCCGAAATTTAAAAAGCCCGTGAATATCAACAAAAGCAGCAATATAGGTATTTCCTTGTTCTCTGCACATTCCGATGTTTGCAAAGTCTCTGATTTGCACAGACATACAGATTTTGAGATTTCATCCGATAGATCAATACTTGATCTACTACCGCATCTTACTCTGCTCATTCTTCTAGGATGAGAGTTTTTTGATCTGAAGTACATTTTACATTTTTGAAAAAGAATTTTTTATGCAAACATTTGATCACAGATTTTGTGCAGTGCATTTAAGCAGTCTTTGAATATTTTCGCAATATCAGCAATAGCAACCAGAAGTATTGGATAGCCAAACAAGACATAAAACACAGAAAAACTTCGACCCGCAGCAGTAGCTGGATTTTGACCACCGTATCCTGAAACAAATACTGATGTTAAAAATGTTTAGGTGAAAAACTGTTACTAATGAATTTTAATTTCCATGTGCTGAAATAAAAAAACTGTCGTAACTAGGTTTGTCAAACAAGGAATTCCCCAGAATTCTGCAAATTGTTTGCCCCGAGTGAAAAAAACAGGGGAAATATAAAAGTGCTATTTACACTGGGTTCTCATCTCAAAATTTGAAATAAAGTACATTTGGCAAAATAAAGAACAATTTCTAAAAAAAATAAAGTACAATTTCTAAAGTGCCATTTTGTCCAGTGCTTGTTGAGATTTGAGCACCAAAAATGAAGACTTCGACGTAAAATCTCAAAATTTCTAAAGATTTAGGGTGCCGAATAAAGTACAAATTTTTAAATAAAGTACAGATGGGTAGCCTGTATTTACAAGACAACAAAAAATAATGATTTTATAGTTCGATTCGAAATTCCCGAAAAAAATTATTCAAAATTTATTTGTCTTTTCCAATTTTTTTCATTTTAGGTGACAATGATATTTCAGGTTGTAACGTAGCCTCAAAATGTCGCCATTATGTTATTTGTCGATAAGATAGAATGTCTGAAATCGTAAATTCATGTATCCTATTTGGAATTCCTTCGGGGAATCTCCCGAACAATTCCCCTATTTATATTTTGCCGAGAAATTTGACAACCGCAGTCATAACTGATAATGCTAAAAAACAATATAAAACAATCCCACTATATGAAAACCTAATCTCAGGGCTGTCAGCTCAAAATTGTGAAATAAAGTACATTTTGCAAAATAAAGAACAATTTGATCATTTTTCGTCAAAAGGTTCTATTTTATCCGGTGCTTATTAAGTTTTGAGAGTCAAAAATATAGTTTTGACTAAAATCTGAAAATTTCTAAAGATTTGAGGCCCGAAAAAAACAACAAATTTTTAAATAAAGTACAGTTGGAAGCCTTGCTTAATATTTTTTAATTAAAATCTAACCTATGACAGTGAGTATTGCAGCGGCATAGAACAAACTGTTGTTGAATGACCAAATGCAGGCCTTATCATCCTTGTCTTTGGTAGAAGAAGATTTAAGTAAATAATTTTCATTGAGAAACATCTTTTTATTAGCTACTGCGATCTTTATTGCCAGTTGCTCAAAATATTTTCGCCCAAGTTGGGCAATTTGTTTTCTATACAATTCAGGTTTTTTGTTTGGAATTCGCTTGATTGTCCACAGCCTGGAATGGAAATTGTCACGCAGTTTAAATATACCCACCATTTGAGATTCGCGCTCCTAAATATTAGTATTAGTTTTGAGAAATAGTAAAATGGTCAACAAGTGTTTGTGTACCTTTACTTCATTGCCAGATTCCAAGTAATAAAACACAGCACCTCCAAACAAAAGATAGGAAATGACAAGTAACTGTAGACAAATGTGTGGCGAAATTCTCTTAAAGAAGTAATATACCGTATTTAGTCTATTAAACGGCCCTCCTTGCGTTCAAAATCGTATTCTTGGCATTGTATTTTTGACCCAATTTTCAAAGACTTCTCTCAGGCAAGTTACCGCCTATTTTATAGTTAGTGAGATGAGATATAAAATAAGTAATAAGTTGCCTGACAGGACTTTTCAAAAAATGGGACAAAAACACGATGCCACAAACATGTTTTTTGAATTTAGGAAGGGCCGTTTACCGTATAACCTCTTTTAATCCTCCAGGGGGATTATTAATCAATCCTCCTCGGAGGGTGGGGATTATTAGAGGGTGGGGATTAATAGAGGGAGGGGATTATACTTCAACCTTTTCAGCGCCGAAGGCGCCGCAAATTTTTTAAAAACGTTATTTTAAAAATTGTAATTTTAATTTATGGAATTAAAAATTCCGCCTATATTTTTGTCTTACGTGTATTTGACGTCTTAATTTTCGTCTCACTTTTCGCTTACTTTTTTCTTCCACATGATTTTGTATATCCAGAAAGCTACTTTGCGTTCAAAAGTCGACTTCAGCTGTACAACTGCTCTCCAACAAAGCCAGACCATAAGCCCTAGTGGCGGGAAAGTCTTCCCACCATTCCTTCTCGTTGCGTTTGGTAGCGATGCCGAGTCTCTCCACTCTACGCAACGCCAGTTTCAATATTCCGTACATACTATTAGTGATCTATCAATCGCAGAAGTTGAACAGGTTTTTCGACCCTAGCGATGCAAATGCTTAGAACACAAATAATTAAATCATTCGTTTTTTATACCATTTCGGTACATTACCAGTGTTCATTTCCGTAGTCGAATTTACGGTTGCGATTTATGCGGCTGCGATCCGCCAGCACTTGAGATCGTCTTGGAATGGGTGGATTGAGCCCGACAGGAATTCTCTGAGGAAGTGATTGTCAAACTGTTTAATGGTTAGTTTTGATATTTCTCTTTAAGTATCAACGCAATTATTTGCTTTGTGCCTTCAACAAATCCGTCAATGGATCAGAGGATACACAAATAGCGTGCTTTCAACCAAGTGGGCCGATTGAATGGCCTCAACATTTTTTGCAAGATTAGAGAAAAAAACTAGGTCGAGATTGGCAGGACATTAAAAAAATAAGCCCCTAGAATGTTGACGAAAACTAGATTTTTATCAAAAATATCAATGAAAATAAGCTGTTCGATAGTGTTTGAAATGAAAGCTGAATTTTATTGGATCCAGGCCTCGTTTGTGAAAAAAAATCATTAAGTTTTAACATGGAAATTAACTAGTGAAATGTTAAAAAAAAACCAGCAAGGTCACCTCGAAAATCGGAAGGGGGATTATTAGAGGTGGGGGATTATTATTCGACCCTCTCGGGGGGTGGGATTATTAGAGGGTGGGTTTAATAGAGGGTGGGGGATTAATAGAGGTTATACGGTAATAGATTAAATACGGTATTTTTTTAAACTTTGATGTTATAAATCATTGCTGTGTAATGATTGTGAAAAAAAGACGCAAAAAAGTACTGATTTTTTTGAAATGATTTCTTGTTTCTTCTAGTGCTTCATTTTTTGAAGATTTTACTTTCGAGCAAAAAATTTTCATGGGTTCGATCTATCTAGAAAATAACTGCTGGAGCTGTTTGTTAAAGTTTTCAGCTGACCAGAGTTTTCCATTACTGTTGTCAGTTGTCGAAATTTTTGAGAAAAGTACGAAACTTTGATTTGAACTCGAAACCCCAAAATATATAAAATATAAAAAATCAGAATAACTGAGGTTTAAAACACCACTTTTCAATGAAAATAGACTCCCTCCCCCTAAAGTCTGTTCTCTTCTAAACATATGTTATTTTATGAAAATTTTCAAAGATCTCAAATAACAATTTCATTAACTGGCTGACAAGATTGAATTTGTATTATTTAAAAATAAAAATTTCGTGAAAATAAAAATAATTCACAAATATTGTTGCTACCTTTAATAGTTTACAGCTATTTGATGGAGGCGACCTGAAGTAAATTTGTTCTTCCCATTCTAGCTGTTTCATGCTCAAGTAATGACCATTCAAGTCCACCACGGCTTGCATCTCTTTCATGTTTTCTAAGAATTTTTCGTAGCCTTGAAATAAATAAAAAAAGAAGACACAAAAGAAGTTAAGAAAAGGCTGTCCGCCCGGTCAACACTTTTCGTCCTTTTGGACGAGAAACGAGATTTTTCAACTTTCGGTCTTCAGTTAACCGAGCCAAATGAAGTTTTGGTTGATCAACAATACCCTATTTGACATTTCTATCTATGAAATCATAACCTCCTTTTTTTATTAAAATAAAATAAATAGAAAAATAAAAAAAATAAAGTTTAAAATAAAAATACCCTAAAAATTACAGAGTAAATGATGCATTTATAAAAATTGAAAGTTAATAAGTGCAAGGGAAATGAACAAGCAAAGGGAATTGAAACATTCCAACATAAATTCTTCAACTTTAAATTCCTTAAGTTGAGGTGGGAATGTGAGGGTGGAGGTAACTCAAGAAGAGGAGACTCAGCTGACACATCTGTTTAAAACTGTTTTGCTCTTAGTCTAAAGAAAAAAGCGTGAACAGAAAGCTGCTGAAAGTTTCTCAATTAGAATTTAAATTTTGTTAACCCTCTACCGCCCATCGTACTCTCCAGACTCAACCATATTTAAAATAAAAAAACCCGTCGACAAAAACAATCCTATGTTAAGTATTTTTGACAAAAAAGCCACTGTTTGATTTCAACCGAAATGGCAAACACGGAGTTTTCTTATGTACTATAGACGACAGTAGCCAAACAAGGAGTGAAAAAGTACCTCCCTTTCTAATTTTGGAAATAACTCGACCATCCTGTAGAAAAGATTGTATAAACCAACGAAAACGAATTAAAAGCGCCTGATTCTGGCTGGAAAGGCACAATTTGGCTAAATTACACTATAACGCCTAGCTCAAAAACGACCTAAATCGTGTTTTTCCGACGTTTTAGCATCATAAACGTACAGAAAAAAATATTTCAAAGGCGCGGCTGGGCATTTTTGAAAAAAAGTTTAAAAAAAGTACCCCGAAGGAGGCGCACAGGGCTAGGTCGGTTAGAGATGCGCGCACTCTCTTACCTTAGACATGATTCCGAGAAGTACTCTTGATCATAAAATGCATTCACAGAGTCTTTTTGCCAAGCTCCAGTCGAAAAAGCCTGGTAGATGGCTACTAAGCAACCATTTCTTGACTATCCAGGTAGCTTTTTAGGTTATGTTACCTTCGTGCCCCAATGCAAAAAGTCAAATTTTCGGTGAATCTTTATTTTAATGCTCGGCTGCTCCCTAAAAACACTGTTTATTTACGTTGCTAAATTCTAAAGTGGATACTAAAACGTTGAGTGCTAAAACAGATGCTCAGATGCTAAAACGTTGAAAAAACACGATTTAGGGCGTTTTTGAGCTACACGGTATAATGTACTCCTACGCACGGTTTTATGTTGAAAAAACTGAAAATTAGAATTTAATTTTGCAATTCTAATCTCAGCTTTCTAACAAACTATTACAATTATTACTGAGCAATCTCAGTAATAGGCATTTTTATGATCTACAAACTAAAAATATATTTTTCAAACGCATTTTTAACCCCTCAAAACGAGCTCAGGGCAAAAACGGATGTTCAAGTCTAATATCGATTTTGGATGAGCTATCGAATGGTATATAACGTTTTCGATAGCCCACTGAGACTATGTGAAGTTCCCTTGTTAGCCTGAAAACTACCAAATTTTTAGAATTTCACCTCTACTAAAATCAAATTTTTTAACTTTAAAAAATTCAAGTCTTTTCTAAAAAAACTTTTTTTCTAAAAAAGCTAAATCATAATAATCCATTATAACATTTGATATAGTCAGTGTGATAAGTTTTTTTAACTATATGTCGCTGCGAATGGACAAGGCTCATTGTTTGGTCCATGTGTTTTGGTACATACAAACAAATGTTGAGGCATGTGACTTGTCCATTGTTCGCTTTCGCATCTAGTTCACACAGACCAGCTAGGGTGCACGGAATCTTAGGCAGGCGTAGAAATGTAGAGCAGCCCTCTGGCTCAAATATGTACTTTAGTATAACTTTACTCTTTTACAAATATTTTAAATTTTAACGCTATTCTAATTTTGAAAAAATTTGTTTTTGTATTCAAGTTCAATTTCTTCAACTGCTTCAAAGGACTATGATTTTTGCGCGCAGTGGTTGTCCCCGCCAATTCAATTTTTTTCCCAATCATTGAACTTCTGTACGGATTTTTTAACTTGGTTTCTAACAAACTATACCTAAAATAAAATTCTAGGCCTTGTTGAAGTTAAATGATTAGGAAAAAATTTGAATTGGCGGGCACAACCGCTGTTCGCAAAAACCATGGTCCTTTCATGAATTCTTCGACCATTAAATGTGGTGAGATAATATTTCATTTACCTTGAAAAAATTTTGCAAATGTTTTATAAAAAAAGTTCTTATCTATTTTTGTCTTCCTATTTTTTGAAGTTCTTATAAATATTAACCAACTACCTTTTTCAAGACTACCCTCGCATCCATGTGCATAGCTAAAGAAGCAAAATACAGGAGGATCTCATCGTGTGGCAATCTTTGCGCGATAATATCAGGTCCATAGACCGAGACTATAGCTGTGCACACAAACAGGTGGAAGTAAGAGGTCCTGTATCTGGACCAGCAAGCTTCCCATAAATGCAGTGCATCCACCTCTGGAAACTCTCTCTGAAGAAGAGCAAGATCCAGCGGTGAACAAACATCAAATCTGGCGCATCTCCGCCAAGAAATAGCAAGTAAGTGTAGAAGTCTGGAACTAGTAGCTTCATTAATTCTCGCAAATATTCCAAGTTTATCTCCATAATATTTCTGCTTTCTGTTTTGGGACTAGAACAGAATAGGGTTTGCTGCATGAGACCAGCAAAACACCAATAAGTGTCGGTTTCATCCCTGAGGGTGGAAAGTAGAGGGGCAAGAAGGTCAGACATGCCTTGAATGTAGTTTACGTCTGGGTAGCTGACTGCGTAGTTTAGTAAAATGGATCTGAAATTGCAAAGTTTGGTGGTTTTATGGCTGTTTCATAAGGTTGTAACAGAAATGCACCCGCAAAAGACTAAACTTCACCCTCAATTTTATGTTGCTATTTTTTTCGAATTTTTGTTATCATTTTTTAAAATATTTTATGTTTCTTGTGGCCTGATCTTGCTGGTTTCTGAGTAGAAAAAAAATTGGCCCTAGTAAAGAATCGGGTGCGTTTTTTCGCCTTGGTCCCCCCTATGGTTTTTTTTTCGAAAATTATGTTCCATTTTTACGATGATGTTTATTCTTTGTTTCTTATTTTTTACCTAGTTTTTCGTTGATATTTTGAACTATGCGAAAGTTTTTCGAGCAAATGGCAAAGACATATGACTGATGTTTCGGTTGTTGTGAATAAATAAGTTTCGAAAAACCATAGGGGGGACCAGGCAAAAAACGCACCCGATTCTTTACTAGGGTCAAAAAATCCGACTGCAACGACAACGTTTATAATAGAGCCGTTATTTTTTTGGGAATATGTGTGATGTCTCGAAAATTTTAAAAAAATTATGATTTTTCGCTTATTTTTTAACAGATGTATAAATTCGGGAGAGTAAACTGGCCATTTCAAACTGGGCCCATTCAAACTGGGCCAAAACTTGGCCCATTTTAAGGCTAAAAGTGGCCCAGTTTTGTCCAGTTTGAATGGGCCCAGTTTGAAATGCCCCAGTTTACTCCTCCCTATAAATTCTAATTTTTTAAGGAGATTTTAATAAAATAGCTATAAAAAGCCATAGCTACTTTTTATTTCCTTCATGCGAAGTATCAAAAAACTCGCTTCATAGTTTCCAAATTAGGGTTATTATCTCCAGCGAAAAACGGGTTTCTTCTGTCAGTCCTGACCACATCCTTGACTATGGTCGATTCAATAGCTAGAAAGGGTTGTTGACTTTGCTGGAAGACATCTTTTTCATGCGCACACGCTTGATGTTCTGGTAGCTAAGAAAGAGATCGTTTCTGATAGCTTCACGTTGTTCAAATGTGGACGTCCATGGGTAAACTCGCAGGAGGAAAGGCCAGATCTCTTTGCGCAAACTAAAGTCCATGGATGCAAAGTAGACAGCCTAAAATATTGTCTGTAGTCTTTTTTAGTGTTTAGGAGTGTACCTTTCTGATAGTAAATCCATCATCTATACTGCCGTCTGCATTCTTGTAAGATTTCCATAACTCCCAGCTAACTTTGTCGTACAACCCGTCTTCAGGATCTAACTCAGTTCTACTTATTTCTGGATGGCATATTAGTAGATGACGGTCAGGCAAGGGCGAGGGAGACCCTAAAAATTTTAACCACAATAATTTAGTATAGGGTGAACTATTTTGGATATTTGGCTAGGGCTGAAATGAAAACACAAGTTAAAAAAAATATTGAAAAATATGCAATATTTTTAAGGATATTTTGACTCACATCCTGCTGCACAGATTTAGCCTTGACCACATTCCAATGTTCGAACAGCTGTGCCAGCTTGTCTAGCCCTCCATAGTGAAAGTGCAGTATTTTGTATTGAGAGTCGTGACTAGCAATCACCAACTGGCCGCTGGTGCACTCAGGGTTGGAGTAGAACACTCGCATGGACCGCATTTTGCCTGTGAATGTGCTTATTCATAAAAAGTTATTTTAATTTTTACAATCTTACCCAAATTGACTGCAAAAGAGAGGTATTGGTAGATGGCTTCTGCTGAAATACCACCCTTTCCTTGGACAACATGGCCAAACTGCCTGAGTCAGTATCTTCTTCTGAGGTGGACTGCAGATCACTGGGATTGTACATTAGGTTATGCTCCTGTAAACCTACTGCTTTAACTTCTAAGCTGTCTTCAAGATAGGTGATACCTTAGCAAATTGTTCTGGAATGGTGCTTATCATAGTTTCACAGCTCCTCCTATAGCTTGCCATATCCAAAGCTTTAGCTAAATGTCAAAGTAGAGGTAAAAAGTTCTTTTAAAACAAAAACCTAATTTCCTCGAATCGGACACCACCCCCACTTTGCGTGTCTTTATCTCGAAAACAGTGAAAATTTAGCAGAACCATTTATTGCCCTTTCCTAACTACCGCGAGCTCTACCGCTTTTTAGATTTTGGTTGAGCACCCAAAGTCTCGAAATCGGTCCAAAATTTGTCTGATTTTGGGGGATCAATGCCTAAGAAATAAGCTATGGCGGCCTATCTGTGAAAGTATGGCATACCTTTATTTTCATCTGCTTCAGAGTCTTCATCACAAGAAGAACTTCCTACTCCTTCCTCTTTATCCGAGGCTTCGTCAGCCCCTGAAGTGGTGTCTGAACTTTCTGATATGGTCAAACCACGGTCTTCTTCAGTCCCTAGACCAGAAGGATGTTCCATGGGTGTGTTTGGTATAAGGTTAATGGATGGGATGCCCAATCCAGCTGATTCCCCTACATTTTCAAGTTTGTGGCCCAAACTCTGAGGTCTATCGTTCTGGAGTGAACTGGTGGACACATCTGAGGTTAGAGTGATCATCTCTCCTTCCATCTCCACACATATCTCAGTGGAAGCATGGCTATAAGGGGACTGCAGTGTAGTGCTTGTGTTGGTCAAGGTGCTCACTGATGAGCAGTTTTCATCAGCGGCTTCACTCTCATCACTTTCATTGCTTGACTTCTAGAAATTTATTTATTTATGATTTAGAGTTTTCGATACAAAGGCTCTTAACTTAAGAGTAGTGAAACAAAGAAAAAAACAGAAAATTGTGAATAATATTTCATATCTGTTCAGCAACCAGAGTTGGAACTGGCATTGGAATCGGAGTTAAACTTGGACTAAAGGGTGTTCACGGTGAAAAATACTGCAGCTCAGACCTTGTTTACAAAGTCGGAATTGCAGTATTTGTGATTGGTGGGCACGCTTGCGACGTCAATGTTTTTCAAGCTGTTTACTCAGACCCAAAGTTGCACGAGTGCCAGCACCAATTGTTTATGGCCGGGCAAAGTAAGTCAATTTTCAGGTGCCGGTGGTTGGCATTATCACCAATATTTTTAATACGGGGGGGGGCGGAGCGATGAATTTGCCCGATGCTGATTTTTTGAAGCGCAATATAAAAGTAGTTTAAAAGTGTAGTAAAATTTCAGAAATAAGGTAGAGATCGGAATCAGAGATACTTTTGGTGCAAATGGTACTCCACCAACTATAAATACTCCAACTTCGACTGTGTGAATACGATGGAGTCGGAGTAAAGTGTGTTCATGGTGCCAAATATCCAGCCCCAATGCCTAATACAACTCCGGTATCCCGAGCAATGTATCTCTACTTTTTGATAATATATCATAAAGACTAACCTCTATTTTGTGTTTGTCATTTGTCAGACTTTCTCTAGTATGACTTCTCGGAGACACACATCGAATGCTATAAAGCAATCGGTCAGTCTCAAACCGAACTTTGATATTAAAGCACAAAGTGCACCAAAGTTGACAAGCACAAACACAACACAATATCCAGTCCTTGTAAACCTGGCAGGATTTTTCTCAAGAGTAGTGTTGGGCAACCATTGCAAGACCAGAGTCACTCCAAACTGCTCATCATGTTGACAAGTGATGGTTAGATAACCGGGAGTGTGTACCACGCTGTCTTCCTCTTCAACTGATGGATCCTTCAAAAATAAATATATGCGTTTTCGCGAATTTGATAAAGCTTACTGATGGATATGCTTGGCCAGAAGTTGCCTCGTGAACACAAACATTGTTTTTGGAGTATATAATCTCGCCGTTTTTGCCCAAGAAAAAGCTGTTCACGCCTTAAAAATTAGGGCGCTAGAAGCGAATAACCCACCAACCCCCCCCCCCACACTCCGACCTTTTAAAGTTTCTGCAACTACCCTTGCAACAACAAGTTTAGGCTTAGCCCTTAGGCTTGGGGGTAGGCCAGCGTACGGAAGTTGTGACTAATAAAGAGTTTGCGCACATTTTCCGGGTCTGGGACATAAATTTGGGTACTTTTTACTTAAGTAAAAAAGTGGAAATCGTTGGGGGGGGGGGCGGATATTCGCTGCTAGGGTCAAAATTAGCAACTTTTAATGTTTGGGATATTTTGGCGTCAAAAAAGGACTTGTGATATATTCTGCTAGAGCATCAAGTTTTAATTTTCTTTTTTTGATGGAAGAATATTACAGAATTTCATTATAAACTACAGTCGACGCTCGATACAGCGAACCCCCGGGGATTAGCCGCAGGGTTCGTTATATCGAGTGTTCGTTGTATTGAGTGTACGTTAAATCGAGCGTTCTTCGTTAAAAAGTTGTAGGAGTTCGTTATATCGAGAGTTTATTCCAGCAACTACGTTAATTGAACAAATATACAATACTACATAGTAAATCAATTGACTGGAAAGAAAAACACTGGACTGTTTTATTTTCTTCTTATCTCCTTTGGCCAAGAAATAATCAAGCTGATCGCATTTCCGAAAGATTAATGGGTCAACATTATGCCTTTTATGTTTTCTATAAAAATGACGCGGCGCATAATAGCTCTCATGATCGATATGTCAAACATAAAAAAATGAAGACTGCTATATAAACCCTAAAAACGACTGTGCTGGTCCGGATAGTATTCTGTGGATAGCTCCTGGATGGGTGAAGCCTAACCACATTGGATCACGTGAAAATCGTTTTTTGTACAGTAAAAATAATCTCGTAAGAAAAATCAATTTGGGAAAACAGATTTTTGAAAATGAAACTAGAAATAAATTACGCCTATTTTGAAACTCTAGAATTTCTTGAAATTTTTAGAATTTCTTCACTTTTAAAATTTCAATAAAAAAATTGAAGGACTAAATCTGTAAAATTTTTGGCGCAAATTTTAAAACAGAACACAGTTTTATATTGCAACCTGTGAGAGTTCGTTATATCGAGCGTCATTATCCGATCCGGACCGCTCCGAGTGTTCGCTATATCGAGCGTTCGTTATATAGAGCGCCAGTTCAAATGCAACCAAACCAAAAAAAGTTTGTTATATCGAGAGTTTAGAGTATCGAGCGTTCGTTATATCGAGCGTCGACTGTAATAGTCTTTTAATTAAGCATTTAAGTATCTATAATAGGTCAGTCTTATTTATGTTTCGTTGGTCAGCAAAGAAAATAATGTAACATAGAAAAGTGACCGTCTATATATGGTCCGTTTTCGGTCAGTCTTCAAGGTTGACCTTTTATTGATTACTGACTACGGAAGTGGAGAAACTGTAACATTACAGCTATTTTTGGACAAAGTTTAAGTTTTTGGAAAAAACAACTGTGGGTATCTTTTGAAGTTATTAGATATATTAACACTCTGAGCAAATAAATTATTACCTCTTAAATTAGCTATGGCACCATGAGCCTTTTTAAAGAGCTCGCTAAAAGTGGCTGAAACAGTAGCTTTGTGGCTGTCCATATTCATCTCTCAGCAGACAAATGCTTTTTTAACAAAACATTGTTTTCTTGGAATAGACTATAAGGTTCTTTTTGGTTATCGGGAATACCCGATTCTTACGCATAAATTGTCTTAGCACGACTGAGGTCGGGTATTCCCGATAACCAAAAGAACCGACTATAATATTAGCAACAATAAACTTAATTGTTTTTTTACAGATCCATATAGTACGCAACTGTCCTGAAAAACAAAAATGGGCCCTAGTGCCGAATACGGTCCGGTTTTTGCCTTGCCCCCCCCCCTCCCCCGTTTTTTTACATTTTTTATATTTTATCTAGGTTTCCCTTGTTGTTAAACAAGCACTGCTAGCACTACGCCATAACATCAAAATAATACAGTTTATGAAAAACATATTTTTATGTTAATTCAATCCAACACGACGCAATGTGACCGATGCTAAAAATGACTTTGAGAAATATTTTATGGCTAAAATTCTTTGCCATATTTGTTATTCTTCAAAACGGTTTAAAGCCAAAAAAAGCCCAAGACAGAAATGAAAAATAAAAAGCAACAACAGAATAATAAAAAAACAAACGAAAATAAAAAACAACAAAAACAAAATAGAGGCATCAAGCAAAAAGATGGAAAAAAAAACAGGATTACCAAGGCGAAAACGGACCGGATTCGAAATTACCAGTTTTTTAATTTGCTTGATATTTCTTTTTATTCTCAAATTTATGGAGTGACTGAATATGTGGTTTGACAAAAAAAAGTATGTAGCAGTCTTATAGAGTCAAACTTTTCAATCAGATTACTTTAGACAAATTTCAACCTTTGATTGCTTGTAATAAATTATAACAAAAGAAATACCACAAAAATACAAAAGTGAAAATGTGTTATTACTCTTAATTTCTGAAAATATTTAATCAAGAAGTTAGTTATGGATAGTGTAAGAGCTATTAATGGATGACATTTAGCTAGCGCACACTTTATTGTCGGCTTACCCAACCACCAAACCAGCTAGCCAGAACAAAATATATTATTGCCCGTTATAGACAAGCTAGATGGCTAGCTGTATGTCTTTCTAATACCTAAAGCTAACTAAAGAATTGACAGAGAAATGCCAATTTTTCACTCTTCTTTCCTTTTGCATGCCGTTGTTCTGAATGGAACAAAAGTGGCATTTTGGAGTATATGTGCGCTACTTCAAATACTATTTTACGCAAAAAAGGCATTTCAAACAGTTGTGAATTTTAAATGGGGTTCTAACAAATTACGAGTATCATATCGTACCGTGAAATGCGTTTTTTATAGTTTGAGCTTCTTTGTCTGAGCAATTGAACTTGATAAAAGTACAATATACAATTGAACGTATTAATGTTTTATTGCTGGAGATTATTACAACTAAAATTTTTTAACTGTAATGTAACAAGAATATTTTCGTTTTCACATGCAGAGGAAGGACAGATCAACAGCAAACGCTTGTCAACTACATGTTGGCCCAAAAGATTCAGGAAAAATATTAAAATAGCGTAGCGTAGCTAGCTCCCTGACTAGGGTTGTGAAATGGAAAGTTTTCCGGAAAGCTTTCCTGACAGAAAAAACGCGGAAAGTTTTCCAAAAAAAATGGAAAGAAATTAATTCAAAATACCGTGCGTTGTGAAAAAATTTCTGTTGCTTTGGCATTTTCTCTAATTTACGGCTGTTTTGTTGACAGGTCCTTATGTTACCTTCATGATGAAGGTGGACACGGCTTCACAAGTGACATTCATCGAGGTTGTTTTTCAAATTTTCCCTCCAATTAATTTTTTTTTTGCATTTAAATGTGCTTTAGTCACAATTTTATTTATTTGCACTGAAAAGAGGTAACGAAAGTGATTTTCAATGAAAAAAGTGAGAAAAGTTCAAACACAGTGCTATACTATACCAATGACCAGCTAAAGGGTGCACTGTGAGCTGTCCTTGTGCTTTTCTCATTTTTTCATTGGCAATCATTATCATCATATCGTTTAAGTAGATATAAAAATTATGCAATCATTAAAAGCGTAAAAACACAACAAAAATTAAATAAAACAAAAATAAATAAATAAAAAAGCGTCCATGCGGGTTCGAACTCGAGGGCTTTGTCGACGACAGCATATGGAGTGCAAACCACCTCCCCCCTCTGCAAGGTGTCCAGTAAAAAGGCCTACGCAAAAACGCCTACACAAAAACGCCTACGCAAAAAGGCCTACACAAAAAGCCCTACAGTAAAAAGGCCTACAGTAAAAACGCCTATAAAATTATCTACATTTTTTCAGTCCTGAAACAAATAGAATTCCAATTTTCTGAGGTTGTTCATAGAAAATCATTTGAAAAACAAGGATAGTTAGACAAAAACATATCAATATTATTGGTTTAAAAATACGGAGCTAATTAGCCGCGGATTTAACTGACCACTGCCCGAGTAGCAGAAATCGGTGAAAGCTGGTCGCGGGTTCGATTCTCAGCCATGTCACAGCACGTCTAACATAGTTTTTAATACTAATGTATTACTGTTATTTGAGAAAAAATAATGTCTGCTGTCACTTGCATTGAAACATGTAACCTCACAATTTTGGAAAGGCTAATTTACCACAGGGAAAATTTACCACAGGGAAAGAATACACTAATAAATCGGAAAAACCGCAGTTTCGAGTTAGGAAATTAGACATTTTGAAATTGGCGCACAAATGAGTTTTGCCCAAATGAATGCCAACGCTGAAAAGAATATCGAAATTTCGGTACTTGTGCTGTTTAGACCCCCCCCATTTTTTTGGTTGTGAATGTTTTTTATGTTTTTAAGCATAATGTTCATAGTCCCCATTTTAATATTAATTATCGTTATGGAAATGTTCATTCAGTCCATCATTTTGTTCTATGCATGTATTCCAATTTCTTTGTTTTAGATAATGGAAGAACTCCGTAGATTCAACCTTGGAAATCTATATGAAAAGCTTTTGAATTGGACCGATGTCGAATTCGTAGAATGGTTACAAAATCTGAAGCTGCTCCATTCAAGTAGAATTTGTAGTTGTGGAAAATATTCACTTACATAAAAAAACATTCAAAACCAAAAAAATGGGGGGGGGGGTCTAAACAGCACAAGTACCGAAATTTCAATAGAAGCGTGAACTTAAATAGAATATATAAAGAAAGTTATAATTTTTTAAATCGAAACATGGCTAAGGCCTTTTTGTCACACAGACATCCAATTTTAATGCGTTTCAGGACATTTGTAGATCAAATTAGGTTTAGAAACAGTTGTAGGCCTTTTTACTATAGGCCTTTTAGCGTAGGCCTTTTTGCGTAGGCCTTTTTACTGTAGGCGTTTTTGCGTAGGCGTTTTTACGGTACTCCTCTGCAAAGAGTATTTTTCTCTAAGCAGACTTTTTTCATCTAAGCCTAAAGCATAAGCCTAAGTTGCTGCGCTACGCATTGCAAAAAAACTTTAAAAAAATCAAGGGAACCCAAATAGGACGCTTAGAGAAAATACTCTTTGGAGGGGGGGTGGATTGCACTTCAATTTTTACGCATTTTTCATTTGTTCTAAATAAGCGCACTTGTTCTGTAGTTTTTGTTTTCGTATTCTTACTTTCTCTGTATTGTCAGGTGAGGTAGTCAAGTGGATTGTCAGAATTATGTGATAGTGAACGAGATTTAGATCCCTTTTCTTTTTTCGGTTAAAATACTTATATTTTTAGTGTTTTTGCAATTTTTTTAACCAATTGCAAAATGGCGAAAATATTTGATTCGTAATGTTTGGGGTGTTGAAGTTTTAAATAAAGTTGATTACTTTTGTAACTAGAGATGGGCATTTCCTTTACCTAATACCAATACCAATATTTTTGGTTCTCTCTAGACCCAATACCAATATTTTAAAGTTGTGGACCTCAATATATTGCCCAATATCAATATTTTTTTCAAAAGTCTATTTGTTCACTAAAACATTAAAAAAAGTTCCTGATTCAGTCTAATAGGAACTCATGTTACGGACAAACAAGATTTTGAAAAAGGCATACGATGTAATTTCTAAACAAAAGATCTTTTGGAGTAAAAGACCGTGTGCTTTTTGCAAAAAACAGTACATTTCGGTGAAGAAAAGACAAAAAATTAAAAAGGCGCGTAAAACGGCAATTTAATTCTTGGCGTTTTGTTTGAGTTGAACTACAAGGAAATTCAAATTTTGAAAGGCTGTGACATGTACATTTCGATTTATTAGATAGTAAGTAAATGTTGTTAAGTACAAAAATTTTTTTGAAAAGGGGTGCCGGAGAACTGAGTTTTGCTTTTTAATGATGAAATTGCAAGAATTTAAAAAAACGATCGGCAAAATCGGGATCCTGACGATATTTCCGACCAGACTGTAAAAACAGAACTGGCAACAGTTTTCAAAAATTGGGCAAAAAAAGTGTCGGACCCGTGGCTGGAACAAACTTTTGGGGGTGCCAATAAACGAGATTTGACTGTACTTCGATATTTTCACTATAATATGCGCTTTCAAGATTTTTATAAAAGATTAGGAAAATGTCTTTAGATTGGTATATAAAAAATTAGATGCGCTAAAAGAATGCATGAGAAAACAAGCGATGAGAGGGGAAAAATGATTTTTGTCGGCCTGAAAAGCCACCTCAAAGCAACCTGCATGTAATACTTTAAAATAAAACAGGGAAATTTTTAAAAAAAATTGATGAAATTTTTGGTGGAATAAAAAAAATCACTGGCTCCCCGCCTTTATTTTTCAAATACAAGACCATGTCCCTTTAAAAATACATTATAGGATTACAATTTTTTTATTTTAATACATTTTTCTGATTTAATAAAGTGTTTGTCGTATTGTTTTTTGACTCACTTTTTCAGTACCGATCCTAGGCAAGTTGCGACCCAAATTGTAGCTAATAAAATAAGTCACAATTTTGATGGTAACTTGCATAAAGTGGGTCGAAAACACAGTCCGAAAAAATTACATTTCAAAACAGAGCATGCAGCATAATAAGAGCAAATAGGATGCGGAAAATTTGCATGTTTAGAGCAAGCTGTTGCAACAATCAATCTTTTTAGTTCAAACTAATACTGCTTTTGAACATTGTTTTCTTTTAGCACACAAACAAGGAAGTGTGGGCTTCTTGAGTTTGTTTTGTTGATAGTGACTATTTTTAAAAGTGAACTTAGGATTTGAATAGAACGTCTGTTTTGTATCTTCAGCATCTTCGTAATCTTGCATTTTATGGCGATAGTGACGAACCTCAGCCCTTTCTTTATAGTTCATTCTTCGCTTCTTGCCAAAATTGAACACGTGACTTTTCTAAAATTGAGTTTTTGCAATAAAAAACTTGATTTTATTTTTTATGCACCTTCCCTCTTTTCACAAAATTTACAAAAAAAACTTCAACGAATTTCTATTTATTTCCCAAGACTTTTTGGTAAGTGCAGTAAACTGCCAATCAAACCCTCATACTGTGAAGCATTTTTTGCTGAGTATATGTAAAAATGGGTCAGTTTGACCCAGAAACTCTATGTAACGAAGCGTTTGAGTAAAAATCAAGGAAAAGTGTGATGCCCTGAGGAATTTTTATTTGGAAATCATCGATTCAAATGTAGTAAAAAAACTTTGGCAATTTACCAAAAAAGACCAACAAAAGAGAAGTTGGGCAGAAGAAGCTCGGGAATTTGAACTGGGGAATTTATATTGGAGGGGGTTCAAATTGGGGGAAAATTTTATCTGAAAATAAGTAATAAGTCTGTAAATAATAATATATCTGTAAATAATAAGTCTGTAAATATAGCATGATTTTTACGCCAATTTAATTTTCCCCGATACGAATTCCCCCGATTTGAATTAAAAAGTTTGAATTTCCCAAAGCTTCTCCAGTGCAGCTGCTCTTTTACCGGTCCTTTTTGTGAATTACCAAAGTTTTAAACTTTGAGCCCCGAAAACTGCGTGTAAATCAAGGATTTCCAATAAAAATCGTGTCTTTAATTCAATCGCTGTACAAGAATGCGTTGTCATAATGATATTTGTTATTTCTTATGTAAAAAAGATATACGGTTTCAGTTTTAGGTCACAAAGTTAGCTTCAAGTGCGAGCATACGCACATGGAAATCAAGAAGCTAGTGAGATAGCCATGTGCAGCAAACCATGTAAATCTCATGTGAGTTAGACCTAGGGTTACGGCACAATGAGAGGACTCGGTACTGGCCTCACAACCCTCATTTCAACATCCTTGATTACACAAAAAAAAAATTTGTTTCAGATGGTGCGCGGGAGCCCTTGACAGAGTATTCAAAAGTGTAAATTTTTCGGGCCACCCTGTTGTTTTTTCCAAATAATCGTATAAAATAATAACCGTGTAAACGCAATTTCCTGTAACAGCTATTCTCACATTCTTTTTAGTAGCATGTCTGCTTTTTTTACTGCTAGCTAATACTGCAGAAAAAGAAATAACAAGGACAACAAAAAAGACTAATAAGAAATGTTTCACCAACATTTTATTATTAAAAACACAAATAATTTTAAAGTGTTATGTGTATTTATCTTTTTTACGATGCTACTTTTATTTACCTTTTATACATTCCCATTTGAAAATCTGTCTTCTTGAAAGGTGTGAATAATAAAATATTATGGATGCGTATTGCTCGAGCAAATGCTTTTCGAGTAATTTTCGGTCGAGCAATAGCTCAATACTCGAACGACCATTTTTAGAAATCACGCGAAAAAACCCATGCACATGATTTTATCCACCTCCCCACTGGATCTGATCAATCTTTCAGCATATTCGGAAATATCTTCCACCATAAACATGGTCTGCATGCTGCCAATTTTGCTGGCTTTGATCATAAGCAAGGAACACGATGCAACTGCCGCTGCCGCCAATCATGAGTTTGGCTTTTTGCTATTTTATAAATTTTTCTATTTTGGAGGTGGATACCTTTTTAAAATAATATCTGATGGACTACTTGCCCACCTTTGATTTACTTACAACTTTTTGACCTTTTTAATATTATTGATTACAACAAGAAATAATTTATGCTCCCAGCAGGATTCGAACCTGTGACTATGCCTTAGTTCCCGGAAAAACTCAAAATCTACTCTAAAATTCCTTGTTTCCCTGTGGTTTTTTTAGCAACTTTCAATTGTCCATTACTTTTTTTGGGTCATAGCCTTTTGACCGCCTTTCCCACTTTTCGAATTTATATACAACGTTATATGTCATTGGATGTTTGAAGAGGAGCTCTTTTATACTGTACAAAATCCAAAACAATGGCGAAAATTCTAAAAAATGCTTTTTTAAATAGTCATTTGTGAAGTGCAAAATTTTCTCAATTTCAAAATGTCAATTTTCACCTTTCGCTTAAAATTTAAAAAAATTACAAAAATTCTATCAGAAAGGCCTGCTATTTCTACGCCAGATTTACTTTGAAGGACTGGAGATCGAAAAAGTTACAGCTAACAGAAGATCACGCGTCACCATTATTTCAAATAATATCTTAAAGGCCTGACCTCTTCCTACTCGGTGGTCCCCGCCAATTCAAAAATTTTCCCTTGATCATTAGACTTCTGTCCGGATTTTTCCGCTAGGTCTCTAACAAAACTAAGCCTAAAATTTAATTTCAGGCCTAGTTTTGTTAGAAACGTGGCAGAAAAATCCGTACAGAATTCCAATGATCAAGGGAAAATTTGTGAATTGGCGGGGACCACCGAGTAGGAAGAGGTCAGGCCCTTTAAGTCATAAATGTTTTACTGTAATAGCCTTCGTAAATCATTATTAAGTGAAGCAATAAAGGGTACTATTTCTGTTCACACCCCCACCACAATTTTTTTTAAAAGTGTTCCCAAACACCCTATATCGACCTAAAATCACCTCAGCAGTTCAAAAAAGACATTATTTTTAAATTCTGGTCAATAAAAAATTGAGTTTTGGCCATTTTAAATTTTCGACCATGTACCTGTTTTTACCATGTTTTGGTCACTGGAGCTGGGCAAAAAGAGCCTCTTTGATCAAGAGTTGCTGTTTTAGAGTTGCTGTTTTTTGACCATTTTTAAAGCGATTTAGGGCTGTATTGGGGTGGAAAGGGACCAAAAAGGGGCCGCTTTTGTACAAAAAGGAAGATGTTGAACATAGTTTTGTTGACTGGGGCCTACCGCATGAATAACTCTGGTATGCATACATTTTTTATGCATCCAGAGTCACTTTCAACCAAGCCCCCTGCGCTCCCTTCCAGGGCGCAAGGGGCTTGGTTGCTTGGGGTCGAGATGTGCACACCCACACACCTTAGACACAAATCACTCGAAAGTGACTCTGGATGCATAAAAAATGTATGCATACCAGAGTTATTCATGCGGTAGGCCCCAGTCGACAAAACTATGTTCAACATCTTCCTTTTTGTACAAAAGCGGCCCCTTTTTGGTCCCTTTCCACCCCAATACAGCCCTAAATCCCTTTAAAATGGTCAAAAAGGGTATTTTAAGTGACACCCAAACTCAATTTTTTATCGACCAGAGTTCAAAAATAATGTCTTTTTGAACTGCTGAGGTGATTTTAGGTCGATATAGGGTGTTTGGGAACACTTTTAAAAAAAATTGTGGTGGGGTGTAAAGAGCAATAGTACCCAATAAAGGTTAAAATTTCTTTTGTGTCAAAACAATTTATTTTATAAAGATAAAAAAGAAGTAGAAAGCAAAACAGTTGTTTACAAATTCTTAATCGAGAACAAAAAAGAACAGAGAGCAAAACCGATTTGCAAAAGGGTTAGCAAACATCAAGATAACTAACTGACAAATTAATACCTCCTAAACTAAAAACAAGTAAACAACAAACATGTTTCTTTTCCCTCTATATCTAATTTTTGATTTGTTTTTAGTCGTTTTGTTTGAGACATTTGCTTTCAATAAATTTTTAATTATATTTGTTTAAAATGAAAAGTATCAAAGAAAAGTTGTTACATCTCCACAAATTGGATGAAGTGCTAAGAGTCGAAGAACTAGCAGGCAAAAAAGTTGCGATATTCCACGATGGAGTGGGTGTCCAAGATATGCTTCAGTTAATTGCCGAATCAGAAAATGCTCAGGTATTCACCATTGTTTTAAGTAATCTGACTGATTTATGGAGTCTTATTTTTATTCGGGTTTTTTTTAATTTAAGAGGCAATATCTGAAAAGCTTCAAAGGGGAAGCACGGCTTTTCAAAACGTCCGGAAAAGGTCCGATTTAGGTTTTTAGACGTGTCTGCATGGCGCAGTGGTAAATTGTTAATCATTTGTTAATAGCCACTACATCAAGGGTGCCACTATAGCGGGGGTAAACTTTCTCTATTTTCTTTACCGGCCAGCCAAACTGGTAAACTTTTCAACACACGATTTTACATAGAAAATAGGCAATTATCTTTAAGATCACGAATTCAACCCACATATGGACACCATTGATTTTTCAATTTTTTACCAATTTTTATTATTAGCCCAAAATCCAAATAAAAATTCTACAGTCTTTTATCTAAAATTCTAAATATTTAAAAGCAAGTTTATCAGGGAAACGATGAAGCCTTCACTATTGTCAATTTGACCACTTGCTACAACAAATATGAAGAATGGTGTCGGAAAATCCCAAGAATCCAAGTAAAATTGTTTTTTTACTTGCTACGGCAATTTAGTAATTTAGTCCTTCTATGCCATTAAATGCAACAATGATCCTTTGATAGCCAAAGTTTTGGCAGATGCTGGGTGTGGATTTGATTGCGCTTCCGATGAAGAAATTAATCAAGTAAGAAAAGTTTTTAAAAAAAGCTTAAATATGGTTGTGCCAATCCAGGAAACTGTCTCAGCCTTAAGCGAGTTTTAAGATACCAGCTTAGGAAAGACAGCTTAAAACAGAAATGCCACTTAACTTATCTGTACTTTAGACCTTAGGCAAGAAGTTGACTACAGCAGAAAATATAATATATGCCAACCCTGTCAAGCAGCGCTCTTTCATAGGTTATGCAGACAAGCTGGGCGTCCGTAAGATGACATTTGACAATGTGGAAGAACTGGACAAAATTAGAGAGATGCACAACAAACCTGAGTTAGTTAACCTACAGGGTGGGGCATTATAAACTAGCCATCAAATTTTGGCTATAACTTATTTATTTTTCAACATTTCGTCGAAATTTTTTTTATTCGAAAGAAGAATGGATGAGAAATCGATTGATATCAAAGTTTTAGGAAATCTTTATTTGAACACACCTAAACATCAACAGACAAAAATGACAACAATTTTTCACTCATATTCCTGTTCAACGCTCTTTCGATTCACTTCAAGGCAATATTCAAGACGGGTTTCATACGCACCGATTGCACAGTTTACCATCTGCTGTGGAAGGCTTGCGAAGGCATGTTCAATTATTTCTCGAAGCTCATTCATGTTGGCGATCGGTGTGGTGTAGACTTGGCTCTTGATCCATCCCCAAAGAAAGAAGTCGCACGGCGTCAAATCAGGTGAATGAGGAAGCCACGCAAAAGGAGCGGGAGCAGTCGGCGTTCCTTGACCCATCCATCGGAGCGGACAGTTCTCATCCAACCAGTTGCGCACAGCCAAAGAGCAGTGAGGAGTGTTTCTCTCTCTTCTCTTTTTTTAAGACCATTGTTTCTCTTGAGCTATGTAGACCATGACTAAAACAAGAATAATGAATTTTTAATCAAACATGTTTTAACGATGAGAACAGCTACAAAAATGAACAAATTTGGTATCAATCAATTTCTCATCCATTCCTCTTTCGAATAAAAAAAAATTCGACGAAACGTTGAAAAGTAAAAAAGTTATGGCCAAAATTCGATGGCTAGTTTATAATGCGCCACCCTGTAATTTATTAATTTAAAATAAAAACTTGTTTTTAGGCTTGTGTTGCGTATTCGAGTGGACGACCCAGCAGCTGAAAATAATTTGGGGGTTAAGTTTGGGTGTGACCCTCCTCTAGAAAACGGCAAGGAACTGTTAACAGCTGCTCAGACCATGAAACTTCCTGTTATTGGCATCGCGTAAGTGGTTTCTGCTGCATTTGGTTAGAAACAAAGTTTCGGTGCAATTAAATGGTATTACTCTAATCTGGTACCAAAATCTCCTTCCACGAAAATTGCTGATTTTTTAATATAATTAAAGGGGGAGTGTATCTCTTGTCCGTATCTGGTCCCGCATGGAAATCGTTAAAATTCAAATTACAGGGTGCGCCAAAAGTCCTGACACGGACAAAAATTCAAGATTTTTATGTCCCAACCTAACAATATTAAAAAAACAATAATACCATTCGAAAGCTTAGACAATTCTGCACAAGATGCATGATTCAGAATTTAAAAATCAACCTTTCGCATTTACGTAGGCACGTATTCTTTTCCGCCAACTTTCGACCGCCGAGGCGAGCAAATTTACATCAATTTAATTGGTTTGCTGCACCCTGTATAGCAGTTATGGGCAATTTAGTTGTCATTCGAAAGCTTATCTTTGTGCCTACAAAATGAGTGGTGAACGAAATAGTTTCGTTGATCACAAAAAAAGATTTGAATGTTTTAATGATTTTTATCTTCAGTTCCCTTAACTTTTTTCATATTTCTTAAATTTGTCCTTCAAAAAGGGTCTCACTTAAATGATTAAAAAAATTTTTCAGCGCATATGTTTCAGAGTTAAGTCAGGGCTTTCGAACGGTATATTTGCCTTCAAAGTTTATGTATCACAAAAGGTGCAGCAAACAATTGAATTAATGTAAATTTGTTCGCCTCGGTGGTCGGAAGTTGGCGGAAAAGAATACGTGCCTACGTAAATGCGAAAGGTTGATTTTTAAATTCTGAATGATGCATCTTGTGCAGAATTGTCTAAGCTTTCGAATGGTATTATTGTTTTTTTTAATATGTTAGGTTGGGACATAAAAATCTTGAATTTTTGTCCGTGTCAGGACTTTTGGCGCACCCTGTACCAGTGTTTTCAAAAATCACACTATCACACTTGTGTCACACTAACTTCATTTACCCTTTTCTCATAAATTTTGTTTTCGTATTTCGGATATTTTTGTACAGTTTTGTAGCTAAGATAATTCTCTATCGATTTATAGATCAAATATTTTGGTAGAATTCAAATGCGACAATTCCACACCAAAATCACACTAAAAATCACACTTTGTCACCAAAAGTGTGATTTTAAAGTCACACTTGGCGTGATTTTGTCAAAAATTATTTTTTACCAGACTTTTTGACAACTGAATCGATAGAGAAATATCTCAGCTACAAATTGGTACAAAAATATCCAGCATACGAAAACAAAACTTATGAGAAAAGGGTGGGTGAAGTTAGTGTGACCCAAAGTGTGAGGTGTGATTTTTGAAAACACTGCCCTGTACACCACATGGCTGGTTCGAATCTCTCTGGGTGTGAACTTTATTTTTTTCACATGTTATTTGACATATACAAAATAATTGTCAGGATCTTGTAAAACGAGCTAGATATCAGGCATGATTCCACAAGCATAATAGCTAAGCTACAGTTAAAACCAAGAACAGAAATTTGACTTTCGTCCGAAAATCGGTAATTTTTGTAAATCAAGGTATCCAAGCTACCCGATTTCTGAAGTAATTTTTGATGTACTGTCTATTTCTATTTGATGTAGAAATTTTTTTAAGGTACCTTGCGTATTTCAGACTCTAGAAAATGGCTATCACCCGCTAAAAAGTAATAAAATAGAGCGATAGATAAAATAGACATAAACCGAAATATATGTTTTCTGGCTGATTTCGCAAATTTAAGACAGTTGTTGACCGAAAAAGGCAATCCCGGAATCTTTCCAATCAATTCGTCGATATTTTTAGCATGAACTCAGCTCAATCGCTGAAAAACTGCGACGAAAATAAAGTGTACACCCAGAGAGATTCGAACCAGCAACCTCCAAATGTGGTTTAATTCGAATTTGAACGATTTCCATGTGGGACCAGACGGACAAGAGATATACTCCCCCTTTAAGCTATTTTTCGGTGATTAGGGGTCTAGCAGTGATTTGTACTGAAGATAATTTGGAATAATAGAGTAAAAATAGAGACAATACAAACTTTTCGATCGGGCCCTGTTCATCCGAAACCATTGACACTGACTAATATGATTCTTTAAAAGACTATTGCCGCCGCCGACAACGAGAATTTCAAATGTTTGAATGCGCGCGGGACACTTTTTTTACTCCGATAATGTTTGGCACAATGTTTTTGAATGTGTTATTGCTTTCAAAATGAAAATTATTAGGCTAAAATAGTTCCTCTTAACTCATGTGACTGAGTAGTGTGGTGGTAGAGGGTGTACGGTCAGTTCGGGGCGAAAACGGGGCGAACTGATCTTGGGGCGAACTGACCGGGGCGAACTGATCGTGGGGCGAACTGACCTGTCTCCGTGGTAGAGCAGCTATGGATGGTCAAAGTTGTTAGTAGGTTCGATTCCCAGTGTCGGCTCTGCTCTTTTAATGATTTAAGCATAACTTTACTAAAAAAATATTCTGAATATTTTCGGAAAAAAGTGTCCCACGCGAATTTAAACATTTGAAATTCTCGTTGTCGGCAACGGCAATGGTCCTTTAAAGGGCCATTGCAACCTGTTTTGAATTGTCCCCCGCCAATTCGAATTTTCGTGCCTAATCATTCAACTTCTGTACTGATTTTTCAACTTGGTTTCTAACAAAACAAGGCCTAGAATTTAATTTTAGATATAATTTTGTTAGAAACCAAGTTGAAAAATTCGTACAGAATTTCAATGATTCAGAAAAAAAATTGATTTGGCGGTGGACAACCGTTGTCGGGACGGCAATGGCCCTTTAATTAAGCTGTGGTGCTAGCACTAGTGGGTCAAACTTAAGTCGGTCTTGTTATTTCTGGTTCATAATGTAAAACGAATTGAATAAAGTACATGTTACATTGTTCAAATTTTATTTCTATACAGTCGACTCCCTCCATAGTGTACACCCCCGCCATAGTGTACACCCGGTTCCGATGTGGTTGGCCACCACACAGTCACCTCACTCCATAGTAACCCCCGCCATAGTGCACCCCTCGCGATAATGCACACCTGGAGCCGGTCTCTTGCGTGTGCACTATGGAGGAAGTTGACTGTATCTTTAATTGCAGTTTCCACGTGGGCAGTCGAGCACACGACCCTCAGTCCTACTGCCGAGGTATTATGTTTGCACGCAGACTGTTCGATATTGGCACTCAGCTTGGGCATCAAATGCGTTTACTAGACATTGGAGGAGGCTACCCTGGCTTTGACACTGAAAAAATTAGTTTTGACAGAGTAAGTGATACAAAATACAAGGTTTTCTCACTAAAGTCACAGCTTTGTTTGTGGTCACACCCTATTTTTCTTTGAAAATTTGCTTTTTAATTAAAAAGTGTATTTCATCTATGAAACTTTTATTTGATGCTTTTGTTTGAACAACCGTCTTCAACCAAGAAATTTTTTAAAAATTTCAGATGGCTCAAGCAATAAATGGTGCTTTGGATGAGTACTTTCCAGCTAAAGATTTTGGGCATGTAAGAATGATTTCGGAGCCAGGCAGATTCTTCGCTAGTACAGCGTATTCTTTGATGGTCAATGTGATTGGTGCTACTAAGGTGCCTGCGTCCAGGATCACCAAAAACAGTTTTTAAATATATTTTTGTATCAAATGTATTTTTTGTTGTGCTTGTTAGATGAAGACAAGGACAAAGAAGGCTACATGTATTACTTGAACGATGGATGCCATGGTTCCTTCAATTCAATAGTGTATGACCATTCCCACCCACACGGACAGGAACTTTTGGTAGTGACAGTCAGAGCTTTAAAAAAAAATTGAGAAAACTTGAAAAATAACTTTCTCATCGGTCCAATTATAAATTTAACATTTTTAACTTATATTGATACTATCCAGCAAAGTAATCAAGACGTTTTCAGATAACCAAACATTCCCCAGAAGACAGCTCTAAAACTTACCCACAATGATCTGGGGTCCTACATGTGCTGGAACCGACCAAATAGAGGCGCTCACCAATATGCGAAAGTTGAGGGTTGGCGACTGGATCTACTACCCTCACATGGGCGCATACACTTCAGCTTCTTCGTCTAGATTCAACGGGTTCAGAGGTCCAACTCCTTATTATGTCATGAATGACTGCACTTGGTAGGTGTTTTGGACAGTTTAGTATACGATTTTCCAATTTTTGATACTCTTAAATTGTTACAGAAAAAAATATTCCAGCTTCTTTTAAACACTTATCATAATTAAAAACAAAGATAATGCACTAAGAGAACCGATTAGTCAATTATTAAATCGTTTTTTACAATTACTTTATAAAAATCTCGCAAAAAAATACTTGTTGCAGGCAAACACTATATGGCTCCAATAAAGATGGCAAGAAGAAGAGAAAAGCCGTGTTCAACCAGCCAGTCAACAAAGATCAATTCAATCACCAAATACTTGCCTTGTTCAATAAACAATAACTATTATTTTTCAGGTCTTTTGGACTATGGAAAAAAATTCATAAAATGTAATAAAGTGTAATTTCATGTTCAGGACTCAAAGTCAAGACTGAAGTACCCTATTTATTCTAATAGAAGGCCAGTCTCTATTAGAAGCCAGTCTCTAATATAAGGCCACCCTCTGAGGGGGCTTGAAAAATAAAGATCAGTCTTTATTAGAAGGCCAGTCTCCAATAGAAGGCCACCCCCGCAAGAAGTGGGCCCAAAACAGATACTATCGAGAAATTTTGCTGTATGTAGATATTATATTAGCCGTATGCATAGTTGCACGGGCGCCGGTGTGCGCCCAAAACTTTTCAGAAAATAAGGGCGCTTATTTGAAAAACTCCGGCTCCGGCGCCCGTTTTTCAAGCAATTTTAGTATTTTTTCCAATATGTCTCTTTTCAAAAAATTTGCAATCTTTTTAATTTTTTATTGATTTTCGATTTAAAAAATAACACGATTAATTTTTTTGTACATATAGTTAACAGGAAAATCATGAAACTTAAGAAGTTTCAGCAATTGAACTTGTTACAATGAACTTCAATTTACACTATTTTGCATGCACTTAACAAGCTTATTAATGGTCCGGTTTTACTTATCACTGGCCATGCTAGCGTATGACATGTTGTTTATTTGTGCAAGCACAGCGGCTATGAATTGCACGTATATATTACTTCAACGCGAACAGCTGAAAGAAAAAATTCTAACGCATCGATAATTGTAAAATGTATAATCATGTTTTGTATAACAAGCAGGGCTGGGCACGGGCCTTGATTTTGCAGGCCCGGCCCGGACCTCGTTTTCAAAGGCCCGGCCCGGACAGTGGTCAGGCCCGGCCCAGCCCGGCCCGGGCCGACCCGGAAAAGCCCGGAAAATTTTCTCATTCGAAATTTTCGAACATTTTTTTAAAAATTCAAAATTTTACTAATATTTGAAATTTTAAGCTTTTTAAAAGAACTTTTCGCCTTAGAGAATTATTTTATGCGCCTTCCTTAAATTGTTTTACAGAAGTACTTTTCCTTTGCTTTTTTATTACTTATCTTTGGGCTATCTTGGTTTTCTTATGGCTTTTCTACCAATTGAAATAATTTGTGCGCTCCTTATTATCAATAATTAGTGCTTAAAGCTTCATTTAGATGTCATTAATTAATTTTTTTATTCGTTAGCAGTTTTTATCTAAGAGCTGTAGTGGTGTGAAACGCTGCAATGATAACCTTGTTAGATTGCCAAAAGCCTGAGGATTTTTTTGACACCAAAGTTGTATCCAAAGGGAATAAAAAGGAAGATAAACAAGGTTTGCACCCACTGGGATTCGAACTGGGAGTTCGAAATATTCAATTGCAATAAATGTATAATGAATGGGCGCTTGAATGCAGAAAATTGTTAAACGGTGAAAAAATTTCTTTGAATAGTGAAACTTACAGTTGTCTGTAAGTTAACCCGGGCCTAACCGGCCGGCCCGGCCGGAGCTTTTTAGGCCCGGCCCGAAATAGGCCCGAAATTGGTAAAAAAAATTCAAATTTTTTTTACCAATTTTCAAAATTTTAAGCCTTTTTCAACAACTTTTCGTCTATGAAAAATATTTTGGCGCCTTTCTTACATTTGTTTACGAAAAGTGCTTTTCCTTTACTTTTTTATTACTCGTCTTTGGTCTGTTTTGGTTTTCTTTTGGCTTTTTCTACCCATTAAAATGATGGGGAGGAGAAGAATGGGCCATTTCAAATAGCGCCAATACATTTGAGGGGAAAATCACCCAAAGTCTTGGCACGAAATGTATTTGGCATTATTTGAACTGGCACAATTTGAAATGGGTAATACTTAAATCTAGTACCAAAATACTTTTTTCTAGTACCAAAATTTAACATGCATAGAAAAACTTATTTTAAAGTTAGAGGTTTTTCCTTGACACATGAACGTGTAGCCCTGAATCTCAGCTTTCTAACTAGACTTCAGTTTCATGTGAAAGATTTCAAAGATATGAAAATTTTGAGCTTTGTATGAAGTAACTTTTTCGACCAAGTTCCTCTATTCAGACCCCTAAATATCCAACTTTTTAATTTTTACTGAAAAAGATATCTTGTTGAGTAGCTGAGATTCAGGGCTGCACCATGGTTAAAAAATTTCAAAAGTGTACCTACAAAGTGAGGAGAAAAGAGAAAATCTAAAATATGAAAATTTTGATACTAGAATTAAGCATTTTGGTGATAGAAAAAAGTACCACCCATTTGAAATGGGCACAAACTGCAGGAGCACAAACTGAATTTGCACTAACTAAAAAGACACAATTTGAATTGGCACAAACTAAAATGGCACATTCTACTCCTTCCCGCTTAACCAACACATGAACAGCACCCATCCATACGCAAACCTTTTTTTCTCCCTTTTTTATTCCTTCACTTACAAGTTTGGTGTAAAAATGATCCTCAGGATCTTGGCTATCTAACAACGTTATCATTGCAGTGTTTCACAGCCACCAGAGCTTAAAGATTAAAAACTGCTAACAAACAAAAAAGGACCCCTGTAATTTGTCGGACCAGGTCTAGGGTACGATTTTGCATTAATTTTTTGGTTTTCTTCTTAATTGATAAAGAATATATGGACCACATAGCACTGAAGGAAACCTTTAATTCGTCCAAAGATGAGCTTGTGACATTCTTCAGTATTTATTGCTCAAGAAAGTGCAATAAATTTTCAATACTAAACACAATTACAAAAAATTTACAAGGAAGTTATCGAGAACTAAAGTCTTAATCAAGACAAATTATCTGCACTTTTATTTGCACATAACCAACTTGCTTCCTAAATTACTAAAAAACTCAGACAATAACCTTTTAGTAATGTCTTTTAACACAAAGTTGCACTTATATTAAAGTCATGACGATACAGATATTTTTGGGTGTGCAACCTTAAATTATATCAACTTAAGTGGTTGTTCATCAGTATTTAAGTGAACCACCAAAAATTATATTTACCTCTATTTGAATAATAATTTTGTATTTTTTTAAATTTGTATAAGAGGTAAAATGTGAGTTATGTGATATGTCAATGATTTTACCAAAATCAATTATTGCCCAAAACTAAAAAAATACTCGAGAATACGGCATTTTACCACTGTCAAACCATCTTCAGCATGCTCGAATTAGTCCAGAAAACAGGTTTTGAAACCCGAAAAAGTAAAAAAAATTACTCCAAGTGGTCGACCACTTGGTTTAGTTGGTTCAGACTAAAAATTTGAATCCCGCAAAAATTTTCAAAATGCACGAATTTGAAAAGTCTGAGCCAATTCATGTCTGGACCAAATCGGTGTGGATCAATCCGGTTAATGCCCACGCCCCAGAATACCACTACTTGTGGACCACCCCCGATGTAGCATCACCCAGAAACAGCTGCCTGAGGGTCACCACCAGAGTACCAACACCTGGGTGTTTCCGGTATTTCGAAGTGTTTAGGTACTTTTGGGTGAATTTAGGTGGTCCGTCTCGTGGGTACGCTTACCTGGGTACCTCTTACCTGAGTAACAACACCTGGGTACCATCACCACGGTACTCCTACCTAGGTGCACACGCCTGGGTTCCAACGACTAGATACCCACGCCAAGTACCTAAGATACCATAAGCTTAGAGTATAACATCTAATAAACTATGTGCAATACATCAGTACAGAGAGCGAAATAACTATGCAAAAGTGAGTTGAAAAGAATAGGCAGAAAAAAAATCAACAAAAAACTGCCTTGTCACGCTTTGAACAACGGTTTGCTACAAACCACAGTTTGCAGCAAATTCGTCAAACGTTTGCTGCAAACGGTTTGAAGCAAACGGTTTGCCGGAGTACAAAAAGTGCAATTGTTTTTTCTGTAAACTAAAGATGAAGCTATCTTTCGGCAAATTACTAATCCATAAAAAATCGAAATTCAGTCTTTTTAGTACAAATGAAAAATTTGGTAATTGTGGAATTTTAGATTCTATTGGTGAAAATAGGATATTCGCAAGTATTAATCGTTTTTCTATATGATATCTCCTTCTTCTGGGAGTCAAGTTGATGTGCTCCATGATATCTACCAAACTTCGTATTAAGAAGTTCGGAAAAATTGAATTATAAATTGCACTACCAAGCTCAGATCAAAAAATTAAAAAACTACATTTCCTCAACTTTTCAAATAATTTCAAAACTCAGCAAATAATTGTAAAAAGTGCGAACTGGAAAATTTCAAAGTTTTTTTTTGGCAATTTTAACCTTTCCATGCGTGGCAGTTGATAAGGGAAAATATGGTAAATGACTTCATACAAAAATTGGTTTTGCAATAATTGTGATAACCTTTAAAAAAGGCATACCTATGCTATAAATGGGAGTAGTGCCTAATGAACACAGTTCAATTGTAGTATTATTGTATTGTGTTGATCAGGTTGGTGCGCCACCGACCTATCGGAAATAGGCAGAGGGATTGATTAATATAATGTCTTCTTCTTCTCCCACTTCTAACCCCCATCTTCCTATTCTTTCCTTTGAGCCGTTTCAACTATTTTTTTTGTGCTTCATTGCTGTGCAGTCTATCATTTATACATTCATCCATCTGTAGCAGTAGTAGTAGTCATAGTAGTAGTAAAATAGGCTGATTTTGTGCAGATATGATTGATTTCTCCCACAGCTTTATAAACTCGGCTATTTCTTGGCCATCAATTTAGTTGTATGGTTTATCGAGTGTAATAATGACCAAATAGTTGGTTCATCAAATGTTTCCATTCACTTGATTTTCAGCTGATTTTTTGCCAGCTGAGGAAATGTCATTACAAAGGAATTCAATTTTTTATTCTAAAAAGTCTTTGAGTATTATCGTATTACATGGGTTGTGTTTAACGTGTTTTTGAAGTCATTTGCCAGTTTTTGACAGTCTGGTCACGAAAGTCTCATAAATAGTTGGCCATTAAATTTTTGGATAATTTAACTTTTTGTAGTTCATTTCTGTGCCAAATGAATGGTGTGTCATCCAAAACTCCAAAGTTTCAGTCAGCGATGTCGGCATTTTGGGGTTTGAGCTGTATTTCCCCAAAAACTACGTTTGTCAAAAAGATCTGGAGCAGGTTTGATATGAATTTTTCGCCAAAAATAAATAATTTGCAGTTTGATGGAGTTGGAGCAGGCAAATACACTATTGGTTTGGGCCAATCTGAGATGTCATTTTGCTATAACAATGAGGATGTGTGCTCCTTAGCTCTGAGTGCAACATCTGCGCTGCTCCATAACTACAAGGTTGGCTTTTTAGAAAGTCTTTTACGGTTTTTTGACTTTTAATACCGACCCTTTATAACTGTGCAATTCCGAACTATGATTTCCCATAGCTTACCATAAAATCGACCATAAAGACTGTAACTTAGAGTTGCCTTTGCAGATAGACGCTGACTCCATAGGTTTTCTAGAAGTGGGAAGTGAGACCTTGATTGACAAAAGCAAAAGTGTCAAAACAGTGCTCATGGACTTGTTCGACGAAAACAGTGACATACAGGGGCCGACGTCAAGAATGCCTGTTTTGGGGGAACTCAAGCCATGCTCCATGCAGTCGACTGGGTCTATTCCAACTATGACACTGAGGGTAGTCATTATATTTTTATGCACTCTTCTTAGCAAATATGATAATATTTTCAGAGAGACTAGCTATAGTAGTGTGCGTAGACATTGCCGTGTATGCAGCTGGACCAGCTAGGTGCACAGGTTGGCTGTTTATTAGGCTGTCTAAAAATTTTCAGAATTATAATGTGAAAAAAAATGAGCTTGTATTATCGAAAACATAATTTCGTGGTCTTTAATTCTAATACTTGCAGGAGGAGCTGGTGCAGTTGCTCTGCTCATCGGCCCAAATGCTTCTTTAGTACTAGAAAGAGGCTTGCGAGGTGCGTTCTCCAAAAACACATATGACTTCTACAAGCCGTAGGCGGCGTCAGCTCCGAATATCCCACAGTAAACGGTCACAGCAGTATAGAGCTATATTTGACTGCCCTGGATCAGGCTTATGACAGGTACAGCCAAAAGTGCCAGAAGATTTTGGGCAAAAGTCAGTTTTTTGTTAATTTTTACTTTATTTAATTGTTTATTGATCGTAATTAAGCTAATTAAGTAACCTGTGAGCTTAAAATCAGCTGTGAGCTTAACTGCAGGTTCACAGTATTTTTTTAAACTCCCAATTTTACTAACAATTTATTTATCAATTCATTAATTCACTATTATTCCGATATAGGCTTGAATAGGCTAAATCTCCGAAAATTGATGATTTTTGAGGGTTTTTCGTTGACTGGTTTGGCTTATATTTTCTGACTTTTTATACAAGTCACACGTTACATACACTAAAATGTGGCCGAGATTGTGGTGCTTTAATTTGAACTGAAAACATTGCTGAACATTTGAGCTGAAGAAAAATTAATATAAATTTAGAGGTAGAGTTTGAAAAACCTTCCACGATATCCAATTCGATGCCATTCTCAATACGACTATCACAGAACTATTTAATAGTATTCTGCAGCTGGCGTTTTTCCGCAATTTAATTTACATATTCATTTGCAACCTCACACTCAAAATATAGCCCTGTTCTTGCCGTCATTTTCAGCATATGGTTGTATAAAATCATGTAAATTAAAATTGCAAAAAATGTCAGTTCCTAAATAATACCGAAATCCTACTCCTCAATAGTACTCATTTCATCATGGAATTGCAAGATCGCAAAATTGAGGCAGTTGCTGACAGCAAAGCAGTGCTGGAAATGGTCGAAATTGATTGCTCGATGATTTTTAGCTCTAATGGTCAAGAAACTCACTGAAAAAGCAAATTAAAAAACCCCAGAGCGACTTGATCTTTCGACAATAGGCGATGCGTATATAAAGCCCCCTTTAAGTCTACATATACTTCTTACTATATCCTAATAAGTATAAACCCATGTTTGAGTTCTTCCTAACATACGCTCGCAAACCCTTGCATGAACCTAAATCTAAAAAATCACAAAAATAAACATCAAGGAGCTGGGGGGGGGGGGTGGGGCAAGACATCTTATTTCGGAGCTCCCTCGAACACATATAGATCCAGATTGAAAAAAACTGAAGATTAGGTTGAAAAGGCAAAAATCTAAATAAAAAAGTGTCAGACCCTAGCCGAGGACGAACTTGGATAAAGCTTTTTTCTTTTCTTTTTTTGCAGCAAAAAAGGCCGATTTGCAGCAAAAAAGTCTATTTGTAGTAAGAAAAAGTCTTTTTGCAGCAGCAATATTTGCAGCAAAAAAAGTCTTTTTGCAGCAGGAAAAAGCTTTGTCCGACGAACTTGAGCGACTATCGATAGTCGACTGAAAATTCCAAAAAAAACATTTAAGCCAGACCAATTACTGACTTCTGTGCTCTTCACTTCACTCTCCCTTTCTAAACTGGCTCAGAAAGGGTTTGCTAGACTGACTTTTAGCAATTTCAAGGACGGGCATGATTTGAGCAGTGATATGGAGGCCGCAAATCTGGAGCCATTCAAGTAGACACTTTTATTGCTAAGATCATCATTAAAATTGCCAGTTTTAGAGCAGTCAATTTGAGCGAAACATTCAACGGCGATTTCACTACTGCCATCATGAAAGCTAGCCAGCCATTAATGATGAAGAAGTTGGATTGCAATTTGGACTTCACTCGACGATTGGGCAACATGTACACCCCATCTCTCTATTTGCAGTTGGTCAATTTTGTGAGCAAGTAAGGTTTGAAAAATTAAAACTTTTAATTAATTTTATTACTTTTTAATTAAATTACCAATTTTCGTGAGCTATTTCGTAAAATTTTGAAAATCTACGTCCGAAAATTGTTCGATTCAGCAGTAGAAGTTTGCCGTACTTAACTCAAAATTGGCTTCTTCGGCTTTTGTCAGCTAATTCTGACTTTTTCAAATAATGACAGTTAACTGTAACAAACTATCAGCTTTAGCCATCCCAATGACGAAGACGTGAACCAAAAAAAAGTCTGCTATTTTCATATGGGAGTGGCTGCATTGCTGTGATGTACTCTATTAAATTCCAAACTCACACCCCACAACTCAAACACCAATACCAGCAAATGGTGGAAAGTGGTCAGAGATCTAGTCAAAGGCTAGATGATCGCATCAAACACACCCCTCAACAATTTCAACAAGCCTTGAGTGGTAGAGAACAGCTAATTGCTACTAAAGGAGCCTATGCACCAGAAACTATCGATGTAAGCACTAGCTTTTTCCCAGGATCCTACTACCTAACAAGTGTTGATGAGAACTTATGTCGGACATACTCCAAAACACCTTATTGATTATGAATATAGGTTAAAATGGTGGCCAATCTTTGGGTTTAGTTAATATATGTGTGTAAAATAATTATATTTAATGCATAATAATAATAATTTATATCACTAATAAAGTATGAGAATTAAAAATTTTTGTAAATGTGTTATAATACTGCTTGATAGTTCCAGTTTAGTGGGTGCAGCTTTACATAAATGTTCAATTAATACAGCAATGTTACAGTGTCTGGCACAATGTAGCCCAGGTGTACTATACTTAAGCCAAAATCAACTGCCCGTTTTTTATTCAAGCGTCTTCAACCGAGATCATTTCTCAAATTTTACCACGACAAGCAAAACAAAATCGTTAATTTTTTTTAATCGGAAATCTCTTAACATTGTGTTTTAACACAGTTAGCGGTTTCATGAACTCTGCACAAAAAAAAGCAAGAAAACTGTCTCGAGTCGTTTCTCAAAAACACAGGGAGCGCTTTAATAAAAAAATTTAAACACAAGTGAATAATTTTAAAACTTTCAAACAGCAAGCAAACAGCAATTTTCAGAAAAAAATATTTAAAATTATTAACAAAAGAGAAATCTAAGGGGTAACCCCACACATAAGGCCAGCAACCAGTAGTGATGGCATAAGAAAAGAAGTCTTTACACAAGTTAAGTTAATATTTACATTTTTATTGAAAACTTTAAAAAAGACAATAAAATGAATAATTTAAGATTAATGGCCAAATTACACCTTCACACAACGGAGTGAGTCTGCGAGAAATTCTTGCTGCGACGCAGAATAGACGACCGAATAAACTAGAAAAATTATTTGAATAATTAGGAGTATTTTTTCATTATTTTATAATTGTACCCTACCTGCTTGGTGCATAATATTCGAAGTGTGATCTCAGAGTCATTGCTAGCATAAGTGGCTGATGAGGCTCTCCTGGAGCTCTGGGATACTGAAAAATAAGTAATCTTATTTATATTAATCAACTGTGCTCACAGTTAAATATTGCATTAGAAATACACATTTTTGCCAAATTCTGTTGTATGAACCCCTCCCTCTTCCCCAAAGCTATTCCTCTATCTATTTAAAGGCAATCGGTAACCCCTGATCATTTCTTAAAAAAAATACTTCCTCCCGAAGAGGCGTAGCCAGAAGTCATAATGGTTGAGCCCTTCCTGTTGTCTTGCCTGTGCCGATGCTCTTTCTTTTTTCGCTGTTTGTTGATCCAAGGGCAGAACATGGCACAAAACAGTCCTAACCCAAGGCACATGTAGAAGCGAAGCTAAAACATGGAAAACATACACGTGGCATTAAATGTGTTTAAAAATACCTTCTACATAAAAAAGATTTAGGACTTACCCTTCTCCTTATTGCTGGTGTTCTGATAGCCACAAGTAGAGGGTTGAGCAAAGGATCCACAAAAGCAGCAATTCTCATAATCTGGTACCAAGTTGCCAATCTGGCCACATCTGCTCTGTCATCCACCCAAAAAACTGCTATCTCAATAAAGCTCTGGCCAGACACCGAGATAAAAAAGGCCCCGAGGGACAATAGTAGGGTGTTAAAGAGTGTCTCCCTGCGTTTGTGAGGCTGTGTTCCCTGACTCCAGTGCTTAGGAAGTCATGTTGTAAGCGCACTCTCCAATGGCACACAAAGGTAATCAAAAAGACCACTATTGAAGCTACCAAAAAGCTAAGTGTGAATAGAGTGTGGCCTCTGAGAAGGTAGACCCCGAAGTCATGAAATACAGCTATTAAGTCACAGCGTTGACCTATTTCAGAGAAGTCTGACAGTTGGGAACTGTTGCATTGCATAAAAGCAGGGCTGAGCCTACTTTGGTGATTAATTGGTCTAAACAATTTGAACAAGTATTGTATCTTATATTACTTTAGCAGATTTAGGCCCTATCCCTGATACCGGTCTTTTTGTTCTTTTCAAAAAAACCGGGGTGTCAAGGCAAAGGGCGTACCAGGTATCAGTGATAGCCCAGATTTATTACCTAAATTAGTAATAGCTGAGTACTGAAGGCGGAAAAAAGGACATGAGTGACAACGAGGAATAGCCAAACCAGTGAAAACACAGTAATTACACATTTTCGCGAGAGCTTTATGGCTTTTCCCGACATAGATCTGTTGATGACTACCTCAAACCGAAAATTTGTATATTTAATAAATTAATTTAGGCTAAATTACGAGCACAAGGACCAGTAGATGAGTCAGACCAAGAAGAGATCCATTTTGAGCTAAAGAAAACAAAGTCTCTTGAGCCAAGTTCTTCAAAAACTCTGAAGGGGCATAAAGATGGTCTGAAGGGTTTCTGCCACATACAAGGCTGCATCGGTGGTAGTTGGTGACTGAATTAGTAGAAGGTAAAATGAAAATGCACATTTAGGATTTTAAAGGGGCACGCTGTATACTTATGGCGAAAACATATTTTTTTTACCTAGGAAAGTCGGATACCAGAAAATCAAAAGACCTTTTTTAGAAATTCAACTTTTTGTTGGGCATCATCCCAGCAATACCGTATATCTTTCAAAATAGCAGTAATTATTGCGTGCTCAGGCGTCACTATATGCAGTGTCAACTGCATGTGAAAATGTAGCTTTTAGAAATTTCAAGTGTAAAAACCTGACCTCATCCACACTTCCATAACTGATGCCAGCTAACATGTCTGAAAAGAGGCACACAAAAGAGGCAACAAACAGAGCATTGGAGAAGAGGATGTTAAATATGAAGAGTATAGTGGCTGTGGACAAGTGCTTTCTGGTTTGGTAGAGCAGAACTGACAGGAATAAGGTGTTCAGCACAATACCTACTAGCAAACACGTTTCCACATACACACCTAGTAAGGCCTCTTTGCCTAGGTCTTCGAAGTCACTGAAATAGCAAATTCATAAAAAATTATCCCACAGAAAGTAATGGCTTGTTCACGTTGTTAGAGTTAGATTTCGGGATTTTGGTTACGTGAACACCTCTGATCCTAACTCTCACTCTAACTCGAGGGTGTTCATGTACCCAGAGTTCGAGGTTGGATTTAAAGGTGTTCATGTATATAACTTGGATTTTCTCTTAGTAAGCTCCCAAAAACTAACTTTCAGCTTTAGATGGCTTTGGAGTGAGATTCTGAGCTATCTAAGCTATATACATGAACATTTTTAATAGGGATGGCCTCCTCCCAGAACTCGAACTCTAACTCTGACAACGTGAAAAAACCATAAGAAAAATGGCGCTAGTAGCGAATACCCCCCCCCCCCCAAGCATCCGACCTTTAAAAATTGCTGTAACTACCCTTGCAAACAACAAGTTTAGGCTTAGCCCTTAGGCTTAGGGGTATGCCAGCGTACGGAAGTTGTGACTAATAAGAGTTTACGCATATTTCCGGGGTCTGGGACATAAATTTGGGTACTTTTTACTAAAGTAAAAAAAGTGAAAATCGTTGGGGAGGGAGGGGGTGGTTTTCGCTACTAGCGTCGAAAAATTTTTTAATTCAAAAGCCTGATTTTCGATTTACGAGATTATAAAGTCAGCGCAAGTATGTTTACACGAAACTGTGAAAATTAAAAAATATTAGAATCCTTATTAACAAAAAAAAGTTAAATTACTCAAGCATTTTAGCATCTAAGTTCTCGTAGAATGTAGCGTCAAAGTTAAAGCATTCATCAGTTGTGTGCCTTCTAGATTAATCATGTCAAGAATTATAGGTCCAATGGTGGCACTGATGTCTCTGTAGACATTACTAAACTGAACGAGGTAGTTGTCTCAATTATAGAAGATTCCCATTCTCGTCAAAGTAGGCATTAGACTCTCGCAGTTTGCATCTAAAACGAATTTTTTATAAATTAAAAAAAATTATGACTTTGCAAAAAATTCAATATTCTTCTGCTGAAATAATCTAAAAGTTCTTTGAAGCAGATTTTTCGACAAAGATTTAAATTGAATTTTAAGACTGCAGCTACATGCGCAGTGAGTGCAGCTGTTTTCATAACCCCTAACTGAGATACACAGTCGAATCCCGCTGTAACTGCTATGTTTACGCAGTCCCGCAATATAACGTTACAATTTTATACAGTCCCGCGAAAATCGTTTGAACACAAAGTCAAATTCTCCAACCTGTAAGCCAGCTGCATTCTCTCGGCCATTTGAATGGCAGCTAGTGGAAAGTGTTGCAATAACAACCTCGTCTTCAACACTAACTGCGGCAAGTTGCTATAGGCACTAACCGCCTTTTTTAGAAACCCACTTAACCATTCATAAAAGCTGTGTCATTGGCGAGGGCTTGGCCAAAACTACCTCCTTGCACATTGCCATTGCGATTATTTGAGTTAGAGTTTTGGGTAATGCTCTGATAGTTGGTGTCAAATTCTTTGAAAGTGTTGCAGGGTCGAGAAAAACGGGTGAAGAATGTTCGGGTGTGGATATAGTCTCATTTTTGGCATCACATTTCTAAATGTTAGGTATAAACTGGATCAGAGGCAATAACTTGTAAGTTACTACCAATCTGAAAAGTTCTAAAGGACTAAGTTCTGGATCATCCACATGACACGCCTGTACAAGTCTTCGTAGATGGAGGCAGCTCGGTCACAAATTTCTCTGAAAATTTGCGATTTCAGAATTTTTCAGAAAAATTCATAACATTTTTAAAGAAATACTGGCAAGGTAAAAAAAACCCCATTGAGGGATAGGGCCGAATTCTTTCAAATAGTTTTTATCTCGAACGGAATTTTTAATTTAAAAGCAAGTTTTTTATGTTAAAGCAGTTTTACATGCAAATATACCATGCTGAACATGAATCCGGTGTAAGAATCATAGATTTAACTCGTGCAAACAAAGTTTTACGTCAAACAAAGTTTGTTGACATTTTACGAGTTATTTCAACAAAGAACCTGTTTGACCACAGTAGTCTATAAAAATTTCAATTTTTCAGCCTTTCTTAACACGCCAAGGCCTGACTGTAAAAGCACATTCTGGTGCAGAATTTTATGGAGAATCTTTCTATCGCGGTGGATTTTTTAGAAGGCCAACTTTTCCGCTGAAACTGTCATTTTTAGAAACAACTAAAATGACTGGAAGGGTTTTGTGAAAAGGTCTGTGGCCTTTGATAACATAACCATTCACATACCTATAATACCTCTTTTGTAGGAGAGGTGATGAGCTTTCTAACGCATATTTATGTTTTTTGTTAAGTATATCGGCAAATAAATATATTTCAAAATTAGGTGTCATCTTTCATTCACAAAATTTTCGTGAAAGAATGGTGTAACATTTTTTGCAATGGCAAAGCACTATATATGATCAACAAAAAAAGAAAGACTGGATAGTGGCAGTCATTTTGACACCAGATGCAGCGATAGTTTATGATAATATGGTCACAAAATATGCAAAATTAAAATATAAGTTGTAACACAAATTCCCTTAACTTTTTTCTGCTAGCCAAACTGTCGATTCTGACACCGGATTCATGTTGAACATGGTTAATTTCCTTATAAAACTGCTCTTGGAATACCGAAGACACTGTAATAGTTTATAATAATACCTCATGGTGTTATCGCTTCTAAAAAAGTGCTAAAAAGTTCATCTCTTTGATCAAAAGAAAAAAAGTTGGCGCGGAATTATCCGGCGCGGAATTATCGCCGTGCCAAAATACGGTATTTCCGCTGAGGTTGAGACCTTTGAAGAGCTATCTGCAAACCAGGACCTAAACGACTAGAGGCGTATGAAGCAAAATAGAGTGTTTTTTTTATTTTATAGAAGAATATTTACAGAAAAATTTGCTAGAAAATTATCACCGCAAGCTTTGTTTACAAAATATCGAATTCACTATACGACAAAAAGTTATCAACGTCTAAAATCGGTGTAATTTTCCGAGACATCCTTTTTGCAGAAATTGCTGTGATACAGAACGAAAAATAGTCAAACCTAATGGAATAATCGGCAGGACCTGTCAGATTCCAAATCTGTCCAAAAAAATTAAAAAAACCGCAAAATCATGCAAAATAAAAATATTTCTGGTTAAAAATGCTTTTGAAAATGCTCATCGGATTTGTCGAATTTCGGGATCGGTATTTTCAAAATTGATCGGGAGGGATTCGGGATCGGGATTCAGCACCGAAATCTCCCTAATCGGGATCACGTTCGGGAGGGATCCCGATCCCGTGCACACTCTAAAAACAGAGTTACGAAAACAAATTTATCTAGGGAAAGTTATATTCTGGATTTAACATAAAACTTTGAAAAAGAGCTTCTGCGGTTTTAAGTGTACAAATTTTTTAGAAAAATTTTTTTCCATCCCTGTGCAGACTAATTGTAGAAATTATAAAAACTTTAGACAGATTTTAAGGAACACTTGTGCAAAATTCTTCAATTTTTCTTGAGTATTCTTCCTTAGCTGCGGATAATTGCGCGGATTTTATCCGTATCCACGGATATTTCTATCCGTGATTGTTACTACGGGTTTTTATCCGCGGATTTTTCTATCCACGGATTTTATCCGTTGATTGTTACTACCACCCAGGTTCTACATAAAAACTGGTTCTAAAGTTGCTGTGGCCTGATGTAATTTATGCTTTCTTATGAATAATTTTCAAATGAGTATGATGGTGTACATAAATTTCTGAACACCAGCCCAATTAGTCCATTCAATATTCTCCAGGGCCTAATGCACCAAAATCATATTGCACTAGGAGAAAACAATGCCTTATTCGACGTGCCACTGTAAAATTCTGCACCAGAATGTGCTGGTTTTACAGTCAGGCCTTGGCGTGTTGAAGCGCAGGAACAGCGCTACAAAATGAAATAAAATTTAGTATGGCCAACGCGAAATAAGGACGCCAAAGATAGGTTTCTTTCTTAACTTAACTATTTTCCAAAATGACAACTTTTCAAACTTTAGCTCATTTGACCAAATTTCTGAACAATTTTGGAAAATCCTTATGCGCATTAAAAGCGCCTTAATAAGGAGTAAGATGAGATATTATGAGTTTGAGATTGATCACAAAAGTTGGAGCTAGAGGCATTAAAAACGGGCAACCGATGGCCAACCAGCTTTAAACGATTATTGCTCAGCTCTTATAAAGTTTTCTAGAAGAGTTTAGCGGTTTTGAGCTCCTCAGAGTTAAGGCTACAAGATAGGAATAAAAGGAAAATTTTAATTTTTCCGTCATGGCCAGACACTGAGCTCTTTTTTACAGATTGTGTGTTTTAACTTCATATTGTTACCTTCGATCCTTATTCTCTTTTCATAAATTATACGAAAGACTTCAGCGTAACTAGCCAGATGGTATCTTCCGATATTGTCTGTTCTTTGCATACCTTAAAGTGTGTTTTCTATATAGCAACAAGAGTTGAACAAACCATAGAAAAGGCGGCCATCAACAAGTCCATTTGAAAGTCCCTGGTGTACTGGTTCTGGGTCTTTAGCTTGTAGATGCTGCAGAAGCCCATTGACTGCATAAACCACACTAGACCTTCATACCTTCTTGACTGCAACAATTGGGTAAAGTTTTTCTGGCACATGATCGAATGGCGGACCAAATTGTTCAGCTGCAAATTTATGTTCTAACAAAGAGATGTCTTAAAATTGTAAAAAAATCAAGGATTTCTGCAAGTAACTTTTCAAAGACCATCTTTTCTAAACACAACATCAATGTAAATTTAGGTGTTTATTTATTGGTCTTTTTAAAAAAGGGAGAAGAAAACTTTTAAGAGACTATAAAAGAGTAAAAATAAAGACCGAAATTCAAATTGCTTTTGTCTCGTGGAATTCAAACATTTGAAATTGGACTTAATAACGTGGGCATCAAGTTACCCAGTCTAAAATTAATTATTTAAAAATTTGTTTTTTCGATTTTTTCAAGCTAAGTATTTGAAGTCTCGAAGAAAATTTTAAATATTTGGTTTTTGCATTTTTTAAATTTAATGAGCTCTACTGGTTTGAGTTGAGCACCTAAAAATCTCAATAATGAGCCGGAATTTTTTTCATTTCTGTAATATCAAAATTAATCGGTCCGGGCTGATTAATGAATTCAATATTGAATACTAGCTGGACTATTTTCCATATTAATTTATGTCACTGAAGAATTGGACCCTACTATAGAATACCCCCCAAATTTTTTCTTCTAAAACTTAAGTAAAGACTACCCAAATTTATGTCCCAGACCCCGGAAAATATGCGTAAACTCTTTATTAGTCACAACTTCCGTACGTTGGCCTACCCCAAGCCTAAGGGCTAAGCCTAAACTTGTTGTTTGCAAGGTAGTTACACCATTTTTAAAAGGTCGGATTTTGGGGCGGGGGGGGGGCTGTATTCTATAGTAGCGCCAAGAATTGCTTATACTATTTTTTGAAAGAAATTAACTTTTTCATGAATAAAAATGGGAATGGTTCGTTCGAAAAAGTTCTAAAAACTTAAAAAGTGTCTGCTATCTTTATATGTTCTTTATTGGCTTTTTTGAGCTGGGATACGACGAGTGAAAAATAAGGCAAATTTTAAAAGAGCCATTTTGCGTGCTTTGCAATTCCAAATTTTCAGACACCAAATTGGTGTCCAGCACGACGGTTGACTTATAAAAATGAGCTTAAATCTCAAAACTTACTCACATCTTGAGTTCCAAAGACAACAATCATCAAAAGAAAAGTCCGTAAATTTTTCCCAAGAATAGGTTTGAATTTTTGTTGTCTCGAGTGGAACTCAAAATATGAGTAAGTTCTGAGATTTAAACCGGTCATGCTGGACACGAATTTGATGTCAGAAACTTTGAACTGCAAAGCAAACATACATAATGGCTCTTTTAAAATTTTGCCGAATTTCCCGCCGCTAATCTTCTTCCCACCGCTTTTTTCGCACATTTTCTGTGCTTTATGTGTAATCTCAGTGCTTATTTACAGAGCTCTTTAAACAATACGTTTTTTAGTTTTAAAGGATTTACTGACCACAGGAGATTCCCTTGCTCGCATAATTTCTAGGTGATTATTGTCGGTGCATAACATTCTAAGTCCCTTCTCATTGTCAAATGGCTTGATCCATTGCCAGAGAATGTTGCTTGTCCTAATCCAAAGATAATACTAAAGTAGAAAAGAAATATTGCAGAAGAAGTCATTGAAAAGGAAGCAAGTGTGTCTACTACTCCACCAAATTAGAAATATTGGTCATGCATGTCCACAACACTAAAATTTAACTATTTAATGGAACAAATATATTCAGATTTGTGCAAAAAAGGTTTTAACTTAAGTCTCTGATTAGAGTACTAACTTCATAAAACCCGAAAATTTTCGGCTTCCGACTTAAGGTGTCGAAAATTTCGGGTTTTGTCACAGTGTGCCAATAAATAGCGTTCTGAACAGGGTTTCATAGAAGGCTTCTCGGCGCCAGTTGGGAATACCGTATTTATCAAACGGCTCACTTTGCCCTCTCCCCTCCCTTACCTCTTCGGGTAGGGCAGCGTATGTAAGCCGGGTAAAATATCGATTACCGACGGTCAATGAATTTTTTTTTGAAATTTTTGATCAAAATCGTCAATTTTCAGGCCAAAAGTTTCTGGAAAGTCGACCTTTAAACCAAAATCTCATCCTGAATCCGAATCCGTTGAGATCAGATCAAAATAAATTTTATGGGCTGATATATAGCTATTTTGAGTAGATAGACCAGGAATTTGCACCATTTACCTTTTTCAGTAGATATCTCAGTCTATAAAAATTATTTCGATCTGATCTCAACGGATTCGGATTCAGGATGAGATTTTGGTATTAGGGTCGACTTTTCAGAAACTTTTGTCCTGAAAATTGACGATTTTGATCAAAAATTTTGAAAAAAAAAATCATTGACCGTCGGTAATCGATAGCCGTCCGTAAGCCGGGACTAACAAACGTCACCTTTTACGAGTTCCGGACATATATTTGGGTACTTTTTAATTTAGTTTTATAAAATAAATTTATCGAGGGGTGTACTTGCTACTAGGGTCGGCTTAGGATTATTCACTCAATCTGTTTGCTTTTGTTTTTAAAGGGCATGTTCACCTGTTTAAATTTGTCCCGCCAATTCAAACTTTTTTTGAATTGTTGGACTACTTTACGGATTTTTTCGCTTGGTTTCTTACAAAACAAGGCATAGATTTTAATTTTAGGTATAGTTTTGTTCTGAATTTGTCCAGTTTTGTTATGAAACCAAGTTGAAAATCCGTACAGAAGTTCAATGATGCAGAAAAAAATTTGAATTGGAGGGGAGAAAATTAAACAGGTGAGCATGCCCTTTTAAGATTAGATAAATAGACACCTGAGCAAGAAGCAATTTTGGTTGCCAAGCCTTGGTGTACTCCGGAAAAAAAGTTTCTGCTTCCCGCATTTTTAATTTGCTTGGGCCTTGTCTAGGAAAGTATGCAGCAGCTTACCTGTCCCAGGAACAAAAATTTCATTCGCCGATTCCACTGTGATAAGGTTTTTTCAAGTCATCGTCAAATTTCAAATTACTCTCGAGACGACAATAATTCAAATGTCGATTTTTCGCCTAATTTAAAAATTTTCGGCCAATCACGGAAATGAATAAATGTTTGCTGTCCCGAGAAGAATTCGAAATTTGACGATGATTTGCAAATTTCAAAAGCAGTTTTATAAGCAAATTAACTATGCTGAACACGGATTCTCTGTCAGAATTGAGGTATGTATGATTGGTTGCCGAGATTTTAGAGTTTGTAGAATACCAATCCAATAACATTTTACTCTAGTTCCACCCTTCCTTTTGAATAAGTCAAAATTCGGAAAAAATTGCAGGCTGACATTAGGGTTTAGATACACAAAGTTGTTTTATCATTGCAAGTCGCTTAATAGCTAGTTAGAAAACCTATTTTTCAGCTATTCAGTGACATATAGACTTTTAAGAAATTGTTTGATCGAGATGGTTTATGTAGCATTCTCAAATAACACCCACTAACTAGTGTGTGGCTTTTTCAAAGACCTCATTTTAACTTTCAAATCACGCTTTTTAATATTCTAACGATAGACTCAAAATTAGCGTGAAAAACTGATCCAGAATGGGCACTTAGCATTGTCGGATTTCGGAGTGTTAAATAAGGTTTGACTAAACCAAAAACATTTCTTTATTCATACTATTTACCTAACAAAATGTAAGTACAAGAACCTGGTGTAAGTAGATAACACGCTGATCTACATAGATATTTCAGAAATCATCTAATTGAGTCAGCGATTAATTGTATTAAAAATAATTTGAAATGATCAATTGACGTTGAATAACCACTTTTTTGTTAGAATATCGATTAAAAATAGTGGATCACAGAATTTTTGTGAAATAAATATATGTGAAAAATATTTTTGTTTGTAAGAATGTATAAAAAGACCCTTATAAGTAGTAAAAGGAGGCTATAAGTAGTAGTCATCCATATGGCCTAGTAATAGAGGCTAATCGGGCAATGTCTGACTTATCCAAACTTCCTATTTCTTTTGTTAGGGCAAGAACAACATGAAATTAGCCTTATTCAGGCTAGAGGTTACACTTGCAGAAGACACACTAAACATATCTATCTACAGGGTATCCTATTAGTTGGTACAAAAAAGTTTTAAGATAATAACTTGTTCAAGACTTTTGGTTCTCATGTTCACAATCTTAGCTGAACACCACAAATTTACATGAAAAAGTTTATTTCTGGTGTTTTTGCTGTCCCCTTTCCGACTTTGTAAAAGTGACCCAAAATCACGTTCTAAGCTGTTTTTGACCCTATTAGCAAATGTCAACTCCCCAATTTTAACTCCCCTCAATTTTCAAAAATTACACAAATATATGTCCCAGACCAGGAAAAAGTGCATAAGTCATTTTAATAAGATTGTTTTAGAAGAGTCTAAAAAATTGTTTCCTTAAAAATGTTGTAATTTATCTATGGCCACACAGATCCAGACAATAGAGATTACTTAAAATAATAAAAATAACACCCTGTAAAAATTTAATGCCTTAAATGTCCTGTGCAAAAATAAAATTTATTTTTTTTTCAATTTTCTGACCGGCAAAATATTTATGAAATTTTTTACTTCGATTACAAAACAAATTTAATACCAAAAATATACTAGAGAGCAGTTTTCATATTGGGCATAAGGCGTAACCAAATGTACTAATAATACATTTTTAGGCTTAAAAATGTTTCTAGAAATATTAGCTACAAAATGGTGGTTTTATCCAGATACAATCTCATGTTTCAGTTTGATTAATATTAGAAAATACAAAAATGAATAACTGCGTAAGGTAAGTCAAATTTTTTTGTCAAAAACAAACAACAAGAAAAATAAATATTAAGTTTAAAAATATTAGCCCTGTTACATGTTTTATAGCACCTGTCAAAAGCTGATACCGAAATACTTCTAGATTTTTCAAGCAAGACAATTGGGTTTAAAAGCCTCCAAATTAAAAATTGTGTTCTGAAATGTGTCAGAAAAACAACCTGTCAAAGTAAAAATTAGAAATGATCATTTGTGTCAAGACATAAGATACCAAATTCATTGATAGGTTGATGTTTGTTGAACAAAAAACAAATTATGAGGCCACAAGCTATTTTCTTTCGATACTATGCAAATATTTGAGCATTTTGTCACAAGTTTTCTTTTTTTTTTGTTATAAGAGAAAAACGAGAGTTCCATGTGGTTAGCAAAAAAGTATTTTTTGTACTTAAGGCAAAATCGCAACATCATCAACTCTTGTTATTATACAAATAAATACTAAAAATAAATGCAGAAGAACACGTGAAAAATAGTAGATACCATATTTCCTCTAATTAGGCGGCCTCTCGACTTTGAAGACCTATATCTCAGCCCAAGCTATCTTTTTGCAAGGCTGTTTTTTGCATTTTCTTAACTCCTACGAGCTCTAACTATTCCGCTTTCAGATTTTGGATCTTCATTCAAAAATTTTGAGTTCCACCTAAAACTTTTCCGATTCTCGGGCGTCCGAAAATAGGCGGCTGCCGCCTTACTAAAGGTAATACAGTATTTATTTCATTATTAAAAAATAAAAACGTAACTAAGGTAAAGCGTTACAAAATACTGGTTTTTGTAATATATGTTTAATAACTTTTCGGTTTATCGACTTAAAAACTCTACTTAAAAATGAGATTTTTTTAAGAATATTAATATTATTTTGCGGTATGTGACAATTCCCTGCCGCGCCAATTCTCTACCGGACAATTCCCTACCGGAGACAATTCCCTGCCGCGCCAATTCCCTGCGGGAAAATATACTAGTTAAACCATATTCAATCAATTTCTCAACTAAACAAATTGCATCTTTATTGAGAACCAACTCGAACAACAATGACAAACAGCTCCTTAAACCAAAACAAAGCAATACAATATAACATTTCACGTACTACTGATGCTCAATGAAGTTGTGGTCAGGCCGTGAAGATATTACAGCTGGATGAATGTTTGTAGGTGTCACTGAGCTTCTGAGCCTTCTTAATCTCTCCGAGTAATCGGCCAATCGTCGGGTGATCAATGCCAGAATCGTCTGTTGTAAAATATGTAGACTCGTGATCAGGGGTGCACCGGAAGTTCCGATTTCCGATTCCGATTTCCGATTTCCGATGTTTTTGGCTTCCGATTCCCGATTTCCGATTTCCGAAAAAATGAATCAAATTTCGGAATTTTCGGAACAACATAGGCTCTCCTGATTCGAATTAAAAAATGCATTTTTGTTCCGATTTCCGATTCCGATTTCCGATTTCCGATGTTTTTTGGGTTCCGAATTCCGATTTCCGATTCCGAAATTTTCGGAGTTCCGATTCCGATTTCCGTTCCGATATTTTTCGTCTTCCGGTGCAACCCTGCTCGTGATATGCATGCAAGTAAGCCAATTATAGCTCATAGTAGCTGATCCAGACATGAGGTCGTGTTCCGTCTTCTCGATTGATTCGATAGCCAAGCATTGGTCCATTGGTTGATACACGAGCACCTCGTATTGCGCCTTCGTATAGAGATCTGGCATCGTCATAGCGGTGAGTTTTCATTTCATCTGTCGGTAGAACACTGCAGATACGAGAACCATCCTAAAATAGGACAAAATGGCATTTTACTGCTATAAAACTTTAGAATGCTCGAATTAGAGCAAAAAAAAAGGTTTTGGAACCAAAAAACATTTAAAAAATAGCACCAGACGGACGAACACTTGGTTTGGTTGGTGGCTTTTTTAGTCCACGAAGAGCTGGTCAAATACCTTAGAGGATTAGCTCAGAAGTTTGTTATGGATCACTGGAATGATAAAAATTGTTCTCATTGTTTGTTAATATGATATACTTCATGCATAAAACACTTTACTAATTTTCAATGAAAGCGCTAATGATTTTTTGTGGAATGACCAAGAGCCTCAGTCTGATTGAGATATGAATCCCTGAAAATGAAAAAGTGTGCACTCAGAAAGATTCGAACCACTACATTTGTCCGACGATATTGTGGCCGCGGGGATGTTGTGTCACGTACCGATAAAACAACCATCTTTTTCCCTAAATTACCGCTTTTTATCTTGAGAGGAAACAGCCAAGGCTCTGTTCAGATCGAGGGGCACCTTTTTGCCTTGGTCTCCCCTATGGTTTTTTTCAAAATTTTGTCCCACCATGCTACATTTTTCTCGCGCGTGTTTTCGTAAACACAAAGTTTATTAAAGACTAGACATGAATGTTACAATTATACACATTGTAAATGAGATACTTTTGCTCAAAAAAATTTGCTTAAAATATCCCATCCTGAGGCTTGGCAGTTTTGTCTAAACACGGCTTCTTCCACGTAGGACGCTGTATTCGCATTGCTGTTGCCAAGGAGTCGTTTTATCTTGTGAAAGATTCTTGCATGAAACAGGTGCAATAAAAGGTTTGAATTAGGATCCAAAGCGGCAAAACTGTACTTAAAAATAAATTGAGTGCTGAAAAGAGCAAAAGAAAATGAAACAGCGATGATGCGCCGCACTCCGAATAAAAAAGCGCCTCACTCAGAATGAAAGAGCGCGGGAGTGCGGCTCCGAAAAGTGTCGCCTGATTGTGTACACGCTGGCGACGCATCGCCAGAGTGAAGATTCGCGCGAGAGTGCGGAGTGCGGAGGTGCGGCTCCATTGGGTTCCTAGCTTTAATGTTCTCAATTTCCTTTTTTCGGTAAGCATTACGCGCCACAAATGTCGCAAGGTTTTTCATTCTTGAGAATCTCGAGACCGACGAAGAAGGAAATGGCTTGCTTAGTATCGTAGTTGAGAACATCCTTCAGGCGAAGGGCGGCTACATCAGGTCTTTGTAGCGTGAAATGTAGCGTTATCAGAAATGTAGCGTGGTGGGACAAAATTTTGAAAAAAAACAACAGGGGGAGCAAGGCAAAAAGGTGCCCCCCTCGATCTGAACAGAGCCAACAGTTTCATCCATTATCAACCCTTATGTTTTCAAAAAGTATCATGTGAAAAATTGTAGCTTTTATCTGCGCTACAAGAAAGTGTTAAGATTTCATTACCATGATCTACAAAAATTTAAGCTTCAATAAAAATCCGTAATAAAAATACTCAAAAAATTATTCAATTTCTTTTCAAATTTCACTATGAAAATTTTTTTTTCACTATGAAAAGTAAGGGGTTTCAAATACCAAGAAGTACGTTTTGAGTAAAAAAAACTCAGGTCTTTCAAACAAGCATAGACCCTGCTTTGTGCAATATATAAAGTTTCTCTAATATTTTTTAGATAAATACAAATAATTTCTACCATATTTCCTACAGATACCCTTAAATCCAAAACAGTTTTCTTGTCATTGTGTTTTTGACTTACGTTTTGCAACAGGATTTATACAACTTTTGACTCAGCAGTCATCTGAGACAATAAGCTAAATTTTGGGTAGTAACTTGCTCATTCACAAGTTTAGGTGACAAAAGTCCAAACCAATTTAAATTTTTTATAAAACTGACTGTTTAAAATTGTCAAAATCTTGAGATTTTAACTGTCACAACGACTTTTTGGCCGCGTTTTATAATAAAACCAACTGTTTCACCTCTAAAAGTGACAAAGGCATTTTGTTCCTAAGACAAGCGACTGTATATAGAGGAGGGCTCCCATATATTTTTTTCAAAATAAGGACATTTGCTCAAATAAGGACATTTTAGCAAAAATGCTATTTTATCCAGTGCTTATTGCTTTTCAAATCTCAAAAACAAGATTTTGACTGAAAATTCCAGAAAAAAATAAGATTTGGAATCCCAAAATAAGGACAAATCTTATAAATAAGGACGTCTGGAGCCCTGGTCTACAAAGTATAAAGTATTTTACACCAAAATGGGTAACGAATGGGTGTTAATACTAGTTAGACTTTTTACTGGTTACTCCAAAGCAATATTTAAATGTCTAGGTTGGCTATTTTAATGTTGTAGCATAAGAGCTGCATTTATTTTTTATTGCTTTTCACATCTACATAGATGCTATTACACTTTAGAATGAGTGAACTCAGAAAAAATTATCATTTTGTTAATTTTATTTATGCTTTCACCGCCTTTCACTGTTATTTGGCTAAGTTCACAGGCTGTAAAAAAAACCTTCCATGTTTCTAGTCAGCGAAATTCCAAAAAGCAGAAAGTCCTGCTATAACGCCACTTTGAAATAACGAAACACCCATGTAAGTTTTTTTTGCATTAAACCTTAATTATCATTTTGAATTTTGGTTATAGTTTTTTGCCTTGCCCCTGAAATACATATTTTTTGCTAGCGAGCATCAAATTCAGCTAGTTGGTTTCTTAGCCAGATTTTACGAGCCTCTTATTAGCCAATTAATGAGACCCATCCAAGCGGGTGGTACTAACTAGACCATTGTTATCTTAGCTCCAAGCTTTTATTGCACTTTGAAACAAATAAAATGGGCTATTATCTTTGAGGCAGAAATGTTTATCTTTTTATAGTTTGACCACACAACTTACTTTTTAGTTTTTTAATTGGTTTACTTCACATTAGTTTTTTCATTTCGTATAATTTGTTTGCCTAAATTTTTCCAATTTCTTTGAAAGCACATGTTATTTGTGGTTTAGATCTTCAGTCAGAATTTTGCTAACAAAATATTAAGCATTTTGAAAAGAAAATTAAATTTAGGCTGGGCTAAGAAGCTGTATAAATTACCAATTATCATACATATTTCTATCTAGTAGACCTAGATGCTACACTATAAGCCCGCGCGCTATTTGTGAAAAACTCTTTTTTTTTTAACAAAAACAAGACTTTGTGTGATTTAGAGGCTAACATTTGCATCATGTTGCGTGCTTTCTCTTCTATTTGACATTCTTTATCACAAAATTGTGTACGTTTTTTTTTCAGCCGTGGCTCATCAGCCACTTCTGGCGATAGGGCACAGAACTTTTTGCAAAAAAGAATCTCGAATAAGGAGACTAGCCATTTAAAAGAGAATACAAATTTCATCCCTGATTATTTACGTTCTTTGAAGAAAAAAAATTCGGGAATTTGGAGACTTGTTGAGCGGAACGATCAGAAACATAGCCAAAATTTTGGGAAGCTTAAGTTTTTGGGCGCTTAAAACCCCTAGAGATCGTTTTACACTGTTTTTCTTTTACAATCTTTTTTTAAAAAGATTCGGAAGGTATTGAAGGCAGGCTGGTCTTTTTCTTATAAGCTACCTCCATGGGAATATTCGGTCTTTATCTTTGCGTTGTTTTTTCGTTTTCTTCATTTGATGTTTGTCCAAATGTCATGTAAAAATCAGGCCGATTGTGAGCTTATCAGAATAAATATATATGGTATCTGTTTGTCATGAAGAAATTATTTTTGCTTTTTCCCTTGTTACTTAGCACTTGCCTACCCAGATCTTCCATTGTTCAAAAGACAGTTTTTCAACGTTATATATCGGAATTATGCATCGCTCGAGAGAATTTTGATCGTGCAAAAGATCTCTTAAAAGATATCTTTTAAATCAATTTAAAAATTCGATTTCAAAGGAGACCCACTTTTTCAAAAAGCATTCTTTTCACTCTGTGATCTTCCAATAAATTTTTCTGTATATATTTTAATTAAAGGCTAGAGCATTCGCTAATATGTCTTATATATCCTGTTTATTCATGTGTGAATTGAAGCGGTGTTTAAACTTGTGAAAAAAGAGGATTAGGCTGCTACTTCCGCTTGTACAGTTAAACCACAAAACAGGAAACTATTGCAGGGGCCTACAGTCTCCATGACTATCGCAGAGCACACAACAAACTTAATGACTTAATCCTGGAAGTCCATTAGTGAAGCATCTAAGCAGAAATAAGTGATGATTTTAAAAGGAAAATAAGCGATATGGTAGCTTGCAGTCAAAACTTGATACTATGGCATTCTTGGAGACTGCACAGGGTGTCGTGGTATCGAGGTCTGACTTCAGTATGAGCTTTGGGTCAGGAGTGGCTGAAGTCCGCCTTGCGTTGAGTAAAATTGGCGATTTTGGAGCGCTGTGCCGGTGGAGGCGGCGAAATTTTCAAAGTACCGGCAGTGGCGAGGCGCTCAACTTAAAAAACCACCGGCGCCGCGGAGTTGTTTTTAACTTTTTTGGAAACGCGCAAGTATGGCTGGGGTATCATAATATCAAGTGTAACATATTATCAAGGATTGACAGTAAATATTCGCAGTTAGGTGAACTTGCCTGTTGCTTGCATGTTTAATTCGTTAAAAAATACAATTTTTACAAACAAATGTTCCCTTCACAAATTCATTTGTTTCTATATAATGTTGACTTGCTTGTATAATTTGGGTCCCAAAATATACTAAATCTTTTGTTTTAAATTAAAAAATTTGAAGTGATTCTATTGGTTTTCAATATTAATTCAGTGCACAACACCAGCAACATCATCTCCAAATCAGGGACTACAGCTAGTCAAAAATAGGCTTTGCTCACACTTATTCTTTCCCACATTGGTTGCCTTTGCAAAAATACAAATTAGTAAACAGTGGATGCCGTCAATCATTTATTTGCGGTGTGATTTTGATTTTTTTTTTCTTTTGGCTAACAAAAGACTAATGAAAAAGTTTAGAGATCAAAAACAACACAATATTATAGTCGGACAAAGTTTGCATCAAACCTTTTCATTCAAAATGAATAACATAACAATTGTTTTAGATATAGATATACATATCTTAGCTCAGGGCAGACAGACCCTGAACTTTTAACGCGAGTGTTTTTTTCAAAATTTCTTCTACTGTACAGGGTGAGTCAAGAAGCTCTAGCATTTTTAAACGGCCACAACTTTTTGTCCTGCCATGATTTTAAAATTTAGTGAACGGCTTATCATTTAGAACCGCAGCGCTCAATCTAATATAAATTAAATTCTAAAAAGGTTTATGTTATATCGAATTTTGCGGGACAAAAAAGTTTTGCGAAAAAAGTCTAAAATTTTTGCGATTTCACATTATTTTCATTTTACACTTTGCCTATATAAAACAACTAGTTTTCTTCAAGTTCTCACTATTACACTGCCAAAACCAATAGTTTCAATACTCATATTTCTTTGGCTTCAATTATGCCTCCAAATACCTGCGCCAATTTTCGCATTACAACTATTGTTGTTCTCATTGTTTTAAAGCCATCATTGCCCCTATTATTCTAAAAACAACAATTCCTGAATGGTCGGTAGTGGACTAGAAGGCGAAAAGACCAAAAAGTAATAGTAGTGCGGTAGTTCAAAGACACTCTAATGCTACAAAAACAATAGTCTCAATTTCCCACTTTTTGCGAATGCCATAGTTAATCACAAGAGTGTCTATGTATATATGAGTGCATTGTAGTAGAAATTGATTTGCAGAAAAAAAGCTTTTTAAATTTTATTAAAATATATTTTCTAGCTAATAAATTTTGAAGAGCAAAATTAATAGATCTCTAAGATGTAAGCAAAAACTATTTGAAACCTCTGTAAGAAATAATCTAAAATTTTTACAGAGGACTTTAAAAGCACTATTTTAGAGCTAGATCTTTTTTTTATTTTTTAAAGTTTGACTGCACCTAGGGTCCAAGCCCTCTTTAGACTTCCAAATTCAGACAGCATTTTCTTACACCGCGTATTCTCAGGTTTTGACCAAAATTTGGATCTTTGACTTAGCTGAAAAGCTTGTAACGGCTGTCAACATTGACTTTTAGGATAACGAGGTAAAACAAATCTTAACTCGAATTCAAGGATTTTTTTACTTCCGATTTGCAGAGATCTTTGAAAATGAGAGAAAAAAAGGTTTCCGATCCTAGGCGTAATCGAAGTTAAGAGTATGTGGCACATGCTTATTTTTAAATTTGAAAAATTCATACCTAAAAGTCTCAACTTCATAATTTCTTGCCTAATTAAAATGAAAAACCTTTCAAAAACACATTAAAAGACTGATTTAAATGAGTTTTAACAAATATTATGAGTAATAATATTAATATAGGATAGATATGACATATAGTAATCACATTATACATACACAAAATGGCATTTATAAATATTTTTTACTTTTTGACTTCTGAAACCAATTATTTGTTCTCCTCTTCTGAAGTCTAAATGTCGTTGAGTGGTGAGTTAGAGCCGAATTCCATGTTCTGTTGGTGTTGAAGCAAGTGTTGACTGGCTAAATAGGCTTCAGGGTTGACCCGTAGGTTTGGTTGTTGAGCATTTGCTGCATCTTCAAAACAATAGATATGCTCACTTTCATTTCTCATCATTTTTTATTTATTTTGCTTGAACAGCATAAACACTTTAAGTTAATTGGTGTGTGTTTGCTCAGCTGGACAGGCATGAACTACCTGCTACTTTTTCTTTAATCTTGGCTATTATTGACCTTTGGATGAACAGTTTTTAACTTTTCTGTTTACTTGAACAAACGCTAAGATCTTTTTTGTTTTGACTTCTTAAAGATAACCTGCCATCCTGGCCGAAAAAAAGAATCAGGGTAGAAATCGGTAACTATTCTAGAATAAGGTCAGAAAATTGGAAAAAAATTCATCTTCATTTTCATCCCCTGCACCCACAAATGTAAGCTAATTAATGCAATTTCGCATTTCTTTTTCTAATTCGAAAAATTCTTCCGGTCATCGGCCACTTGGCCTGCTAGCCTGCCCTCTAATCATAATAACAAGAGCTATTTAGCGGGGACTAGATAGCCGCCAACTGTAATTTGCTGTAAGGCAGCAGCAGAAGGAGTACTAGTATGCAAGCTGCTCATTAATCAAGTTAATTGAGTGGACCTGACACTCTCGCCCCATATGACACTTCCCTTCTCAATCATCACCCTAGAAGCGGCTTTGGTCTGCTTTCTGTTACACAAACATTAGCTTTTGTTGGTCAAAAAAGGTCAAAAGTGCCGCCTAGGTGTTTTAATAGAAGGTGTGAAAAAATGGGCTTCAGCTTAATTGACCTGTAAAGAGGCAAAATTGACCGATAAAAGGGGTTTTGAATGTCATCTTGCAAAAAATGTTCTAAAAACTCAAAAGTCAATTTACCTACCATCATTACAGGAGCTGTTTGGCTGTGTTGCTGAGCAAGTAGGGTGGTGGAGCTGAAGGCAAATGTCCTGCTCCTGACTGTTCCATCAGCTCCCACAAAGCTGGGTTTTGGGGAACTGGCGAATGTCTATGGGGTTGAGCAAGCTATTGGAGCCACCTGATTGACTAGTAGTACATGCTTCGGCAACCATGCTAGTGGGTGAACCAGCTACCAGAGGGCCGATTCCGTTGAGACGCACTCCATGCAGCGCTTGTTCCTGCAAGAATAAAGATTAAAAAATGAATATTTATTATGTTTCAAACAGATTGGTGAAAATTTTGAAATTGATTAAAAATTTGAGTAAGTGGTGATTTTATAGTTCTGTTTCTATTGATTTTATTTTCACATATCTATCTAATTTTTTGGTTTCACTTTACACGTTTGCCTTTGAATAAGCTATTTATCACCACGCTTCGTGGTCGAAAAGTAAATTAAGTGAAAAAATTTACGAACAGAAGATTATTTGCTTTTGGTAAAAGACGATTGACAAAACTAGATACCGAAAATGACTGCCAGACTCTTGCGGCCATTTTGATAAGAAAAACTGCATTTATGCTACATTCACAATGAATCCGCATCCACATGCAAGTGATAACGCATGCGGATGGTAATGCCAAGTGAAGCGGCCAAATATGCGGGTGCGGTGCGGACATAAACGGATCATTGTGTGCGTGATTTTTAAAAAAAGGCTTAGGTCAATTAAATTGGTATTCCAAGAGTGTTTTTTTGCATTTTCCAGAAACACGCTCTAGGAACACTGCTTCAATTGACTTGAACCCCCAATTTTTCTATTTTTTTGCACAGTTGTTTTTTTATCAAAATTTTTACAAGAATCCGGTGGTCAGAAAAGTAAGATATTTAGAACCTATGGTTTGCTGAATGTCAATTGAGACCCCTATCTTTTTCAGATCACATCAATCTGAAAATTGTGAACCATTTTGGTCCAAATACAAATTTAGTACCGCCAACCCTTGATTTACCCACCTTACTAACCACTCTAAGCAAACAAATTGCTTACACCCAGTCAACAATAAATGAAAAATGTATATTTTAGTTTGCCTTATTCCATTGTGCCTCACTTTCTAAGTGAATTTAGACACCTTTTACACACCACCACCACAACATAATCTCTATTGTTACGCTCCTGCTCTCTAATAATAATAAAGGACTGTAAATAAAGCCGGGTTCATTTACATTGGTCCCCTTATCCTCCCAAATATCAACATCAGCACTCAAAAATAAGGATTGGAACATATGCTGAGCTCTAATGGGATTGTTAGCTCAGGCTTAAGCTCCTAATTTTGATGTGCTTGAAAAGGGGAAAGGGAGGGCTGTTGTATAACAATCTCTTTTGGTCGGCATCAGTGGATTAGTGCAGGAGAGAAGGGCATGACCCTTGTACTGGAGTGCCTAGACTGTTTCTCAGCTGGACACTAAGATATCGGGGATAGGTTACGTAAATAAGCAAATAGGATTTAAGCTGAAAAGGTCAGAAAAGTTGAGTTTTGACATTTCATACCAAAAAATTGTTAGATCAAACCAAGTAGAACTGCGTTTGCAGAAATTAAAGAGACGGACTTGAAAAAAGTTAAAGAGATTTTTAAAAACGGCTAAAAATCTTGGGACATCTTGTGAAAGAAGCCTTCAATTTAAACATTTTTGTCATTTGTACTCTTCGATACATTTTTTAACATCAATAATACCACCATGACCACCCAAAATGGGGCTTAGCTTTTGGGTTGCAAAATGAGTGGTCATTCTCTTCAAATCTTAAATCTTATATATATTAAATTTTAAATCTCAAACCTTTACCCCTAAAAATTGACACCCAAATCGAATAAAATTCACCATCTTCTAATTACCTATGTTCGACTCTAATTGCCAGCACACACATTTTTGATCGAAATAGATCAGAACTGCAGTTCTCATTTAATCCACAACTTTTTTTTAAAATATTATTAACTGTTGCTCAACCGTCTCAATCCAGTCAATCCGCAGCCAAAATCAGCAAAGTTGATTGACAGGTATTGAAATGTGTTCACACGCTTGTGTTCTCATAACTCAATTATCTGCCACAGTCTAATTGACCAATCAGTTGGAAACTTGTTGATGTGCTCCCACACCAATTAATCCTAAGGGTCACCATTCCCAAGTTCAAGGAAGGGCATGTGCACAGTAGTCCATTCACCCAATTTCCCGATTAACCCCCTGAATCAGTGAGGTAGATAAAGTGACCTTGCTTCCTCAATTTAAGACCAATTTCTTTGTTTGCTTTTTAAAATCTTGTTGTTTTATTGTTTCTTATTGTTTGGTCAAATAAATAATCTGATGAACCGGAAAATCGGGTTATAGAAAATTTAAAAGACTTAACTTGGGCTGAAGAAAGCAAAATCAAGACCCAGAAATGTTAGGAGTAGGGTTGTCGGCCGGCCGAAATTTTCGGCCGGCCAAGCCGAGCCGAAAGCCGAAAACCGAAATTTTCGGCCGGCCGAGCCGAGCCGAAAGCCGAAAACCGAAATTTTCGGCCGGCCGAGCCGAAAGCCGAAAACCGAAATTTTCGGCCGGCCGAGCCGGCCGAAAGCCGAAAACCGGCCGGCCGACAACCCTACTTAGGACCGATTCCAGGGCCCTCTCCCGCAAAGGATAGTAAAAAATTTCTCGAAATCCAGATCAAATAATTTGGTCATGGCAGAAATCATACATGTCAGGTTTATTTCAGCTCTACAAACCCATGGACAGATAAAAACATAAGCCTTTTTTCTAATTGCCTTTTTAAGCTTATATTCGAATAGTCGATAAATTTTTCACCATATTTGGTCAATAATTTATTTTACCCACCCTTTTTGAAGCATCAAAATGCTGCTTTGAAACAATTTGTCCTCCCCTGTCCAAATTTATTTTAGTTGATGTAGTACATATTAGTGGTAGGGGTAGCGCCAGAAAAATTGCTAAACAAATAAACATGCTGCTGCTCCATTGGATTCACGGTTGGAAAGTCAATAAAGTCAAATTTGAGGAGTGATTTTACCTTTTCCTTCCGCTCACCCAACCGTATTCTCAAATATAGGGAGGGTACCTACACACATCCACAAATCGATTATAGTGTGGATCGCACAAATTTTGGCATCTAAAATGAATTTTTTTGGCAAAACCAGCTCACGTGCGATCCCACCACGGTCACTCACACTTTTTTAATTTTATCGTTCGTATGCAAAAATGTTTTTTTGTGGGACTAAACGTATTTGCAGTAAGAATTTTTTGTCAGGATTTATCATTTGGCATTTTGGTCTTACTAGCCCCACACAAATCTCTTAAATGCACTATTTTTGACCATATTTTCATTTATGGAAACATATGCAGCTATAGTCCACTTAGCTGAGAAGGACAATGGCAAAACTGTAAATATATAATATAAGTGTTGCCTTTCATAAACAACAATAATAGTGGAACCAAGAGCCTGCTACTCAGCTTATCTTAATGATCTGAATTAGGTGGCGAGTGCCTCCAATTTGTGCAATAGACTGATTGTCTCGCCTGATTATTTGTTTGCTATAGAAGCAGCAGCACAAAAAATAATGAAAGGAAGAGACTCAAAAAATAGCTTGCTTAGCTCACTTAATTTGTATTCAAGCCGCCTGCAGCAAAAAAGGTGTACACAAAACTAATTTTGATTTTGAATATGTATTAAAATAATTATTTCTTATATACATGACCGGCCATAGCTCAGTTGGTAGAGCGGGAGACTGTAGATTGAAAGTTGTAATCTCTAGGTCACTGGTTCGAATCCGGTTGGCCGGATTTCTTTTTTAAAAATAACTAGTTTTCATTTATATCAGTTTTATGAGAATTTAAGTTGTTCGACAAAAAAATGTGTCCTACATTTCAAAAAATTTCTTTTTAGCACGAGGGAAGACCAAGCTGTTTTTTTTTCAAAAGAACTTGCAAAATCTACCATATTTTTCACCACCCAACATCATTTTTTGCTAGACCACCCATTCAAGAGTGGCTCCTCTTCTTAGTTGCTGAACAAAAGGGGATTACAACAGGCCCACACAGACAATAGGGTAATTGCGCCATAATGCTGTGAGGCACTTGTCTCTTTAGACAACTAGCTGAGGACATGTTTTTTTCGCTATAAACAATGAATCACTAGGCTATTGTGCTATCTTTTGTACATTAAATGCTTTTTGTACGAGATTTAAGTGGTTTTTGAGCAGTATTGTGTAGTTTATTTGGGTTTTGATTCTGGTCAGGATTTGTTGTTTTGATATGAACCTAGAATGTTTTTTTGTAGTTGTATCTTTAGTTAATAGAAATAGCACCTATTTTTGACGAAAAAAATTCTGATACAATCTGGCATGCAAAATATGTTCAGGGAACAGAATTTAGCCAAATTTTAAAAAGATCTGCTAAAAAAATCGAGGTCCTAACCAATCTAATTTTTGAGTCAAAATTTTGAATATTTTGGTCAATTTTTTGCACTAATCTAAAAATCCACTTTTCTAAAGCCAGTCAAACACTTCTAAGAATCATCCATCCTTCAAAAAATAGAAATAATAATCCAGCCTATTATAATTATACACCCCCTGTCATAATCTGTGTTAGGCTGCCTGAGATTTCTTCCTTCTTGCCCAAGGAGCAAGTTAAGGGGATACTGTAGTAGTAGCATGCGCGCTTCCCCAGCAAGGAAAAAAGAGGAAAAGAAAGACACACATAAGGCAGGCAGCACATTACATTAATTTAAAAGAGACTCGCCATTAATCCAATTTTTCCTGGTACTATTACTACCTTAGAAGGGGGTCTCACTATTCCCTCCCTTGCTCTAAAATCAATGTTTTGGTTTGAATAAGGGGTTATTAGTGCCAGTTGGCTGGTTGAGCAGGTCTTTAATCTAATTACTTATTGGAGGGAAAATCGGAAAAACAACATTGACTAAAAATCTTTGAAATTTTTGGGGCATTAGAAGCGTTTTTTTAGAAAGTTGCATATTACTGTGTTGTTTTACATAGAAAGCTATATAAAAGGAAAAATAATTTAAAAAATTGCCATTTCGATTTGATTTTGAGCGTATAAGTGAGATTAAGAAAGTGAAATATTTTCGGCAACTAAAAGTTTCAAATATCTGAAAACTCTAAAAAATTATGCTAATTAAAAGCAATAAATGTTTGCATCTTCGTTATCTTAATCGATCTTTTTCTGATTGAAAAAAGCTAGAAAAGCCGTCTTCTGCTTTTTTCGTTCGGTTTGAAAGGATACACATAGACGAGAATGGTAAAAGGGAATAGTAAAAGTCAGTTACAAAACAGCACACTTATTTTGCAAAGAAAAAAATAATAATCCTGGCAAGAAAAAATATAAAAAGTAGAATAATTTGGCTCTTATATAAAAAACTGTATTTATGCTTGTAAATTTTTTTACCTTCAGATAAATATGGCTTTTTTAGACAAAATATGTTTTCTGAGATATTTAACATGAAAATTTAGAAAATTCGCTTTGTTACTGAATTATGACTAAAGTAAGTATGCCATTCCTTTTCAATGTCACCACTTGATTTTTGATAGTCATATCTTAACAATCAGCGTACTTTTGAAATTTTATTATCGAATCTGTTTTTAAAGACATTTTGTCTAAAGAACGAAAGTACAACACTGAAAATAGGTACATTCAAAAAAATTTAAAAATGAGACTTTGAAATTTTAGATGCTTTCTTCATCTAGTTCCTCTCTACGAACGAAAAAAAATACAAAAAAAAGTTTACTTACTAGTGGTATTCGAACTTGAGAGATATATTTGAAGATTGTGTCAAAAAATCGACAAAATAGCGAAAATTAAGTCAAAATATTCAAGCTAATTCTACATTCTCACCCAAAGTACACAAAAACTCAATTTAAATTTTTTTTAAAACTACCTTTTAAATACAATCCCGAATTTTTAATTCAAAATTCCCACCTTTTCCTGACTTTGTTGCATCTCCTTGAGTGCATTCTGTCGTTTCTTGTCCTGAAAAGTCTAACACTTTGCATTGCCATCTCTGTAAATAGCACTAAACACAACAAAAAGCACAACCTTGCAGCGTTTGTTCTGGAACCAGACTCGGATCACTCTAGCACTCAGGCCTGTGCGCTCCACTAAATGTTCTTTGACAGTGGTGTCGGGGCGTTGGTTGCTGTTGTACATCTGCTTTAGGATCTTGAGTTGAGCCTCATTGAGCACTGTGCGCACCCGTTGGGCTGGCTTGTCTTTTTTGGATTTCTTACTGGTCAAATTTGAGCCAGTAGTGGTGGAACTAGCTCCAGAGAGTCCAGTTGGATTGGCACAGCAACCTGAGTTGGTAGACGATGGTGCGGCCACAGAATCCGGGTTGTCCGAGTAGTCGGCTGGTGAATTGACTGAAGAGGACAGGGAGGAGTGCATTTGTGGCTTGGAATGGTGTCCCCCAAAGTCAGCTGAGTGGCTTTGGTTGGCTTGGAACTCGGAATGATTGGGTGGATTGGTCCAGGATGGCCTTTGAAAGGCCAAAGGTTGGTCAGGGTTGAATGGGTTGGAGTCTGAAATTTTGGATATTCATATATGATACAGCTCATAGAAAAGTTTGTGATTTTTCGTTCACTAAAATAAGCTATTTTTCGCAACTTACATATTTTTAACAGGTTGTAAGGCCCAAAAATTCCATCCCACGAAATACTTACCAAATTGTCCAAAAGCTGCTGCATCGGGATTGGGAGACACAGCACTATCCATCATCAAGTTGGTGTCAGGTAAAGATGCAGTTGTAAGCCCAGTTGCACCCAAGTGATTGCTGGATGGATTGATACAGCTCATTAAGGGCTGACTTGCAGGCGGTGCCACCCAATTTTGGCGCAAGGAAGTCGCTGAAATGTCGTCACCACTCGGAAAAAATACTGAGCGCATGGACGGCGAGGTATCGGGCATCTGAATTCGAGAACGTAAAATGGGTTGGATGTTCTGAGGTATAGTTCGACTCACCCTAAAGCAATCAGGTCGGCAGTAGAGTTCATCGCTGCGAATGACATACTGCTCACCAGGCGCCAATCGCTTCTCACAAGACACACAACTGAAGCAGTTGAGATGGAACACAAAACCTCGGGCACGCATCACCATGTCCGTCCGTTCAAACTGCATGTGACACCGGTTGCAACGTCTGCCGAATAGTCTGCAAAATTCGCAATTTTTATTAAAACTTTTATGCGTTGCTGCAGCGTTGATAATATTTTAAATTCTTTGAAAAAAATATATATTTTCGAAAAATCAGCTTAGTCTCCCTGTTGAATTTTGGAAGAAAAGTGCTTGGTCCCACAAGCGAATTTCAAAAAATTTATGATGAAATTTTGAGGGACATTCTCAGTCCAAATCTTAAATGTAGTCTTTTTTGACAGCAGCCCAAGTGCACCCCCTCGCCAAAGAGCATGAGCTATCTGAGTCTAAAAATGGTTAGAGAACTCATACTCTTTGGTAGAGTGGGGTGCACTTGCACTTTTTTCCCTCAAATTAAATAGGGCGACAAAAGACAATATTATTGAAATTTTTACAGTGTTTTTAAAAATTTAAAAAGTGATAGTATATAAAAAAGTGATACTATAGTTACACTTTGTCCAGCAAAATCAGACATTTTTGTGGTTTCCTAGTGACCATTACTTCTGCTACTGTAAGTGTGTATCTATTGCATCAATCTTTCCGCAAAATTATTAATCAAAATTTAGCCTTTGCCCCAGTGCTCTAATGCACACAACTCAACAGTCACATTTGTTGTGTGGGGAACAACCACAAAAAGAAGAAAAAGAAATCGGCGCCTTAGTCCGGAAAAAAACATCATTGCAATACACTTTTTTCATCTTCACTTTTTCTCAAACTTTGATGAGTGCGCCAACACAACACACAATATTTTCGCAAAAAAGCTCCGGAAAAAACAAGTCGAGAATGGAAAAAAGGTGTTCTGTTAGGCAACACACAAAAGCGGTAGTCTTTTTGCAGTTTTGTGTATATTTATATTTGGAAAAGGCGTTACTCTCATGTATGCTCGACAGACCCTTTTTGGAGGTCAGTTTTGAAAAAAAAATGTAAAAAATTTTCGAATATTTTTTCAAAAATCAAGGCTTTAAAAAATTCAATTTCTAATCAAAAAATGTCGGAAATTTGTTTAAATCAGTGTAAAAATTCTGTCTTTAGTTTCAAAAATAATTTTTCTATTTTAAAATTATATTTATTTTCTTTTCAAGATACATATTTTGTTTGAATTATAGAAAAATAGCCTTAAAAATCAATTTTGAAAACATCCTTTTTGGGTTTTAGCATAAAAAATAATATTGGTGCGAAAAATACGTCTAAAAAGGTTTTGTGGTAAACTTATAAACAATTGTTTTTACATTTTTGATCGTTATTTTAATCTATTACACCTAGCTTAACCTCCCAAATATAATTCCGAATACCCTAAAGTGAGGGTGGGCTTATTTCCTTAGCCTCTTTTCTTCAACACCACCCTCAAAAAGAGGATTTCGGCAAACATTCTTTTGGGCTAAGTCTCAACTAATACAAGATTTACTACTTTCCAACACAAAATCTCACGCTTCTCCTGCTTACAGACCTCAAATTCCCACGCAGATAATCCAATTTGTGGGGTTATTATGGCTGGATGTGCCCCTGTTTTCCTTTTTCATTGTTTTGCTAGATATGTATATTGGCAAAATAGAGGAAGCAAAGCGAAACTTAAGCTCCAGCCATCTGAAGTGTGCCCAGATGTGGGCTGTCAGGTGGACAGGAGACTACGGTGGGAGCCCTGGCATTTGGATGGTGTGTAACATAATCCCCTCCATCCTGTTGTCTTCCTGCTTGTGTTCAGGGGATAAAATTTGGATAGGGCATGGCAATGGCTATTGATTTGTGTGTGTGTGGACAGCTGGGCTTGAAAAAAAATGCGCAAAATACGGGTTGGGGTTAACTTTTAAGACGGAATTTCGGAGTCTCGCCTTTATTTTTAGCTTACACTGTAATTTTAAAAAGATTATTTCTCAGCGTAGATTGATCCATAGCAGATTCTGCGAAAGGTTCCTTAACTAGCTCAATTAGGGCTACATTTTGGTATATAACGTTTTTTAATAGGCCACACCGGGTCGTGCCTTTCCCGTGTTAGTGATAATAATTTGAGATTGTGTTTTAGTGTTCAATTTACAGACAAATGATTACTTATAATTTAGTGTGAAAGTCGAAAATCGACTCTATTTAAAATATGAATGCTGGCACTGGGGATCGAACTGGAGAGGTAATAATGAGTCAATTATGAGTTTTATTTTAACTGATCAGTACGAGAATTGATATTCGCAGTTTTTGAACACAAGACAGCTAAAAATTAAGCTTAAGGTCTCAGCTAAACGTGAATTAGTAGTCATCAGTTTGAAAATTTGAAATGGTTAGTAAGATTTCGGCTGGAAACCATTTCCAATGGTTTTAGATGGCCTCCAGTTGGATACATAACACTCAGGTTCGATTCCCAATGTAAACATGCACCATTTGTTCAACTAGTCGATATCAGGTCCCTAAAAATATTTTTCCCTCTAAAATTCCAAAATTCTTATTTTTAATCTCAACTAATTTTGTCAAAAAATTTGTGCCAAAAATGCAATTAGTGGAAATAAACCAGTCTTATGACTTGCTTTTCAATCAGCCTAAGTAACTGTTTATAAAAGCTAAGTTGCTCAACACCCCCAGCTAATCTTAATGGCATTTTTTAAAGAAAAAGAGCACAAGCTGCCGGAAATGTGATTTGGACAACAAGATTTTGAGGTGCTTTTGGGCTAAGCCGCTATAAGCTGTTTTCTAAGTCTTTTCTTCAGAGGGCTAAGCTCTGGCTCAAGTCAATATTTTGAAATTGACTTTCGGCTAGATTTTAAGCAATAAGCTAGATAAATCTTATTTGCAAAAAAATATTCGGATTTACAGATAAATTTATACTAATGCAAATAAATCCTATTCATTTGTCAAATGGACTGATTTTTGTATCGTCTAGTAGATTGAGACTTTTGAATGCCATTTTTTTATGCCATTTTGGTAGGATTTGTTGGGTAACCTTGAGTTTTGACTTTGGCAAGAAAGAAAAATTATTAAAAAAGTTGTGTCACATTACATTAGACTAGCTAGTACTAAGAGCCAAACCAGTGATTAACCTTGCTTGTAATAGTAGCAAGCAAGTCCAATCCGGCAATTGAAGGCTTTGACCTGTGGATTGGTGTGCACTGCATTACTCTGATTAATTTTGGCCAAGAGTCAGTTAGAAATCTTGGAAAATAAGAGATTGAGATAATTCGAGTTTACATTACATTTTTCAAAGTTAGGTGGTCAAATGGGTCAAAGGCTCGATTCTACTATAATTAACCAGTCTTTCAAAATAAAGAAATGCTCAGGTTTGATTTCGCCTGTGTGCAGGCCACTTTTTTCACCAAAACAGTCAACTTCGATCTCGGGCAAGTCAAATTTTTTGACTTTATTCAAAATATCAGGAAACTTAACAAGTTCAATCCGTTGAATGTGTAAGTCACTTTTCTCTTCACAAAGCACACTTTTTCAAATTTTCCCTTTTATACTCAAGTTTGATCCCCAACCAACGCAAACTACATTTAAACGGCCGCAAATACCACCTCAACCCTATAAATCAAATTTCAAAGCTCACAATCCCATAAACAGACAGTAATTGAGTGTGACATGCAAGAAATCTACTCTTTTGAAGCCCAATTAGTAGCTGAAGAGAAATAGCTTTTGGCACATTTGCCCATGCAAAATGCTGGAGACAAGCAAACAAATCAATTGTAACATGTTTGTCTAGTGGATAATCAGGAGGATAAGTGCCGATGGGCAGGTTTGCTAAATAATACAATACTTCCGATTTACACACCCTTTTGTTCATCCTCTTAACACAATGACTTGTTTTTGTAGTGGTTATCAAGTTGTTTATTGCCTCATTTTGTGGCAAGAGATTATTGTTTTACTGAGTAAAATGGCCTACTTGAAGTAGTCCTGTTTGCAGTAGGTCTTGCCTGACCGAACAAATGCTGTGCAATTCTCGTCCAGCGGGCGTTGGCAGTCGGAACACTAAAGAAAAAGTTGTGTTTTTGATGGGTTTTAGTAGATACAATGTAAATTTTATATTTATTTAGACATTTCAGGTCAAAACTTTTTCAGAAGTTGAACCTTGACAAACGAATTTGTGAAAATTGTTAAAAAAATAAATATATAAATTTATTTGGCCTAAAATGTGCAGAATACGATTTTCCCCTGGTTCCCCTGGGGTCTAGATCCACTTTGATCCTGTATTTACCTGGAAGTCCAGATGCTTTTGGACCAAACCACCGGGAGGACTACGGCTCATTTTTGTGTTTCGACATTATATACCAGACGACAAAATTTTTTCTAAAACAATTGCAAAAACCCGTTTGTCAAAATTTGACTTTTATAAAAGTTATAGCCGTTTGAAATGGTCGGAAATTATTGGAATACTTTTTTCAAACCACATCATCAAAAATTAAAAAATTAAAACAGTAAAGCCATTCTCAAGACTATTAAATCTGTTCAATAAAAGTTCAAAAATTTCTAAACAACAGCTTTTAAAAACTATATTAAACCAAAAAAGTAGACTCCAAAAGTTAGTTTAGGCAAGCAAATCGTCCTAAAAAGACATTCAGCTAGCCAAACCAAACAGGGGAGAATGCTCTCTAATTGACTTAAAATATTCCTCTATATGATCAATGGCTCCAATCGGCAGCATTTGCTTCTACTTATTGATATATTAAAAAAGCAAAAAGTTCTTTTTTCTACTGCCTAGCCAGAATTATTATAATACAAATATTTCTACCAAGATCGTTATCACTAAAAAAAATTTCTGTTCCTTCTGTAGCCATATTTTTGTTATTGTTTTAACTTTATGGTTAATAAAACCGTCGAAACAGTCAAGCAGCATATTAATTGCTGGCTTTAAAGGTAGTGAGAAATCAGGCCATGAATTTTTGAGTGTTTTCACCAGGTCTTCCACCAATATTAAGCAGGGTGTGTGTAAATGGTGCTTTTAGTTGACGAAATTTAGAGGAGATGTCACGCAATCTTGTGCGCTACACTAATTTTTGATTACAATTTTGTCGAATAAATTGTAATTGGACAGGCTATTTGTCAGAACAACAATTTATAGCCACTCCGCCACTCATTTGGGAACCCATCTGGATGCCCTGATTTCAGACACTGCTTTTTGGAATCGTATTTTGCTTACTTTTGCCGACGCGTCTCAAGCAAATTACCATATAAAATGTAGCTAAGATTTTGAGCTACAATTTGAGTGGTTACTTGCCTTTGGCCGTTTTTAAAAGTTTGGTCAAAACAATATTTTAAATCAGGAATAGTGATTTCACAAAAACTTAAAAATAAGTAATTTTTAGAGACTTTTGAAATTTCGTCTTTGCTTTGAATTGTTTATTCTTACACACACTCACCACGAGACAGTCGGAATGGAACTCCAGATTGGGCTGCACTCTCAGAATATACCGATCTATTATAGCTGAAATTTGGAAGGCTTTTATTTTTGGAAGAGTGTGTTAGGGAGACAATAAGCTTACGTAGTCTACAACCAGCACACATCGACATACGCCGTTTGCCTTGACTCAAACTGTTGGAGATGTTGTCAGAGGGCAGAAGGTTGTAAGAGCCGTTGGAATTGGTGTTTTCATCATTGCTCTCTATAATAAAAAAGAATTAGTGAAACCAGAGCGAAATTTTGAGGGTCTGAAGTTTAATGATTCGAAAAGAATTATCACTTAATTTTTAGTTGTTCTCATTTTTCGAAACCTACATGTCAAATCACCAAAATTAGTAAAACAGCGTGGTTGTACAAGGGTAGTATTCGAACCTGAGCAATTATTGGCAAAGTTTTTTTAGTTTTTAGTTAAAATCCCTTTTCTGGAAATTTTGGTGCAAAAACTGAATTTTAATTATGATTTTTTTCAATTTTTTTCTGTCTAAAATTGCATCAAAATTATGTCCGAACAAGCCAAACTTATATTTTTTCAGTGTTTATTCACGCACATAATCAAACAAACGGTGCAAAGTGACGTCAACGGAACTACCACCTAGCCACAAAAAGTGATAAGCAACCAAATTTTGCTTTTTGATTTTTGTCAGACCTGCCTAGCAATGCCTTTCCCAGCTTTTTAGCAGTGTTGTAAAATCGAGAAGCAGAAAAACAGGGTGATAAAAATTAAGAGCGTGGCGCAACAGATTTCCTAAGGGACTCATTCCACCTTTGACTTGCAGACTGGATACTAGAGCCAGTGCCTTACAACTTGGCGGCACTCATTAAAGACACTGACACATGCCCTCCACATTTTAATCATTCTGCTTTCTTAGAGAAACCGCTTGAAAATTGGGTCGAGAAAGCAAAACTGCTGTAAAATTTCATATTTTTTGTTAGGAACATAGTTTCACAAAAATTTAAAACGGAATTTAAAAAAATCTTAAAACTATAAGATATCAATCCAAGAAATAATTCAAAAAAATTATTGGTCTTAAACGCAATTTTTCTCCCAATTTTAGCCAACTTAACCCACCATATTCACTGCAATGAATTTTCGGATCACTGCCACAATTTTCATCTCTAGCATCTCCATAGGGATTGGTACCGTCATTATTGTTATTGTTCAGACTATCTTGATTAGCATTTTCCTGGCCTCCAGGAATCTTAGTCATAGCCGAATAGGATCCGTGACTGTCCTTGCTCGGAGACGAAGAATTGTTGGGGGGTGTGTTGCTCTGGCCCCAGCCCCTGCTACCGGAATCCGAAGAGCCGGAGCTGGCTAGAGATGTACCACAGCCGGAGTCGTCAAAACTCGAGCAATTGGAGATACCACAGGCTATGGGACAGTGGGTGTGAGACTGGCTCTGTGATTTATGGTTCGATGTGGTCAGACTGACTTGGTCGTCTGAGACCTGGTTAATAAGCACTTGGGAAGCTGGATTAGAAGGTGCGAGAATGGCGGTGGCCAGTTTGATTCAAGAAGTTAGCAAGGGAAAGTTGGAGAACGGGAGTTTGAATTTAAGGGTTCTGAAAATAAAGTTAATGGTTTGGTTATTTTTTTTAACAAACTGGCAAAGGTGACATTGATTGCCTAATTTTAGTTCAGAGTGATAAATATCATTTTCGAAAGTAAAAGTGGTCAAAAAGCGTTTTTAAATAGATTGCAGTGAAATTCATTCTCAAATTCGACCCTCACTGGGGTCCGACACTTTTGAAATCTTTTGACTATCCTGATAACATGTCTCTATACTAAAAGTTGCACGGATTTAAAATTCACGGTTTAATAATAAGATTAGAAGTCTCGGCATAGTGCAGGGAATGTTTTTTTGGAAATAAACTTGAGAAATATACTACATGAGTCTATTTTTTAAAATTCGACTAAAATTTTTTAGAAAAAAATCGGTAATCCGATGTTCTTCTGTGTGAAAACATACAAATTGGAAAAAAGACTGAATTTTAAGATTCAGTCTCACTATAATTATTATTTGAAAAACAAGGGCCAAGAAAAATTCTGAGTGGAGGTGTATACGACCAATGCTGGCCAAAAGTCGTCAAAATGTAAGTCAAAGTGGGCTCGAACTTGAGCAATTTTTTCTCTAGCAAGACATGATATACGCAAGAAATTGGTATAAAAAAATGTACAAACAAACACAAACACAAAAATTTAGCACAAAGAAATCCTCTAATAAATCCTAAAATCCGCCGAAAATCATACTAAAGCCATTTTCCTAGCAGGAAATTTTCAAATGAAACAAGAGTTCAGCTATATATACACTTAAATTTCACAAGAAGCTCCAACCCCCAGCTGATCCGCTTTTAAGAAGATACCTGCAAGCTTAAACCAGCTCACCACACAAGACCAATAATTTTTAGCAAGCAATCATCCCGGCTCAAACTAGCGCTTATCCACCAAAATAGCTTTTGGAAAACCAATCAGCCGCCTGGATTACACTCATTATCCCTAGGATTACCAGTACAATACACCAAAAATTGTGTGTTATTTAAATGCAAACTCCAGCGCCTGAGGCCCTAGCAATACATGTAAACACTGGGAAAATTAACAAATTACTGCCCGGAAGGGTAATTTCCAGTGGTTGGAGGTCTTTTTGCTAGTTTCACTTGTCTAAAGTTTAGATAAGCACTTGCATTACAAGTAGATTGTATGGAAAAATTGTTGTTTTTAAAAATTAGCTTGGTTTCCCAAGCTATTGTTAATTTTTAAAAGAACACATTTTTGAACGTTTTTTGCTCAGAATTTGATGAAAAAAAGATTAACTATATTTCTACATCTTTGTAAATTCCGTATATTGGATCTCTTAGCCAAACAAATTGTTTTGGATTTTCCCAAACTCAGCTCCCCTTCTGTTGTTTTGGTATTCTGGTAAAAATCACAAGGGAAACAAATTTTGAAAGTTTCCAGAAAAATTGAAGATTTTCGGTCAAAACTCAAAAAGGCCTAAAATACTTTTTGAAAATTTTTTCAAATTTGCTTGGCGGACTGGGCGATTTTCGCAAACATTTCTAAAACAACAATGTTTTCAGAACAACCTCATACCTGGATGGATGACTGGGCACTAATATTAGTGGTAGTATGACTAGCCGTGCTACTGATTTCACTAGAGGCGGGCTGTATCTGTCTAGAGAGGCGGGTCTCTAGGGTAGCGCTGGTGTTAATCCACTGCTAGTACTACTCTTGTTTCTTTTTGTTTTTCTGCTTCCTTTTTATTTTTGGTTGAAGGCGGGCCTTGCTGTGATTGGTTGATATATTTTGGCTCCTTGTTAGTGTCTGATGATGCTGTGGAAAAAGGTGAGAATATTTTTTGGCTTTTTGAAACCGTTTTACATTAAACTCCCTTGATTGATAGCTTATTAAAAATGTGAGTATTTTTTTAATTTGTAAAAGACATATTTTTAAAAAAATTCTCAAAAAATGATGTTTTTAAAGTTTTTATAATAATTTCATTTAAGGATCTCGTGTTTTTGTTGCATAAAAATGAAAAAAGGACCTGTTTAAAAAATATAAATAATCTAGCAGAATTTTTAAAACATTTTCTGTAGCCTATCAGTGCAATTAACATTTAAAATCTATTTTAATTTAATTGATATGTTGTTAAAAATTTGAGATGAAATTCCTCATGCTATAAAAAAACAGCAGAGGGAAAAAGGCAGCGTGATTGTTCTAACATTGCCAGGTGGTTGTTTTTTTTAATTTACAAAGATTGTTCAGAAAATAAATAAAACAAGTTATAACATATTGTTTCTGAAACTTTCAGTGTAATAATATATAAATTGGTGATAAAGAGCCAGCAGAGTGATTTAAATACAAGCAACAATACAAGATTTTGCGTTCAATTCATGCTGAGATACTTTGCACACAGATTCTTCCATTAGTTTCCTGGTATCTTTGCTGATCCGGCTATATTCTTTTTTAGCTTGCAATTCTTTGAGCTCTGCCACTCTTTTGAGCTTTCCCAGACAAGCATTCTTAAAAATATCAGTAAAACAAAAATAAAACATTTTCAAAACAGCATACAAGTAATTCCTCAAAAGTATAGGTATCAGCCCACAGCAATTACTTTAAAAATCTCACTGTTTTAGTTTGAATCAAGAACTTGCAGCAGGATTGCTAAAAGAAGGTTATTTGAAAGCGATCACCCAGTTTTAGCAAGGATCCCACATTGACGGCCAAAAATATGGCTGCATTTTTTCATAGAGAATTTTTTATACTTACCTGTGATCGGCTTTTTTGTGGATAAATAACGTTGAGCATGTCCGCAAAATCATGCGGATCAACCACCTGAAGTTTTATTTTTTCTTTGCCTTTTTCACAGAATTAGTCATGGTTGAACATCACGCCGAAGACAGGCGAAAACTTAGACAAGTACTTAAATTAAAATTGTATTACCTATTTATTAAAAAATTTAATAGATTTGAAAGGAGACATGCCCGTTTATAATAGTTTTCGTGTTCAGAAAAAGCTAACAAAAAACCGCATAAAATATTTGCGGTTTTTTTTAAATCAAATGTTGTTACAAGCAACTTTTTATCTTCTTTGTCGTGTGTTGCGCTCATAGGCGCAGACAGGGCATGATAATCGGGATTCAGACCACCTTGAAATTTTTTTGAGAAACATTGTTAAATAAAAATAGTGTAAAAATCGAAAACAGTGTGGGTAAAATGACTTGGCTCTCTCTTGTTATAGCCAAAATGGTTACAGCCAAAATAATTCTGACTTTGTCCGGTTTTAGCCAAAAGTTGTGTCTCGGTTTTAGTCCTTCATTTTTAATTTTTTTTTATTTCCTGTGTAGTATTAGAGGGAGAGCCTGCAGTGTTTTATCATGGATGTAACTAAAATGTTGCCCCTAAAATCTGAATTCTTGCCCCTTTTTCTTTTTTTCGGTCATAAATTGCCGAAAAAAACAAAAAAGGGGCAAGAATTCAGATTTTAGGGGCAACAATTCAATTTGATTTTTTTATCATAAAAAAATTAAAAATAGAAGGCTAAAACCGGGCTACAACTCATGGCTAGAAGTGAATAAAGTCAGAATAATTTTTGGCTATAACAAGGAACACGTTTCAAGAGCAGACCTTTTTCTTGCCTTAAAAAGACCTTTTTGCCGCAGAAACACTTCTTCGCCGTTAAAATGGCTACCAGACCATTTCTAATAAATTTTTAGAATTTGTCGCGCGACATTTTCTAATATTTTTCGGTAAATTCGGGACAAAATAACCGAATTTACCGAAAAATATTAGAAAATGTCGCGCGACAAATTCTAAAAATATTAGAAATTGTCTGGTAGCCCGTTAAAATACCTTTTTCTGCCACACCACATGTTTTCTTTTCCGTAAAAAATCGTTTTATTTACAGCAGACAAAATTAGCGAAAAAAAAATTTCGCTAAAAAATAATTTTACAGCAAACAAAAGTATTTCAGCAGCAAAAAAATATTTCTGAAAAGGTTTACCCCCGTTTCAGACCAAACCTCCCCCCCCCTCTCAGCTCACATGAAATCACAAACCCTTAAAGGAGCAGAATCCTTCCTCAGGGTTATTTGACATTCTTATTTTTAAATATTCAAACATTTTTTTGAACCAAGACTGAGCAAATTCTCTATAACACAAGTATAATTATGTTTTTCCCCATTTGTTTATTAAGATATCGTTTCCACCAATAGCCAAAATACCATCAGATTTGTAAGGATCTGGATGAGGTTTGTAAAACGAAAGGGGGTTGAACGGGATAAGTACCTAGAATTTTAAGGAACACAAATCTTAAAAGACGTTTTCTGTAATATTTAAGAAAACCTAGTTACCTCATTTTTTGCCCAAATTTTGGGCAGGAGCAGCCTATGCCAATTCAAATTGTGCCACCGCAAATTGTGCCAAAATCAAGAGCAATATTCGGCAAATATTTACCGAATATTGCTCTTGATTTCGGCACAATTTGCGGTGGCACAATTTGAATTGGCACAGGCTGCTCCTGCCCAAAATTTTTTTTCGCAACGCTTTTTTCCGTGACTATTTCTGAGCAACTTTAATTTAGTCAACGTATTTTTCATGAATTTTTTTTTCAGTAGGCGCACCTTAAAAAAAAGTGGTAAAATGACTGATTCTTACACCGGATTCACGCTCAACGTGGTCGATTTGTTTATAAAAGTGCTCTAACAGTCTATACATCACTGTCAAATTTCGAATTCCTCTCAATACAATAAATATTTGAATTTCAACATTTGAATCTTTTTTGTCTTGAGAGGAATTCGAAATTCGACAGTGACGCATAGACTGATAGAGCACTTTTATAAGGAAATCGACCACGTTGAGCATGAATCCGGTGTCAGAATCAGTCATTTTTCCAGTCAGAAATAAGTTAGACCAAACTCGTGGTGCAATTTAAATAATGTTTTTGCTTGTTTAGTCTCGAATTTATAATAAAATATTGCTGCATTCAATGTCAAAATAACCGTGAAATTCTATTCTTCATTGTTGTATGAAAAATTTAGCTGTATAAAATCTAAACACAGTGTTATGGCACGTAGAAAGTAAGGAAAAGACATTTAAAAAATCCACACCCCAACAAATAAGTAATGATTTATCTTGACTTTTCTAATGAAAACACCTAAGCTTAGTATAATTAGAAAGCTGAACTCCTGGCGGTCATTTTATATATTATAAGATCGGGTTTACCGTTACTATCATGTCGTACCACTTGAAAACCTGTAGGTAATCAGCTGAATTTCGACCTTGCTGAGTGAATATCTTCCGGGCCTGTTTTCACCTACTTTATCCGTCATCGAAGCGAGAGCGACCGGCGCCATCGTACTCCGCGTGAGTTTCTCTATAAGTAGAGGCAATTGTAACGCATGACAGTCGGAGTATTAAAGGAGGGCTGAAAGCTGTTAAGGAGATAGTCTCGACACAAAAGGATTAATCCGAATTTTATGTTTTTTAAATTTGATTTTGAGTCATATTTTGTCGACAACTCGGGTTGCGATGTCATACAAATCTGTGCAAAATTAAAAGTTGAATTAGCAAAATAAAAGTAAAGCCAAAAAATGACCGCCAAACAATTTTGGCGGAAAAACCCAGTTGGACCTAAACCCAGTTGGATTAGCAACATCAATATTAGCAATATCAACTGCCACTATATCGAGACTCGACTGTATAACATTATTTGTGTGACTTATATATAATTAATATTGAAAACACAAATATTTGTCAAAACTTATCGAACAACCTAATACCCTGTCGTTTTTTTTTAACTTGGGCTTAGACTCAGGCTAAACTCACTCCTTTGCAGCTCGGAAAAATGATTTAGTTCGATTTCAAATACGCCGGCTTGCCCTGCGTTTAGCCACAAAATCAACACGAGGCACCAAGGCGAAAAATCGGCTGATATAATAGAGCCAATATCATATCTCACGCAATAGTGCCGACTAATCGGTGTTTTGACCATTACGAAAAACCTGATTCAGATATCTGAATCACTAAATTTCTTCAAAAAATGCTCTGAAAAAATGCTCTAATCAACCTTTTTCGATGGTGTTTTTTCCATTTTCCGTTTTAATTTTTAGCGCATTTTTTGAAGGAATTTAGAAATTCTATTGATGTTGCTAGTCCAACTGGTTTAGGACATTTTTCCGCCGGACATTTTTCCGCCGAAATTGTTTGGCGGTTATTTTTTGGCTTTATCTTTTTTAATAATTGAAAAAACAAATTCTGTTAGTACCGTTTTGTAGCTAAGTTTTAGGGCTTCAAAATGAGCTATCAACAATCAACGTCTGATTGCAAAATTTTGGATAAAAATGCCCAGTCTGACACTCAGTCTCAAAGAAAATGTCCAACACCCTTTTTAGTGTCAAATTGGGCATTTTTATCCAAAATTTCACAATCAGATGTTGATTGTTAATAGCTCGATTTGAAGCCATGAATTTTAGCTACAGAACCGTACTAACAGAATCGTTTTTCACAATCAAGAAAAAATAACAGTCCAAAAATGAGCGCCAAACAATTTCGGCGGAAAAAAATGTCAAATCCACATCCAACTTTTAATTCTGCACAAGTTCGTTTGACACCGCAACACCGAGTTGTCGACAAAATATGACTCGAAAATCAAATTTCAAAATCATAAAATTTGGATTAATCCTTGTCTGTCGAGATCTCCTTAACAGCTTTCGCCCCTCCTTTGAGCTATAGAACGCATATCATGTTAAATAAAGTTCGAATCAATTGTTGCAATAAAGGCAAATAATAGATCCGATAAGAGACCTATCTTCAAGAGGTGAGTGTACGGCTTGAGTTCAGAATCCCCCCCCCCCCACGGGGAGTGATCAGGTGGAGGAGATAACATCATATTCGTGTTTCTCGACCCCGATTTCCTGAGAAAGCCGGCTGTTTTTTGTTTCTGAGAAAAAAAATTTTTTTCGATCCACAGGGGGGTATCATGGTTTTTAGTCAAAATTTCGAAAAATTGAATTGGCGCCTTTTGAATTTTAAAGGGATTAAGGCTGTATAGGGAGGGGAAGGAAATAAAAGGGGCCACTAATCACACAGGGCACACTAACAAGAAGATGTTGAACATAGTTTTGAATACTGGGGCCTACCGCATAAATAAACTCTGGTATGCATGCTTTTTCATGCATCCAGAGTCACTTTCGAGTGATTTGTGTCTAAGGTATGTGTGTGTGCGCATCTCAACTCCAAGCCCCCAAGCCCCCTGCGCCCCCGAAGGGGCGCAGGGGGCTTGAGAGTTAGAGATGCGCGCACTCACTTACCTTAGACGTGATTCCGAGAAGTACTCTTGACCATAAAATGCATATAGAGTCTATTTTTGCCACGGCCCAAGTTGAAAAACATGGTAAAGCAGCCATAAACACAATTCTTAATTTTATTTTGATTTTCGCATGAAAGTGGCCCCCTTTTATTCCCTTCCCCTCCCAATACAGCCCTTAATCCCTTTAAAATTCAAAAGGCGCCAATTCAAATTTTCGAAATTTTGACTAAAAAACCATGGTACCCCCCTGTGGATCGAAAAAAATTTTTTTTCTCAGAAACAAAAAACAGCCGGCTTTCTCAGGAAATCGGGGTCGAGAAACACGAATATGATGTTATCTCCTCCACCTGATCACTCCCGTGGGGGGGGGATTCGAAACTGCAACCGAGTGTACCGTCAGGGGGAATTGTTTTTACAATTTTTTTGCGGATTCGCAATCTGCATGAAATTCTTAACAAAACAGTACCCTGACTACGCTTAACCCTCCGCGTATTAAATCCCCTTAAAAATGGTCAAAAGGGTTCTTTTGGTGGCCTTGAAACTCGATTATTTATAGACCGGAACTTGAAAATAATGCCTTTTTGAACTTCTGAGGTGTTATTTTAAATTTGAAAAGATTTGTGTCAACAATTATAGGGATGAATTATAGATGGGGGTGAATCGGCCTGGAGGTGAATTGTCCGCATCACGCGGGAACCCACACGCAGAGGGGTCCAATGCGTGTCAACGGTCTCGACTGTTATGGTCTCATTATCGAAACCAACTACATAGAAAGTGAATGCAACAATTTTTGAAAGTTTATCAAAATCCAAACACGTAATAAGCAACGACAACAACTGCCAGTGAAACAATAACAATCACTCTTCAGTTACTAGAGCTCTTTTCTTGGATTTCTTCTTGATTTTTATTGGTGGCTCTATATCTCCCTGCATTCTTCAACAGATTCTGAGTTGTTGGTCGGCTCAACTGGTTCTTCATCCTTTACTGCCGATCTCTTAGACTTTTTCTTTGGCCGGTCCAATTCTTCCTGCTCTTCCTCAGTAAACTTCTTTGACTTAACCTTGGGCAAGACTTCCTCTTCTACGTCGTCGCCTTCCTTCACTACGAGTTTTGGAATTTCTTTCTCAACGGCTGATTGTGCCTGAGGTTCATTCATCTCCTTAATTGCTTCACTGATTGCCTGGAAACCGAAAGATGGTGAAAGTTAACTAGCAACAAATAAAAATCACCTTCCAAGCTCGAGCGCATGTGTTCTGATCACGAATCTTGACTGAGTTCTGCAATACATATTGAATTAACCAAATTATGAGTGGCTTTTGATTTAGATATTCTGGGATGAAAAATTAAGAAAGGAGGTGTTGACACCTGCAGGAAATTGATAAATTTGGCTTCTTTCCGCGGAATATTGGTGTAATTGGCTACTTGACCCAGCATCTTCTTGAGCTTCTGGTCCTTCATGTTTTCAATGGCCATGTTGACTTGATCAATCCATGAGTTCTGCTTCACCTCTCCCTTAAATTAAGATTCATAAAGAATTAATAGTTAACGCATATTCCAGCAGTTTATCTTGAGAGCACCGAACCGAAAGACTACAAAACCAGGAATTCTACAACAACCACTATGCTGGGATCAAAATACTTACCTTGTTTTCTTTAGCAACATAGTTGGCTCCACCATACTTTTGATTCTCCGTAATACACTTGATGTGCTCCTTGAAAGTTGTCTTGTCGAATACTGACTGGCCTGAAAAAAATCTCTTAAATATAAGAAAAGTGAACTACAAGAAACATCACTTACAGTCAATGCAAGAGAAAGTATTGGACTTGCAGTGGAAAGTATGTTTTTGAACCTGATTTTTCTTTAGCGAGTCGCCACAGACATCACACGTGAAGTAGACCATAATGCTAAATAAAAATTTATTATTTTATAGCCCTCCCACAATGGGAATGTCGATGTAAAGCGATGCCTAGATTTGGCGTCTTTGGTTGAAAAATGCCAAGTCTGATATAGATGCCTAGACTAAAACTAAGAAGTATATAAAGGTGATCTGTGTCAGATTTGACATTTTTCAATCAAAAACGCGAGATCCAGACATTGTTTTACTTGGACATCGACGGCTATTACAGAGCAGTGCAATACAGGCTTAGTCAAAAAATTCCAACGTTTTTAAGCAGCCATATTTTTTTTTGTCTATATTTTGTCTTTGTCGAATTCCGAAATTCTTTAAAAGCAGAACGACTCAGTTGTGCAAATCATTTTTTCGGTGTATAATGTGAAAAACACGATTTTCGTTCGCCCCCTGTGGTGTGGTTTGCCCATCCAGAGATTATTTACAGACCAGGACCCAAACCACAGGGGGGACAAAGCAAAAATCGTGTTTTTATCGTTTTTATTTTTATGATATCATATACCAAAAAATGATACACAAACTGAGTCATCCTCCGTTTACAGAACTTAGAATTGATCCCTGACAAAAAGTTATGGCCGTTCAAAAACGTCGGAATTTCTTGACTCACCTGTACATTCCAAAAAGTCTAAATATGACTGGGACGCCAAAACAATTCTGTGTAAAACAACTAAGAGGCCGGATAGAAATCTTTTATTGTAATCATTTCAAGCAAAAAAATATAAAGCAAATTTTCTGATGTAAATACGAATAAATTAACAGCATTGAAATCTGCGAATAAAATCTTCAATTTGAGGTTCACTGACAATCTTCTAGCAAAATTGATAAGCTTCAAAAATTTTGATTGCGAATGTTGCAGACAACCGAGGGTTGGGAGAGAAGCAAACATGACTTGCGAGAAAAGTAAAGTTTTAAAGGGGGGGGGGAGACTTTATAGGGTGCACTACGTTTCACCGTCACTGTTTTCACCGTCACTATTTTCACCGTCACTATTTTCACCGTCACTATTTCACCGTCACTATTTTCACCGTCACCTATTTTCACCGTCACTATTTTCACCGTCACTATTTTCACCATTCACTAAATTCACCGTCAGCATTTTAGGACCACTTTTTAGGTCTAAATTTTCGAAATTTTAAAATTTATGGTACCAAATTGTAGCCCTGAATGTCAGCTACATTTTGGTACTACAATTTCTAAAAAAACGAAAAATTTAGTTCTAAACTTTAAAGACGCTCACCCTGCGTTCTACCGTGATGAAAAAGTGAGATTGAACGCCTTCTAAAGTTCAGTTCTAATTTTTTTTTTATTTTTTCAGAATTTGTAGTACCAAATGTAGCTGACATTCAGGGCTACAATTTTGTCCAAAACTTTTAAAGTTTTAGGAAAATTTAGATCTAAAAAGCGGTCCTAAAGTGCTGACGGTGAATTTAGTGAACGGTGAAAATAGTGACGGTGAAAATAGGTGACGGTGAAAATAGTGACGGTGAAAATAGGTGACGGTGAAAATAGGTGACGGTGAAATAGGTGACGGTGGAAATAGTGACGGTGAAAATAGTGAACGGTGAAAATAGTGAACGGTGAAAACAGTGACGGTGAAACGTAGCGCACCCACTTTATATACGCATCCCCTTTTTCTAGAAAGTTCTAGTCCGGTACCGGACAATATTTCGCCGACATTATTTCGCGCGACATTATTCGCCGCGACAAAATTTCGCCGATATTTTAAGTGTCATTTTTTCACTAATTCGCCCTTCTTTCTGGCTGATTTCACGGCGATATCAGTTTATGTAATCATTTTATGAAATCATCGTTCCTTTTTGGTCTCCTTATTTATGTTTTATCTTCACGTATTTGTTGTGCTAGTTTTATGTGTCACTATATTTTCAGATATCTCTTCGAAGTATGGCTAACTTGAACGTTCATCCGAATTGATGCGTGATGTTTCAGCAGCTGTCGAGGAAAATACAGTATGCTTTTTTTGTTATTTTCTACTTTTTATTTCAGGTTGATCGTTTCCCTTATTTGTTCGCACGCTGCTAAATCAAATCAAGGAAATGTCAAATTCGTTCACAAAGGCAGGATTTAGTTCAAAGACGAACCGCTGTAAAGCTCTAATGAAGGAAAGGTTTCTGCTAGATGCGATCAGTTCTCAGTGTTGAATTGTAAAGAAATAGCTTGGTTTCTTTGAGATGGCACGTTGAGAAGTTTTTTTCCTTATTGCTGAATGATTAGTCAATTTTGCATTTTAGGATTGTTACACAGCATGGTTGTGAAGCAAATCCGTCCAATATGGTCAGCACCACAATCCGAAATGAAAGAGAAGTATCTGGCTACAACTGCAACAATGGTAATTTTTTTTGAGCGTCCAGGAGTATTGCATGCAATTGAATTTCAGGAACTGGTGACATAATCAGTCCACTCCGTGATCAAGCTTGTCTTTCGGAAATTCAAGAGTTATTGCCGCAAGTCTTTGCCAGAAAAAGAGCGATTCATAGAGCCCGCAATAATGGAGATGATCGTCGACCTCCGCCAACTCCTAGCAATCTTAGGAACTTAGGATCCTTCAAAGAAGAGAAGGAAGTACCGCCTTGCTGACGAACGAATAAAACGACTGGTGACAAGCAGTGAACAATTGGAAGACATCGTTCCTTTCAAATATCTAGGTGCGATGGCTTCTAACTTCAGAATGGTTCAAGGTCTTTACATTCCAGCCAGCGAGCCAGAATCATCTGATGAAGAAATTTCGAATCTGGATGGAGAATAATAGGAGTGTTCATTTGTTGTTATTTGCTTCTCTGATTTGGGTGTTTTTGCTTTCCGACTTGTTGTTATGAAACTCGAGTCAATAAACTTTGTTTTGGATTTACTTGAAAAATCTCTGATATGTAATTAATGAAATTAGTGAAAATGAATAATGGCGGCGAAATTTTGTCGCGGCGAAATAATGTCCGCGAAAAAGTGGTCGCGAAATAATGTCGCGCGAAATATTGTCGGCGAAATATTGTCATTTACCTTCTAGTTCCTCTGGGGGTGTTTTAATTTACTTCTTAGAAAGTTTTTTCACTTTTAGGTCCAAAATCATCGAGCAATCGATTGCAACTATTTCCAGCAACTGTTTTGCTGTCATCAACTGCCTCAATTTTGCGATTCCAAGCAAATGACACCAAAATTAGAGGAAACGCCAAAATGATGTGCACTAGGAACTGAGATTTTTTGCGATTTCAATTTACATATTTTATACACCATATGCTGAAAATGACGGCCAGAAGCCGGGCTACATTTTGAGTGTAAGTTTGCAAATGAGTGTGTAAATTAAAATTGGGAAAAAAACGTCAGTTGCAGGATGCTACCAAAAAATGCTGGTATAGTCCTATTGAGGATTTCACCGAATTGGATTTTTTATATTTTAGCCCTAACTTTATACAACTTTTCATCTGTATGATAGCTCAAATGAAAGCCCAGAAGCTAGGCTACATTTTCACACTAAACTGTAAATAAAAGGAGAAAAAAATAAGGTCTGCAGCCAGTGGTAGTCGAACCTGTGACCTAAGGCGATGCGTATATAAAGTTCCCCCCCCTTTTAAAGGGCATGCCCGTGCGCTTCAAAAAGTTAAGGCGGGACCAGCAATTTTTTTTGAATCGTTCCATTTTTTCAATCGTTTTGCGTCAAATCTGATATTGATGACCTTACGGTACTTTTAAAAATCAGGCAGAAAATTTTAAAAAATCTACACAAGAGCAAATGTAAAAGTTTGCCGAGAAAAAAAAAATATGCTGGTCCCCCGCCTTTTCTCCGTGTCGGGCACGGGCATGCCCATTTAAGGCTAGACTTTACTTGACCCAACCCAAAATTTAGCTGGAGCAAAAAGACTTCTATTTGGCGCTAAAAGACTTTTTTTGACGCAAAAAGACTTTTTTGGGTCAAAAAGACTTTTTTTTGGAGCAAATTTTTGTTGTTGTTTAATTCTGCATTCCCTTTTATTTTTCTAAACGGGCGACGGTAAATTCATCTACAGTAAATTCATTCACAGTAAATTCATCTACAAGTAAACTCATCTACAAGGTTCAAATCCCTGTGGAGGTGATCCATTTTATTCAGAATTTCGAAACCGATAGGAAGCATTACTTTTTAAGGACACTCATTGGCCTCGATATTTTGAAACTGTGTCTTAAAGCTACTTTTATAGTCCTTTTACAAACTTAGGCAAGCCTTATTTGCAGGGAACGCTTAACCCGAAATCCGAAGCGGTACCTTCGGATATGTGGATATCCACCTGGCTGACCTAAAAAAGATTTTATTTCAATTTAGACATATGTATAAACCTGCTAACAATTCTGTTTGACAGGACCAAATATACATTTGTAGCCACTCGGATCCCTATACCTGGGTGCCACCTGTCAAACATGACCCTCACAAAAAAAAAAAAAAAAAAAAAAAAAAAAAAAAAAAAAAAAAAAAAAAAAAAAAAAAAAAAAAAAAAAATCCAAAAAAAAAAAGAAAAAAAAAGAAAAAAAAAAAAAAAAAAAAAATCAAAATTAAAAAAAAAAAAAAAAAAAAAAAAAAAAAAAAAAAAAAAAAAAAAAAAAAAAAAAAAAAAAAAAAAAAAAAAAAAAAAAAAAAAAAAAAAAAAAAAAAAAAAAAAAAAAAAAAAAAAAAAAAAAAAAAAAAAAAAAAAAAAAAAAAAAAAAAAAAAAAAAAAAAAAAACAAAAAAAAAAAAAAAAAAAAAAAAAAAAACAAAAAAAAAAAAAAAAGAAAAAAAAAAAAAAAAAAAAAAAAAAAAAAAAATAAAAAAAAAAAAAAAAAAAAAAAAAAAAAAAAAAAAAAAAAAAAAAAAAAAAAAAAAAAAAAAAAAAAAAAAAAAAAAAAAAAAAAAAAAAAAAAAAAAAAAAAAAAAAAAAAAAAAAAAAAAACAAAAAAAAAAAAAAAAAAAAAAAAAAAAAAAAAAAAAAAAAAAAAAAAAAAAAAAAAAGAAAAAAAAAAAAAAAAAAAAACAAAAAAAAAAAAAAAAAAAAAAAAAAAAAAAAAAAAACAAAAAAAAAAAAAAAAAAAAAAAAAAAAAAAAAAAAAAAAAAAAAAAAAAAAAAAAAAAAAAAAAAAAAAAAAAAAAAAAAAAAAAAAAAAAAAAAAAAAAAAAAAAAAAAAAAAAAAAAAAAAAAAAAAAAAAAACCCCCCCCCCCCCCCCCATAATTCCCACAATATCTTACGTATTAAAGGACTTTCTTTTTTCTAATTTGATTAATTTCGATAATTTTATTTAATTTGATTGATAATTAATTTTGATTTAATTTGATTTATTAATTTTTTTTCAGATCGTCTAGGTTGTGATCCACTACCCGCAAGCATACCCACCCAATTTTGGGGTTTGGACCTTTAAGTGCCAAGACTATAAAAAATGATTCATGACCATTAGGCATTCGAACCATTCTGATAAAAATGGATCACCTTCACAGGGATTTGAACCCTTGTAGATGAATTACTGAGATGAATTTACCGTCGTCCGTTAGAAAAATAAAAAGGGAATGCAGAAAACAATAAAAAAAAAAATTGCACCAAAAAAAGCCAATTTGCTCCAAAAAAAGTTTTTTTGACCCAAACAAAAGTCTTTTTGGCCCAAAAAAAAGTCTTTTTTGACCACCAAAAAAAGTCTTGTTGAACCAAAAAAAGTCTTTTTGCGCCAAATAAAGTTTTTTGCTCCAGCTAATTTGATCCAAAAAAAGTCTTTTTGCTCAGGAAAAAAAACCTTTGTCCGGAATAAAAGAGGCCACTAATCACACAGGGCCCACTAAAAAGAAGATGTGAACATAGTTTTGAATACTGGGGCCTACTGCATAAATAAACTCTGGTATACATCTTTTCATGCATCCAGAGTCACTTTCGAGTGGTTTGTGTCTAAGTGTGTGGATGAGCGCATCTCAACTCGAAGCACCTTAAGGCCCTGCGCCCCTGAAGGTGGCGCGAGAGGCTTGAGTTAAAGATGTTCTCAGAAGTATGTTTCATAAAATGCATATAGAGTCTTCTTTTCGCCACGGCCCAGTTGAAAAAACACATGGTAAGACAGTCGAGGGATACAAACATTATCTATTTTTACGCTCTGAAAAAAACAACAGAGGGACCAAGGCAGTTTTTTTGAATTTTAAGCAAATTTTTGCGTAAAATTCAAAAAAAACTGCCTTGGTCCCCCCTGTTGTTTTTCAGTCCAAAAATTAATTGCCACTTTTGATGAGTAACTCTCATTTTTTATTGCATTTTTAGAGAAAGTGGTGGGTAAAAACCCATGTTTGCTTTTTACGTTTTTACGAAAAATGCTATTTTGCGGTGAATGGAGATCACATGTCCCAAAATGGGATAATTATCCCAAATCCAGCCTAAGCCTAGTTTCATTAAGCATTCTAGACTTTTACTATGCATAGAAGAAAAATAATTATTTTCACAATGCAAAGACGTTGAATACTGTCATGGCCGAAAATTTCGGCTTTCGGCTCGGCTCGGCCGGCGAAAATTTCGGTTTTCGGCTTTCGGCCCGGCTCGGCCGGCCGAAAATTTCGGTTTTCGGCTTTCGGCTCGGCTCGCGGCCGAAAATTTCGGTTTTCGGCTTTCGGTATAATATCATATTTTTCGAGCCATCCTACGCAAAATCAAAAAGTAGGTGAAGGTCATCTATATCAGAATTTGACTTCAGGTGAAAAATTTTGAGTTATAGACTATTTATGTTTTGAAAAAATGCCCCCAAAAAATTAGGTAAAAAATATCCATTTCAGATAAAAACATAAATAAATAAACAAAATGAAAAAAATTTGGGGCAGAAAAAAGTAATTCGGGGCAGAAAAAGTACCGTCCTTTTCGAATTGTTTTTTTGTTTATGTTTCCATGACCAATAGTCATAACTAGTTTTTATAAGACCATTTAAACCTCAGATTGGGTATAGGAACCCCGTGGTACCTACCGCGGGCATCCACATCCCAATTCAAAATTTTAGATTTAGCTAAAAGTAATTGAAAATCATGGTACCCTATCCAGTACCATCTAGATCAAATTCGTCCACAAAATTTTTATCATCTGAAAGAGCTGAAAACCCAAACTATTCAATTCAAAATTGTGTTCTGAAAACGGTTAAATTTTAATTTCGGGGTCTTCTACTCGAGACTGATTGCACCCAGATGGGGTCGAACCAGTAACCTTAGTAATGAGTATATGGACTTCTACACCACGTAAACACTCAAAAAATTATGATAAAAAAAGGTATGCACCCAGCTGGATTCGAACCATCATCCTAGCGATGTCTATCCAGTGGTCGTCCACTTGGATCAAACAAATTTTTTATGTTTTCGGATTCCAAAAACAATTCTTCTGCACTGATTCGAGCATGCTGAAGATAGTTTGACAGTGGTAAAATCGATTAAATTGCGACTCGCTACAAATTGTACTCGCTACAGTTTTGAATTTTTTTAATTTCATCTTTTTGACTGTTTTCGCATGTTCTTTTAACTTTTTTAACTTAGGCCTTAGGCTTAGGCAAGGGTATGCCAACGCACGTTAGGACGAACTCAAACGTGTGTCATAGACTGAGCACCGAAAAAGCGCCAATTCGAAAAAACTGTAGCGAGTCACAATTTGTAGCGAGTCGAATGTCAGTCGGTAAAATCAGGTTTTATCGAGAGACGTTTTATCGTTTTATGGAGTTATTTGAACTCTTAATTTATCGAAATCAAGAATTTACGATAACTCAAAAATTCTTAATAAAACGTGATTTCACCACTGTCAAACCATCTTCAGTGTGCCTATAATTAGTGCAGAAAATTATTTTGGAACCCGAAAACGTGAGCAAAAAATTATTGATCCAAGTGGACGACCACTTGGATATCCACCACCGAGGGGGCTGGTTCGAATCCACTTGGTGCACTCCTATATTTTTTACCATATTTTTAGATATAAAAAGACTAATGTTGTTGACTTTCAGGTCATTCGGACATACCCCTACTCTGCATTACCTGGATCACAACCTTTCCAGGTGGTACCTACCCCAGTTTGGGGTTGGGTAGGTAAAATTGCACTTTTGGTCTTAAACCAATCCTAATTCCTCGCAAAATTTTGTTTAGAAGAATGGCTGTTTTATTTAAATAAACTTTTTTATTTTAGGCCATCCAGGTGAGCATCCACCTGGCCAGGTGGTACCTACACCAGGTATTGAAGTTTGGGTGTGTAAAATTGCAATTTTAATTTTAAATTAATTTTAATTTTAATTTGGTAATTTTTAATAAAATACAAAAAAATTATAAGTCACCGAAATCCTAATGTGCCACATTGTGGCTAAATCCTTTTTAGGCCTTTTTGTCATACAACATGCAATTTGGATGCGTTTTACGGCATTGCTGGATCAAATTAGGTTTAGAAACAGTTGTAGGCCTTTTTACTGTAGGCCTTTTTACGCTACTCCATCGGACAACTTATACGACTTTCACTGCTCCACATGTTCACTGTCATAAGATGATAATCACTAGAACATAACGTTTAAAATTCAAAATGCAAACAAAAAAATAATTCGAAAAAATTGTTGACAAAGTCTAGGTGGTCCCGCGCGCATTCAAACCTTTGAAATTGCCATCATAAGGAAGAGACAGGGTCCTTGAAAAATCCGATATAAACCTGAATAAATTTGAAAATTTAAAAAAAATTTAAGAGAGAGGAAATTTTATATACGCACAGGTTCGACTACCACTGGGTGCAAACCTTATTTTTTTCACACTCTTTATTCACAAGTTTGGTGTCACAAGGATCTTCACACTCTTACACTGGGTTTATTAGTGATGGAAATATTGAAATTTCGGGACTACCGGACGGACTTTTAAGAAAAAAATTTCGAGACCGGGACCGGGACTTTTCAAAAATTCTGCCGGGACCAAAAAAAGTTTCGTTCGGGACAATTAATAAAAGCATTGTTTCAAAAAATTTTATTTCACAATATTACATCACAAAGAGCTAGTAGTTGAAATAACGACGCGTAGATTCTTGTTCAAAAAAATTAATTGTTCCGCATGCTCTGGAGAAAGATTTGAACGCCTGTAGTCGTATACATCCCGCGCCACCTAGAATAGCTGTTCACTTGGTACGCTTGTAGCTGGAGCTGATAAGTAGCGACGAGCTATTTTCGCTAGCACAGGAAATGAACCTTCGTTTTTCTTAAAAAAGTTGAATTAATTGAACTACTCTTTTTGCAAGACTAGAGACGAAGAAAGACGAAAGACTTGAAAGACGAAAGACAAGAGAAAAATTGCACGAAAGCGAAAGATTGATAAGAAGAATAATGATAAATCGGCGAAAAAGCTAAAATGTTTAATTTCTTGACATGAAATAAATAAAAAAAGTCCCAAAATTTTTTCGATTTTCGGGACCGGGACTTTTACTCTGAAAGTTTCGAGACCACCGGGACGGGACTTTGGCGAAAAATTTCTTCGGCGGACGGACTTTGGGACCGTCCCGTCCCGCTTCCATCACTAGGCTTTATCACCTACTGGAGCTTATCTGTAGGCTAAAATAGCTAAATTTCTGAAAATTGATGGGTTTGCAGTTTTTTCTGTGACTGGTTGGATTGTATTTTCTGACTTTTTCTACACGTACACTAAAATGTAGCCAAGACTCTAGGCTTTCATTTGAGCTACCAAACAAAGAAAAAAGTAATATTTAGTTAGGATTACAATTCAAATGTCCATTTCATCCATCCTACAAAGCTGTCATTTGCATGAAACCCAAAATCAGGGCATTTGCTGACAGTAAAGCAGTGCTCTAAACGGATGCAATCGATTGTTATATAGTTTTTGACCATCAGTGAGCTTAATAAAAAAAGAAATAAAGTGTGCACCCAGGAGATTTGAACCTTCGACCCTAGGCAATGCGTATATAAAGATTCCTCCCCTTTAAAGGGCATGCTCGTCGCCGATGGAATATTCTGAAAGGCGGTACCAGGTCAATTCAAACGAGAATTATTTCAAAATAAATTTTAATTAAGTACCTGCGGGCAATAAGTAATCAAAAACTCGGTGCGTAGACGTTTAGGGGATTTTGTGACAAATGTCACAAAATCCACTAAACGTCTTAACAGAACGCCAAGTTTGTACACATTCAAATTCATTCTGATTTCTCGCAAAACCGGTTTCTGTGTTTGCTCTCCTAATTTTTCTCCCGAGTCTCTTTTTGAGTCCTTTGATAAATTTTTACTAATTTATGGAGGCTAGGTATCATCGCTTAGGTGGAAGTGCTTAGGTAGTGTACTTGGGTGGTGGTAGATTGTAGTTTCTAGATGGTTGTACCTTAGTGGCAGTACTTATTAGCAGTATCCAAGTTGTATATTAGACTATTTTTCGCAGTGCATCTGACTATGTTGGCAGATAGACCATCTGGATGTCCCATGGACCAACTGAACCAGGTGGTCGTCCACTTGGATCAAATTTTTTTTTAATGTTTTCCGGGTTTCAAAACCTGTTTTCTGCACTAATTCAAGCATTCTGAAGATAGTTTGACAGTACTCAAATTATGTTTTGCAAGATTTACGAAAACTGTAAAAATACCATGTAAACGTAATTTCACTACTGTTAAACCATCTTTAGAATGCTTTAGTTAGTGCAGAAAACAATTTTTGGAGCTGAAAAAACGTAAAAAAAATTCGATCCAAGTGGATGACCACTTGGTTTAGTTGGTGCATGGATTATTCAGTAAATAAGGTAAATTGTAGAAAAACATGCATTGAAATTCTCTTAACGTTTTTATCTTATTTCAGCCAATTTAGGTTGATATCCATTTGATCAGCTGGTACTCATTTCAGATTTTTGAGACCAAATGGGTAAAATCACAATTTGGTTTTGCAAACCAATATTCGCTGACCAAACGATCGAGGACCAAATGACGGGACCAAATGCCATCTAGTGCCAAAAGATACCGAATAACACGTAAAGGCACTTTGTAGTTGTTTTTGTGTCAAAGACCTTCTTATTCCAACTTTTCTTCTCGTACCCTTCCTTTCTCCAGGTTCCTATAGTGTTCTCCCAGTAAAATTCTTCTTAATTACATTAATAGTGGTTATGGTCTGGTAGTTATACCATTAGTGGTCTTCATCAGATATCAGTGCCTAGGTGCCCAATCCTGATGTAATGCGATGTACCCAGATGGAAAAACTTAACCAAACCAAACCTGGAAAGCAGAAATTTCTTAAAAGCAAAAAATAATCTACTTTTCCAACTTAAATTGTGTGAGGAATAAGGTTTGTTAGGACCAAGATCAAATTTCACCCACGCAAACCCAAAACGTGTGGTGGTTACTTCTTGGTCAGGTGGGTGCGCGACGTTTCGCTCCCAGGACGTTTCGCTCCCGGGCCGTTTCGCTCCCGGCCGTTTCGCTCCCGGCCGTTTCGCTACCGCCGTTTCGCTACCGGGCCGTTTCGCTCCGGGCCGTTTCGCTCCCGGGAAAAAATAATACCGATAATTTGTTTATTTTTTGTGATACATTTTTGCTTTTAGAATACAATCGACTGGATACAATTCCGAATACAATCCATCAAAAATTTTGACTTTTCTAGATTTTCTACCTGCCTGCCTTCGGCAGGCAACCTAATTCAATAGAAGCCCCTTTGAGGTACATGGTCCGGGATAAGGGCTGACCCTTTAGGGGTACATGGTACGGATAAGGGCTGACCTTTGGGGTACATGGTACGGATAATGGCTGACCCTTTGATGACCCACATAGCTTTTTCTTGGTGCAGCACCAGTTCTAATACGTACAACACATCTGCGTTGAAAAATATAAAATTTTATAATTGGGGCCTAAATGCGGGGCCCAACGGCCTGGACCCAAACGGCGGGACTCAAACGGCCGGACACAAACGGCCGGGACACAAACGGCCGTGGGACCCAAACGCCCGGGACTCAACGTCCTGATCCCTTCGAAAACAGAAATGTGATGGACTACCTTAGAGGCATTGCTCTGAATTACGTTATGGGTGAATAGATCTTTGATGTTATGCATTTATCGCATTTTATTGTTGGTATGAAATTGTTTATGTTTGTTGTGTTTCGGTGAAATAAATTTATATTAAATGGTGTATTTTTCTCCCATAACTTTTTAATACATATTTTGTCCTGGGAGCGAAACGGCCCGGGAGCGAAACGGCCGGTAGCGAAACGGCCGGTAGCGAAACGGCCGGGAGCGAAACGGCCCGGGAGCGAAACGTCCTGGGAGCGAAACGTCCTGCTCCCGTCAGGTGATATCCACCTGGATGGCCTACAAATTAAAATCTCTTAAGAACAAAAAATAAACTATTTTTCTAATTTAAAATTGTGTGAGGATTGGGCCTGTTAAAACCTAGAAAGAAAACAGTTCCGAAATATCTAAAAAACAAGATGAAAAAGACCACGTCCAATTGCATAACTTTATTCCATCAACAACATACGGATATCAACAATTCAAATAATGCTTTAACGCTTGCGCTGACCTCCTCCTTTGCGAGCTTTTTTCGGCTTGGGCGGCAATATCACTCCATCATACTTCTGCTGAAACTACTTGACTGCCTCGTCCTTGCCACAACGATGAGATGGACCCTGAAAATGAGGGCCATATATACAGATCGCTTAGACTAACCACAAAATTACATACCACACGACCCTGAGCTCTGCGACGCTTAGCCACTCGACGACCAGCACGGTCAAGCACCACTAGAAGTCCATTTCCTAGATCCCAATCGACGGGTCATACTTGATTCCCGAATCGATGTGCTCCTGAATGCCAAAGCCAAAGTTGCCTGTGTCCGAAAGTTCTCACGATAGAGTTCGTATTCTTTGACCTGGTGGTAAAAAGTCAGGAATAAAACATTGAATAAAGGCAAACCTTCGATCCGCAATCGATGATTTCCTCCGCTTTCAGCCCTCGAACGGTGCAGTGGACGGAGATCTTCTCTATGCGGCGAATACCAGACGAGCGGACTGTGTATCGACTCAGGAGAGAACCGGCGTTTGACCTGTCAACTGTTCCAGCACCTGAATAGAGCATATGATGTTATTTTAAGAAAGATGAGATACCTTTGCAGCTCGTTTTAGTCTGTCACCAGATTCGCCAACGCAGATATTGAGGCACAGCTTTTGGATCTTCAGATCTCGCATTGGGTTGGCCAACTTCTTTTCCTTTACTTCAGCGATTTGCTCAGCTTCACCCATCTTTCTTGCTTCTGAAATTGAGGAGTACAGTTAGCAATCATACCATAATTAACGCATATAAAATCATAACAAGCTGATATTTCACAGCAAGAACTTGACTTGGGAATTTACTGTGGGGAATTTACTGTGGGGAATTACCGTGGGGAATTTACCGTCGCCCCGTATAACACGGTTTCTTACGCAATTAGACTGAAAAAAAAAATTGCAAAAAAATCAGCAGGGGGACCAAGACAAAATTAGCAGTTCGCCCCCTTTTGGACAAATGTCCAAAAGGGACGAAACGTTTCGCCCCCTTTTGGACATTTGTCCAAAAGAGGGCGAAACATCTTTGCACCGAAAATTAAGAGAGCAAACATAGAAAACCGGCTGTGCAAAAAAAAGAATGAATTTAAATGTGTACAACTTGGCGTTCTGTTAAGACGTTTAGGGGATTTTGTGACATTTGTCACAAAATCCCCTAAACGCTCCTATGCCCAAAACTCTTCCTTCTATCAATAACATCGGTGGCCTAGTGAGATAGCGGCGGGAACTGCGAAAGTTGTTCGTCGGTTCGATTCCACTGGAGTATAATTTTTCTCGACTTTTCCGAAATTTCGTTAAATTAATTCTCGTTTGAATTTCGCTGGTACCCGCCTTTTAAAATACTCCCATCGGCGACGAGCATGACCCTTCAATAAAAAATTTGAATCTTCAGCTAACGGGAGCACTTGAACTATACCCCCACATTTTTCCTTGGTCCCCCTGTTGTTTTTTGTGATTTTTTTCGCATAAGCCTAAAGCCTATAAAATCACGAAAAAACAACAGGGCGACCAAGGAAAAATTGAGATGTGGGGTATAGTTCAATTTAGCCCTAAGCGGTATTTTTGAGTGCCTGAGCAGTGGAACCAAACATTTTTTGTCACTTGAACTTTTACCGGAAACCGCGAATTTTCGGGCATCTTGATCAACCACAGAAAAAAAACCTCGTAGGGTTTATTAAGAAACTAAGTAGATAGACCGATACCAGAAAACACGAAAAAGCCGTTTAGAGGTGATTACCAAACGGGTATCAGAGACTCCAACTCCGTATTTATAAATACGGCTTATTATTGAGTTTCACTACCTCCGATAAACAAACGCCAAATATATCGTTCAGGAGAATAGGAGGCAACAGCAGCAGATACTGAAGGAAGCCAATTGTTTACATTGCAATGGGTACGCTAAATATATTGCACAATTAGTATCGTAAATTCGTATCGTATTGTGAAAATAATTATAAAGTAGTTTAAAAATTTCCATTTCAAACCTAATCAAAAATCTTACAGTTGCTTCGTCCCAATGTAAAAACAGGCTCAGTACTATGCAAATGATCAAGGCCGAGAATGGCAACCCGCCAATGATAAACACCAGCACTTTGAAGAACAGTGAGCAGCTCTTCCTCTCCAAGAGCCATTGAGACTTGTCACAATTTTCCAGTGTTACCCGATTACACAAAGATTAAATAATCATATTTCCAACAGTTTCCTGCCTTCGTCAAAAAAGTCAGTAATACATAACTGAAAAGTGTACGTACAGTCTCTACACATGTGAAAAAACTAGCAAGATCACAGAGAAAAGGTTATTCCCAGATTACAGTACATCCAGCAGTCCACCGCTAAATTTTATTTGTACACACAAACTGGAGAAAACAACAATAACAGAAACTATTTGAATAGAACTGCTTTTTACTTGTATTTACCCCTCCACATGATGTCGTATGGCCTAGCCAACGCCAACAGTCCTGCATCTGAAAATGAATAAATAATAACCAATAGGTTAAAAATTAGTGATATTGTAAACCCACGTTGTATTTGATGACTGTATCCCATCCAAGCTTGTTCTTATTGGCCACCTTTAGCTTCTCTTCCATGGCACGTCGCTTCTTTAACAATTCATGACTGACAAACTCGATTTTGTACGGCAGCCTATCGTTGAAGTAAGTCAGGTATGCACGAGCCTAAAAGTTGGATGGCTGTACGAAAAAATAAAAAATCAAAAAAAAATCTCTTTAAAAATTTTTCTTGTATTCCGAGCCCCAATCACTATCCACATTGACCATTTCTACAGTGGGTGACACCGACCCAGCAATTTATTTTTGGCCATCTACTTACTGGATGAGGATTGACTACTCAAACATTACTAGTGTAGGCCTTCAGCTAAGTTATGCCTTTGCACTCTTAATTTACAAACAGAAAAAAATAACCTCCACTTCAGTGATGTGACCACCTAATTCAAGAATGATTCGGCCAGTCGCACAGGCGTGACAAATTCTTTAATGCCTGCTTTACCACCACCCATCTTTGATCCAACTGGCCTTTCGTCCTAAAGTCGACAGTGTTACGAATTTACTAGTTCTAAAAAAGGAATATTAAAAAAGTACTGTGGCAGCCATGGCGGATCTGCTCTCCAAATAGCGAATTGATTTGTCTTAAGGTTTTGTTAAGCCTTTCCTAAGGGATAAAATGATAAAAAAAAATATTCAGTGTAACAAGGCTGGTACCTGGATGAAATTGAAGTGGTCTAGCTTCATGAACCCACCAGAAACGACAGCCAATCCAAATTGCCTGAAAAACGCTTTTGTAACAAAAAAAAGTTACAAATTTGCGAAAAATTCGGACTTGTGAATGAGTTCTGTGTGAATTTGCTGAAAAGATTAATCATGATTCACACTAAAAAGGGAACCATAACCACAAAATCACCTCAAATCCTCGAACTTCAATCATTCTCTTGGTATGCGCATGCTTCTTTTCTTTTATATCTGCATTGAGCACAGGCTCTGCAGGCATTGGCGGCAGCAGCATTTCACCATTCGGAGGAAAAATCACGTCTGAATTGAAGAAATATGGTAAGGCTGGAAATTAAACTCAGAATGACTTACTCTCGAAAGTGGTAATGTACTTATATTCCGGGATATCTTGACGCAGTTCGACAGCTTTGTTTAGCCCGTCCATAAATGATTTGGAAACATTGCGCTTGCTGATGGCAACCACGCAGTGACCACAATTTCTTGGCAACAGATGCATTCTAAATAGTTTTTGCTATAAATTTACACTTTTTAATAAAAAGTTTTTATTATCAAAACGAGATAAAATCGCTGCAAAGATGAAGATTTTGTGTGAAAATTCTTTAAAAAGTTGTCTTAATTTAGGCGCATATTCAAAACGATCTTGTTTTATTTTTATTTCGGCTTATAAGAGTCTTTTTCTGAACATTGGATGCAAATATTGATTGTTTTGAATGGATGAAGCAAAGAAAGTGTTTGATCGAATCAAACGGAATGGCGAGTTTGACAAATGCAAGAGGGAGGTGCTTGCCAAGGTTATGGATGGAGTAAGTCATATACAGAATTTATTGCTGTTGACTATGGTCCTAAAAACATGTTTTCAGGAGTGCATGAAGAGGTATCTGATTAATATTGTTTTAAATTCGGACAATTTCCAATTTTTAAGAGCATTGAGGAGTGTGGCAAATTGGTCTCTAGAGTCATAAACAACTTACCCAATGCTGGAATCACCAAACTCCGTGAAATTGTATGTCAATTATATATTTTAATATAATTTCTTATGTCTACCTTGTACGTTGAGATTTATCAGAACTTGTTTATTATACAAAAAAGTCAGAAACCCCGTAAATCCAGTCATGAAAAATTATTCACTTAACATATTCATACAGTAGGGTCATAATAACCGCTCAAATTTAAATCAATTACAGGTGAGGACCGGGGCTCGTCAACACCATTTGCTCAATCCCTTTACATTCAGACAGAAAAAGTAGTCCATTAATCAATCTCTCCACTACTATCTCAGTACCATATTTCAGCTATTTCGCGAATACGAAAGCTCATCCAAACTCAACGAGCTGTTCGAAGATGTAGCTAGGGCAGAAATGAACCTGCCGCCCAGAGATTCCAACATAGAAATTGTGGATATGGAGGTTAACCCTATTGCTAATTAAAGTGGTCACAAAAAGTGAAGCTGTATATTTGCAGGTGTCCAGTGGTCCATCTAGTATAGCATCTACCTGTTCTTCCTCCCTCTCCAATAATGGAGTCAATGATGCCGAATGTAGTGGTGCAGATGCGCCTAATCCTGAAGAATTTCACAAGTCTAAGGATGTTTTTGATGGTGAAAATGAGTCCATTGCTCTGGACTCAATTCCTTGCCCTCCACCACCACCTATATCTATAGGGATATATATACAGGTTGATAATGTTGTGTTATTTTTTCAGACTAGTCGGAAATTTTTTTGATGGTTTGCTGTGCTATTTTTTCGCCCAAATTTACTTGCAATTTTAATAAGAATGCTTGATTGACTGTATTTTGATCGAAAATCGAGACTATTTAATTTAGCTATTGGCAGCAGGCGAAATTTAAAAAAAATAATAAGAAAGCCTGCCTATCCCAGACTGTCATTTATGCCCGTATAGGCCGCATAATAAAAGGCCTCATCTTTATTTTCACTTATTGTTATTGAGGAGCAGCCGAATGTATGAAGTCCAAAAAATTTAATAAATTTTTAGCCTGACTCTCCGATCAAAGCAGAACCTGCCATCAACCACTCAAATGAACCAATTCAACCAGCTGTCAAACGACCATTGACTGAGTTTGTGAAGTCTCTCTTGGCAATACATTCCTATTATTTCTTACTTTTTTAGTCCCCAAATCAATGACGAAGATGCAGACCAAGCAGGATCGTCTGAAACTAAAAGACCGAGGTTTTAGAAATTGTTTTGTCGGTGAAAACGCTATTTTCAAGAATTTTCAAATTAATTTTCTAGAATTTTCAACTTTCACTTTTTCTTTGTAATTTTGTAATGTGCGGTTATAAATTTTCGATTTTTTTATTTCTGCTCGAAAAATATTTTTACAGCAGGCCCGCCAAAAGTACGGCCCGTGCACATGGTTGGTCTACAGTTGTATAATAATTAATGATCAGAAAAGCCAAACGCCAAATTTGGCTTTTGGCTTTGCGTTTGGCTTTTCCAATCACTGGTAATAATAAGAAAAAATTTTCAACAAAATTTTTGATGAAAATTGGGTCGAAATCAGGGCTGCTATCCAAAAAATTAAAAAAAAACGTTTGGATAAAAGAGAAAATTTTGACTAGTTTTGAAGGAAAAAAGTTGGCACTAGTGTAGTAAGTCGCCCTTAGATATATCTCTCAATTATTCGAGAATAAATATCTATGCAGCTTTTCATAACTATATTTAGATGATGAATTGTTTTCCGAGTTTTGTAAATTCGGATAGTTATGAAAAGCTGCATAAATATTTAGCTTCGGCTAATTCAGAGATATTACACTACTTACTTTTTACGGCTTTACATAGCTTTGACAATTAGATAATTCAAAAAGCGCCTATTTGAATAATCAGATACTTCAAAAGATGATATTACGCCAATTAAGATAGTTCGCCAATCGCTTTTTTCGTTTATAATACGTTTTGACAATCGGATGATTTACCGAAAACTACTTCGACAATCACTAACTTTGCCACATAGTTTTCTGTACATAGTTTCTGCCACATAGTTTTCGGCAACGTCTGCGCACTGTATTGTCGAAATATGTGCTATGTTGAAATGTAAATTAGCTAAATATACTGAATATGAATCATCCGATTGTCAAAACGTATTATAAACGAAATAAGCGATTGGCGAACTATCTTAAAGGGGGGGGGGCAAAAGCCATTTAGGTTTGAAAAAGTGGCTTCCGTGGCGCAGTGCGAAAGTGCTCGCGTTTTTGGCCAAAAATGGTGTTTTTTTGGTGTTGCAGTTCAAACCCACGTAGTGGCACACTATTTTTTTGGCTTTTTTGGGCAGTTTAGAGGTAATTCGACTTTTTGACGCCAGAATCGGGATCAGCGACCCAATTACCTCTAAACTGCCCAAAAAAGCCAAAAAATAGTGTGCCCCTACGTGGGTTTGAACCTGCAACACCGAAAAAACACCATTTGGGCCAAAAAACGCGAGCACTTACGCACTGCGCCATGGAAGCCACTTTTTCGAACCTACCGTATATTCTCGATTAGAAGGCCCCTCTCTAATAGAAGGCCCCTCTCTAATAGAAGGCCCCCTTGAGGACCTATATATCAGCCTAGAAAAAGAAATTCGCAAATCTGTTTTTCGCGTTTTCTTAGTTAACACGAGCTTACCTGATTCCACTTTTAAAATTTTGGTTGAGCACGCAAAATCTCAAATTCGACCCAAATTTTTTCCGACTTTTTTAGGGTTGAAAAATAGAAGGCCCGGGCCTTCTAATAGAGAATATACGGTAAATGGCTTTTACCCCCCCCCTTTAATTGGCGTAATATCATCCTTTTGAAGTATCTGATTATTCAAATAGGCGCTTTTTGAATTATCTAATTGTCAAAGCTATGTAAAGCCTTTTTTACTACACACGGCGTGTCAAACACGTCAAAAGACCAAATCGAGATCTTCGTATAGAGACAAATTCGTTTTAAAAAACATTTTGAATTCATTTTTTTTTGTTTTTAGCATTTTATGTTTTTGGTTATAACTTTGCTTAGGTAAGCTGTGTTCGATTTTTTTTGATACCACAGGAAAGCTCTAAGTTTGCTGTTTTGTTTTGGAAAAAATTAAGCTCTTTCATAAATGTAAAAAAGTTAAAAAAATTAAAAGTTCGAATTTATCGGTTGGCAGAGTCAAGTTGCTAACTTAAAAAGTTATTTCTGAATAATTCTCTGCTAAAAATTTTTTTGTCTGGCACGATCGTAGTACGTTCACTCAGCTTTCTTATGCACATCACAGTTATCCAAATGTGCAGTCCTCATCGAGAAAGTGGACGATTAAGCAAAAAAAAAATTCCAGGTATTTCAAGTGGGTTTTGGTCTGCAACTCAGTCATGATTATTCTTAAACCCTATGCTGATGGTCTTGTTGGATAGTCAAGAGACCAAAGATCATTTTGACACCAAACTTGTAAATGAAACATGAAAAAATGGGTAAAAAATAGGGTATGCACCCAAGCGGATTTGAACCTATGACTTAGACAATGCGTACCGTATTCTCTCTAACAGGCCGACATGTCGGTTTATTTTCAACCCTTCAAAAATCGTGAAAATTTTGGGTCGAACTCGACATTTTCGAGTGAAAATCCAAAATCGAAAAAGCGGAATCGATAGAGCTCGTGGGAACTAAGAAAACGCAATAAACAGCGATGTAATTTTTTTTCTTCGACTGAGATACGGTCCCTCAAAGTAGGGGGTGTCGTTTATTAGAGGGTGTCGGCCTATTAGAGAGAATACGGTATATAAAAGTACGTCCTCTCTTTAAATAGGGAAATTGAAGTTGAAACAGACTTTTTAGACGAGAAGTATCCATAGAAAATAAAAAAACCAGTTTTATGAATATTTTTGTCATATTTTTGAGCATATTTTTGTCAATGGTATTTAAAAATGAAAAACTATTTTGAATTTTCATTAAAACAGAACGCCAAGCCCGATTTGGTCATTTGACGTGTTTGACACGCCGTGTACACTAGTGCCAAATAGTCATTTTACTAGTTTCCAGGGCCGGGCGCGCTGCGCGCGTCCTCGTTTTTTTTTCGTTTTCATTTTTGTAGTCGCTAAATTTTTGTAGTTGTTTTCTTCGCATTGATTCGATTCAAGTGTTGGATTTAATTCAGCTGGGCAAGTCGATTCTACTGGATGGATAGATTATATTTGCCTGAAATGTTTAAACTTTCGGAATCGATACAATAAATAATATTAAAGCTCAATAGTGTCAATCCTGATCTATCCATACAAAGAATCAATCCATGGAACTGATTGGATCCATTCATCTATTATTACAGCCAGTTCGACCGATCCAGCCAGTTGGTTCGACCCAATCGATTGAGACAGTTCGTTTGTGATTGTTGAAAATGATTGGAGGTTTTGGAGCGAATAAATCAACCCAATTAACTGAACTGATTCGCATAAATATGACGTCGATGCGTATTTCGTGCTGATTTATGATATGATGACAATTATATGATATATTATGTATCCGGATGTCGAGCGATGTCCATTAAACCATTTTTACGCGGCCGTTGGATCGCGCCGTTGACGCTCAGTTGAAAGAATGTAATTTGGATCGAATAGTTGATCGATTCACAAAGATTGAATTGATCATAGTTAATCGATTTAATCGATCAATTGAGTCGATTTAACCAGACACGATTGCTCAACACAGCTCACCAGATTGCTACATTGGATCGCTAGTTGGATTGACCAAACAGATCGAATTGATTCAACCATTTGGATCGATTCCATATGAAGTGATTTAAATGTTTGGATCGATTCAATCTGGATGAATCGATCCAATTGGATGAACAGATTCGGATTGGCTGAATTGATTTAATTATTTAAATCGAAACAAACCATTTCGATTCAAAACAATAAAAACAATTCAACCAACCCGAACTTATCCATCTAATTGAATCGATCCATCCAGATTAAATCGATTCAAACATTTAAATCAATTCAACTGGACGAACCAATTCAAATGATTGAATCAAACAAATCGATCCACCAAAAATAGCTGCTCGTAGCAGACACGACCGCTCACCACACCACACAACCTAAGAATGAATGAAATGACTAAAACATTTGCTTATATACCCCAAACGAAAAAAATTTTGGGTCTCGAAAAGAAATGTTTTTCAAACGCAAATATTTTTGTCCGGACAGACACACATGTCGTCATTAGTAGAGGGATCAGTGTTTATTGTTATTTTGAAGCAAAAAAATGTTTTGACTCATATTTCAAGAATAAAAAAGGGTAATATTTAATTTCGTCCCCTAATTACTGAAAAGTGCCCCTAATTTTAAATTGAATTTTTTCTTAATTTTTACGTTTCTTTTTCGAAATTTTATTTTACTATCATGTAGCCCAAGATCTCAGCTTTCTATCGAGCTATTGGGTTGGTCCATAAGTTCGTGGATGGTTATACGTAACAGAACATATTTGTGTATGGGTTGCAGAATTTTCGATAAATGAGAGTTAGCACTCAATTATTTGCTGGGTTCGAAAATAAAATTTTCGACTGCACATTTTTCGATTTGGAACCCATCGGTTAATTGATGTAACCACCCACGAACTTACGGACTAACCCAATAACTCACTGAATCATTCGAAGAATGTAGAAATTTAGGGGTTTGAAAAAATGTGAGAAAAACAAAACTTACTTCATTCTAACCCTAAATCTGTACATCGAGCTACAATGGAGTTTGATAGTTTTTTAGAAAGCTGAGATCCTGGGCTTCACGATAGTTAACTTTTTTTTTATAAAATAAACGTGAAAATTGAGAAATAAACTTTTAATTTCTTATAAGTGGCCATTTTTCAGTAATTGGGGAGCAAAGTTAAAGGGGGGGGAACTGGGTCCGCGACAATTTGCCTCCAGGGCAATTCGCCTCCGGCACAATTCGCCTCCCGGGACAATTCGCCTCCAGTACAAAAAAGTAGTAGAACGACACCAAACTGATCCATACCGAATTGGTCCACACACGAATTGGTCTACACACGAAATGGTCCACACTTTTCAAATTCGTGCATTTTGAAAATTTTCGCAGTCTGAACCAACCATACCAAGTGGTCGTCACTTGGAGCAAACTTTTTTTTGGGTTTAACACTTATTTGCTGGACTAATTCAGGCATGCTGAAGATGGTTTGATAATGGTGGAATGCCGTTTTGTAACCTATTTTCGAGTTTTGGTAAAATCAATTTTTTTGGTAAAATCAATTATTTCTCAATACTCAAGAAATGCCATACAAAACCTCATCGAACCATCTTCAGCATGCCCGAATTGGTCCACAAAACAGGTTTAAGAACCCAAAATAGTAAAAAAAATTGCCCCAAGTAGACGACCACTTGGTTTTGTTGTAATTGTAATAAATTTTGAAGTCAAATAACTGTTGTCTCCATTATCTGAGCAGGGTAAGAATGCCTTTATATGCAGGGTGTCCCACGATTTTTTTCACTTTTGTTTTTGGATTTTCGTCAACTTTTCTAAAACCTTTAAATACAAGTTTGATCTTATTCGAAAGCCAGACGAAAAGCAATTTTCTTGTTGCAAAATAGTTGTGAAAATGTTATTTATAAGATAGTGAAAAGCCTTTCAAAACTTAGAGAATTCAATTTTTAAGTTCACCAGTACCCATATTATCAGAATGATAAAAATAAAACCAATATAATTCAAAAATTCTCATTTTAAATTCATTTTTCTGTCAAAAGTGATGAATTTTATCTGGAGATGCTTAAAGTTTTTTTCAGTCAATATCGGCAAGAAGGAACTTAAATAGCTTTAACCATTTACAAGATGGAGCCCCGACACACATCCAACGGGAAGTCAACGATTATCTGAATCAACAGTTCCCTAATGAAGTGACTTGTCGTAACTCTTAAAAAAATTGGATTGAGCTTTCGTGGCCATCTCGCTAGCTTGGCTTAACGCATTGCGAAAAAAATTTCGACGGTTTTATCAAGTCAGAAATTCACACAAACGCTGTTGCAAACTTGAAGGAATTAAGAAAAAAAGAAAGTTGCCTTCTAAGAAATGCCACAAGAAAAAATTGTTTGGGGTCTAGAAAGTTACGAGAAGCGCCTTAACTAACCCGCAAAAGATGAAAAAGGCCATGTTGAAATTTAGCAAATGATCTCGAATTTTTTGTTAATTGGCTTCGTGGTTGAAAATAAAATAATTGCAAAGACAATCTTAATTTTTTTTAAATTAACGTCTAACTTTAGAAAGGTTTTTTTGCTTTTTGCTTTTCGTCAAGCTTTCTAATGAGACCAAACTTGTTTTCAAATGTTTTTGAAAATATTGACAAAAATCCTAAAACAAAAGTGAAAAAATTCGTGGGACACTGTATGAACAGTATGGTGTATGAACAGAGAACAATTGTCCATTTTATACAGGTTTCCAGTGAATACGTGGTATAAAATTCAATTAAAAAAAGAGATGAAACACCAACCACACCACGTGGATATCCTTTTGGTTAATATGAGTGTCCACTTGGTCAATTCGACTAGCTGGAGACCTCCATGATCCAAGTGGACCATCTAAATGAACCATGTGGACAACAACATGAGTAAATTAGGGCGATCCGGTTATGGATTGACAAAAAAAGTTTAAGAAATGATTGGAATACAACTACAACATTACCTTAACTGCGAAAATACAAACTAAGAATAAGTTTATTGTTCATGGCGTAAATGGACAGACTGAACAGGAAATAAAAAATGTAATTGGAGGCGAATCGGCCCGGAAGCGAAGGGCGACGGTAAATTCATCTGCAGTAAATTCATCTGCAGGTAAATTCATCTTCAGTAACCTTACATTTGCAACCTTACACTCAAAATATAGCCCTGCTTCTTGCCGTCATTTTCAGCATATGGTTGTATAAAATAATGTAAATTGAAATCGCAAAAAATCTCAGTTCCTAAATAATACTGAAATCCTCCCTCAATAGTACTCATTTCTTCCCGGGTCAATCCTTCGCTACCTAACGTGTTTTTTGAGGTGATTTTGGTGTGTAAACATTTCTATCTTGTTCCCCATGAAATTCTGACTCTAGAAAATTACTAAACGAGTGGACAAATAAATAAAATTAGTGGAGCCTCAGGCTATATAAATCTAAGTACGCATCATTTTGGCTGGTTTCCATTAATTTCGACGGTCATTTGAATGAAATCCCAAAATTAGGGCATTTGCTGACCGCGAAACAGTGCTGGAAATGATTGCTGTCGATTTCTCGATATTCTTTGGTCCTAGAAGTTGGTAAACTTTCCAAAAAAAGAGAAAAAAAGGTGTACACTCAGTGGGAATTGAACCTGTGTCCTTATAGGTGATGCGTATAGGAAGTCCTCCCCCCTTTAAATACCACCCGATAAAAAGGATTTGGGGTATCGAAAAAAACGAATCTTAAAAAAGGCAAATGGCAGCTCTTGTCTAAATAAAAAACCTGGGTTATATTGATATCCAAAAAGTTAGTTTTACACCAAAATTCATGCTTGTGTTTATTGAGCATTTATTATTATAACATGGAACATTTTCCAATATCTTTTTTTCTTTTGCAATCTTGCTTGATGAATCAGCCCTTGATCAACTTGACCATTGTTGGTGAGAGTTTAGGGATGTAGAGGCGAGGTATCAGCCAGGTGCTCAGGTTGAATATGTCTATGAACACTTTGTAGCGGTCACTAAAATGCGCCAAATTTAAGATTTTTGAAAAACAAAATTAATGTGTCTACCTGACAGTGGTGCGCAGATACAGGTATCCAGAACTTCCGCCAGATCCTTAAAAGCGTTGGCCAATAATATTGGAGGAAATTTACTTTGCCTTGATCCCCCTTATTTTCAAACTTTGGGTCATTTTAGGTGGCTTTTTGGCTATAATTACTCTATCAAATTTTGTAATAATCAAGTAGGCCACTATGGAGGGGCGGGGAGGGTATTATGGCAAGAGGTATCGAAAAAGCGTCTCTTCGCGACCAACCAAATAAATTTTTTATCGATAACTATAGAGAGGTGACTACAATGGCGAGAGTAATCACGGAAACAATCAACTGTAGAAATCTTGCGTCTAAAAAACCCTATATTTAAAACACTAATATCCAAAATAGTAAACTAGGAAGAAAATGTATTGCGAGTTAAAAAAACCTTGCTTTGATCCAAGCATTCTCTGCACCAACATCACGTGGTTGTCTGAAATTGGAGTTTTTTTCTGAAAATGTCTTGCTTGCAAAGAATAGAGCCTACATCGCCACTTTTGCAACAAAGAGTCAATGTCCATAAGAAAAGTGAGAATTTGATATGGTTGCGAGAACCTATAAATTATAAGAAAATATCAGCTTTCCATTGTGTATTCTAAGAAATATCCACAAAAATTAATTGTGGATGAAATTTAGCGGAGATCCGAGAGCCATCCCGCAGGGTATAGCAAAAAAATAGAGTTCCTGCCTCCAAGCGTCTTCAAAATTACAAGATAGTAAATTTTAGAACTATTTTGGGTTGGTACCCCGCTGGGGTAATCCCAGCTTTTCTAAAACCTAAATCCCTTTTTTATATTTTCCAGTTAACACTCTTACCTGGGCATATCACGATAGAAGTAAATCATGAGAGCACCTTTGAGTGCATTATGGCTCAGTCGTCGTTCTTCTATAATCAAAATGTTCATATAAAATTAGAGTGGATACCAATAATTTACGTTTGTCGAGGAAGGTTTGGTATTCTTTTTGATCAGTAATAGTTTCAAAACTCTTGGATGTTTTCACATATTCCTCTTTTCTCATTCTCCTTTCTTTGGCTGACACACTTGGGTCCTGAGCCTGCAGATTTAAATCGGCCAAATAGGTGTTGACAGCCTCCAGGTATCTGTTCCAGAAAGTCTTTCTCTTTTTTGCTGTTGGACTGGACTCGTCATCTACACTACTAGTCCGCGAACTGCACTCATCAGTGACAGTGCTTGCGGGTTTAGATATTGTGATGCCATTCAGCTCGACATGTGTGCTGGATACTATGTCTTGAAGGATATGCTCCTGCTCCTCTACTTCTTCTTCGTATATCCCTGGTGTTCGGGATAGCCAGCGCTGAAAAATTAGTTAATTTGATTCTTAAAATTTATATCTAAGAAGGTGCATAAAATGCATGGTTTTTTTCTGTCACCATCTCGAGATTCTGTTATCAACATCATGACCAACAAAAATTACATGCTAAAATTGCTTTTTTGATTATGGCTCAGTCGCCATTCTTCTGTAACCTTCTATAATTTTTGAGGTCATGTCAAACAAAAAGTGATGGATTATTCGGCGCTAGTAGCGAATATAAGCCCCCCCCCTCAAGAAACCCACCTTTTAAAAATTATTGTAACAACCCTTTGGAACAACAAATTTAGTCTTAGCCTTTAGGCTTGGGGTAGGCCAGCGTACGGAAGTTGTGACTAATAACTGTGTCACTCACTTTTTTCTGTATCTGGGACATAAAATTGGGTACTTTTTACTTGAGTAAAAGAAGTGAAAATCGTTGGGGGGGGGGGGGTAGATATTCGCTGCTAGGGTCGAAGCCTGTTCGATTGATACACAGTTGTGCTGAGTTGGATTGGCGAAACCTTTTCACTAATTTGTTTCCGAAAAAACCAGCATTTTTCGCTCAGAATATCTCAGATTGTAAATGAATTTCCAAGCCTGTTTCTACATACATCAATAAGGACAAACAGTGAGGGCTCTTCTTCGGAAGCACTCAACCTATCCTTGTCCTTGTGATCCACAAACACTTCTCTGTAATGCTGTGCATTGTATCTAACTCTGTTTTGGGGTATTACACCCAACTTGTTCTCCAACAATCTGAACTGCAGGCTTTGGAAACCCGAGGCTGACGTAAGGTATTTCCTAAAATATAGGTTTTTTAGCTAGGTGTGAATAATCGAGGTTAGATAATATTTCCTGGCACAAATTCTACCTGAACTCTACAAAATCGAGTGGTGACATAGTTTCAAGAATGAGTATCTGATCCACGAGAAGCTTAAGTATGCGCACAGTGCGTTCAAGTAAACTGACTATTTGCAGAGTTTTGGTCTCATCCACCACCTCAAATCGACATTATTTAAAAGAAAAAGGTTGGAAAAATAGTTTTTTTTGCAAGTCCACCTTGTTGTAAAGCAACTTGCGAACATGGTCGATGTCGTATATGATTTGCTTGAACCAGAGCTCATAGGTCTGGTGGATTATTATAAACTAAAACTTGCTGGATTGATTTGAATTTTCAAAATTTGGAAAACAACCTTGTGTAGAAATTTCGGTTTTCGGATAAATTAGTGAATGAAAGTGAAAGAAACGAGTTTTAGAAAGTTCGAGACGAGATAACCTGGAGACGAGATAACTCTTAGATAAGCTGGCGTCCCCATTCAAGTTCGGCCCAGTGATTTTGACAAGTCTAGTTCGAAAAAACCGTAATAATTCTGATTTCGCGGGTGGTTTATTCCACATAAACCGGCACCCTAAGCTGGTTCTTAGGGATGCTGGTTTATTGAGAGTAGACTGTAACACAACAATTGTTTTGATAAAAAAATTCTTAGCGAAAAGTGTCCTCACCAAATGTTCGTCTGGGACCACTTGGTTGGCTTCTTCTGACCTCAAATCTGTGTTTATGTTACCATTATTTTTTTTAGATAGTTTTGTGATAAGGTCATACCCTGACAAGACAGTAGTTTTCCTAACTGGAATCTCAAATCTAACTAGAATTAGCTGATTTATTACCGCAAACCTGGAGATAGTCTTTATAAGACACATGGTCAGAGAAGGCAGCCGAATGGTCTGCTTGCGGATTATTGACAGTAGCGGTGGTTGCCCCTTGCTTTGCGTCTTTGCATGCATTAATCAAATCTTCATCATGATTGTTCTGGTCTATCTCTTCTTCAGGACCATCGCAGGTGGAGCCATAGCCCATGGGACAGGCCATTATTTGATAGTACTAATATGATTGCAATATAAATATTTAAAAAATTGAGTATAGACTGCAAAATAAGCGTATTAAATCAGGCTTCAACACTGATTACTAGTGATTTGGCCTAATTAGAGACCGGGCGGCAATATTGAGACCACTTAAATATCCTGTAAACTACAGGATAGGTAAACCCAAAATGATCGACTCAAATTTTTAATTTCCGGGCATTGTGTTTGCCAAAATTCGGGCTTTTCTTTTTATTTCTTAGCCAATTCGAGGCATTAATCCGTACATATCAAGCCCGAATTTAAAAAAAAGTTCAAGGAAATATAGGGTGATTCCAGGAAATGCCCGAAAAACCGGGATAGTTGGGTAAACCACATGTATTTATAAGAGCTCTAGCGACTAGTGAAAGGATAGCTTGTGATGCTTTTTACCAAAAGTACTTATTTCTGACAAAGCAATTGTTTAAAAAAATCCTATATACCCTAGAAACTTCTTTAGGGATCTGAATCACAAAGAATTGTTTTTCAGTTGCTGAGATTAACTAACACCACCGTTATTACATTTAAAAAAATTAAAGAAGAGAATTGTAGCCAAAATAGCCTGAGGAAGGATCACAAATAAAAACTTTTAAATTCTGAAATATGGCCACACTTTCTTCCTAATACGATTTGAAGTTCGAATTTTAGATTATTGTTGCGGAAAATATAACAAAATCAAAGTTTCAAAAGAGAAAAAGAAGACAAAATGTGGGTGAGACCAAAAGTGACCCAGGTAATTGTGCTACCTCTTTTCACCAACTACTACTGCACCCAAACTAATCATAATAATATCAACTTGTTGTGTTTCTAGATGGTTTCAATGAATAAAAGAGAAGAAGAATAAAATACTACTACCGCAATTCATTGAAACAAAATCTGGCTCTACTACAAGACAAAAATTAACTTTTTATGTCATTGCAAAATTGGAGTTAAATCGCATGTCATTTTTATTCTTCAATATACTTCGATTATTAATATAACCATTCAATATTTATATCATCAATAGTAATAGTGATGGAAAATAAAATAAATTTGCCGAACAAGATGACTAGTTTTGATAAGTGGCACTGGTTAGTTGAGGAATCGGAAGGACATCTTCTGCTCAACTAAATCGTAAATTTACTGTAGACTATAGGTTAAAAAGTTGGCAAATTAGACTCAATAAAGATATTGGTGTTTTTTAAATCCTTTTCGAGTTCTCTCCCACCCATTGTTTGATCTTTAGATGAGTCCGATACTTTTGTTGGCTTTATAGCTCATTGTTTCCTCATTCAAAAATATTATGGTAAGAAGATGGGATGAGCCCTAGGTGAGATCGAACTTGAGAAATGGGGAGCAACATGGTAGCAGAAAGAAAATTACTATCAGTTTTTTCCATAGCCTTGCAAAACTCCTGGAAGGTGATGCTTCCGTCAGAATCTTTGTCAGCCTCACGCATGGTACGCTCAGCTATACTCTCTACTTTTTCTTTAGAAACATTGTCTCCGATCATTTTCTGCAAATGGAAAATTTTTCAGAAATTCTTAAATTCTAAATTCTTAAAAAACCTCAAGAATTGAAGTGAATTCACTGAATTTTTTAAATATATACTAAAAAGAGCAAAATGAGAAATACCCACTCTTTAGTAATCATGCCACTTTTGTCTAGGTCGTACATAGTGAATGCAACTAGAAATTGGATGGGTTTAGAAAGATAATAAATAATGCATTACTAATTCAATGGGCGCTGGATTTAGCATAACCTGGGTCAGCTCCCACGGTGTAAAAATAATCTAGAGTCAAACCTACATCTGAGTTTAGCCTCTCGACTATTCCACGGATGTGGATTGTTCTTGTTGATGGGGCGGAAGTGGGACAACACTCGCACAAAGTCTGGAAAGTACACTCTTTTGCGTTCTGATACTCTGCAAAATAAATGAAAATTAGTAGTTTGGCGAAAAATTAAACTTAAAACCTAGAGTTAACTGTCTAGCAGTCTCAGTGCGTAACTACCTCCAGTTCGATCCCACTAAGGGGTCTGACACATTTTTTTAGATCTTCTTTTGATGTCTTTTACGGGGTATAGACGTGATGTACATTTTGTACAATTATGGAAAAAAGGAACATACCGTAAAACCTCTATTAATCAGGCCGGCCGGATTATTTTTCAACCTCCTTCCAGGGGCCAGATTATTAGTGGGGGTCGGATTATTTTTCAACCTTTAAAAGTCCATGACCTTTGAGGGGTTAGTGGAATTAAATTGAGCTTTTTTTCTTTTCTTATCGTTATTCTATATTTTTTTTATTTTTCAATGTTTTGAAAGAGTGATATGTCAATCTAGACATTCTTGGTTTGAATTTTCAGAAAAATGACTAATAAAGTAAGAGTAGAACTAAAGTTTATTGTCAAAAGTCTAAATTTTATAAACAAATTTTGTATTACAATTTTTAATTCGACTCTCATTGTTTTGCGCAAGCTGGTAGTCTTCAATCTTAGGTTTTTAACAAGCTATCAAATTTTACTTTACTTTACGAATTTTACTTTACAATTTCTCAAATATAAAAACTAAGGAGTTTAAAAAAAGCTATTCCATTTTAAAAAATATTGAATCTTTAAATTTCAAATCTTCTATGTTTGTCAAACTCCTTAGTTTTCACATTTCAGAAATGACTAATCCGTTTTTGGGAAAAGGTATTATAGTATAATACCTTTGCCCAAAAACGCCCGAAATGATGTTTTTTGCAATTTCGACTACTGATACGTGCTATAATTCTTAAAAACCAACTCAAATTACGCGAGAAATTTTTTTTTCTAATTTCCAGCTTATTAGATACTAGGTTTAAGATTTTTAGTGGTTGTTAGACACTGAAACGAGATTTGTACTGTGTTGAGACAAGATTTGAGACGTGAATGAATGATTGAAGCGATTTTTTTCAATTTTCCCTTTGTTCAAAATTTTTTTTAATATGTTTAAAACCAAGTGCTAATTCAAATTAATATATCTGACTTGTTTGGTACCATTCAATTGCCTACTTTCTTGCAAGCATTTAAAAAAAGATTGACAAAAATTGTTAAAGAAAATAAAAAGTTATGGACTAAAACAACTCGGCGGTTAGGATGTGCCACCCTGTATTATAAACTTACTCTGCATCAGCAAAAAAGGCTTCAATTAAACGAGAACCCAGTGGATTTCTGAAGCATAAGTATTAAGTTTTGTGGTAAATACTACAAAACCAAATTACTTGGTGAGTTCAGGGATATCTTCAAAGTCTTGTTGAGACATAAAAGACTCGTTCACTTCATTGTCCTTGTGTTTGGCCAGCATCAGAAAGCGGGAATGCAGCATCTTTATAGATCCCTTGCTCACTTAATAGGTCTCTTATAGTATTAGTGTTATTAGCGATGAAAAAGATTTGAGAATCTGTTTCACGGTAAAAACTCACATCCACTCTCATTGCTTAACCTTTCCAGGGTCTCACTAGATAGCGTTGAAGCAGAATTACCCATGAAAATAATTATAAAAGTGACTCAATAAAATAATAAGTGGAGAATTGCATGCAAAAAATCGATTAGCTAGTTTTACTGCCAAATTCCACCGCTTTATTGCAAGCATCTAGGAAGACAGCAACACATCAATGGTAGACAGAAGAAGAGGAGCATGGGACTGTTTATTTGTTTTGTAAAAATTAATTGTTTTACTCTTTAGTTTAAGTGTTTTGACACAAAAATTTGGGCAGAAAATAAAAGCGAAAAATTAAATAAAATCAAATGCTCAGTTTCGCGGAAAAGGCACAGTTTTGGAAAAATATATGCAGTTTTGAGAATTTCTGTATAATTTTTTGAAACAGATGTGATACCTAAAATTTAAGTCTTTTGGAATATTTTTTCCCATCTACATCATATGTCTATCTACATGAAAAGCTGAGCACTTTTTCACAAAAAAAGGGACAGATTTTCGTCTTTTTTGGCTTAAACAAAAAACTGGGCAATTTTACGTATGTCCAAAGATAAAATAAAAACTGTCTATTGGCACCATAAAAAGAGCATCAAAATTCAGCGTAATTTGCGATTTTCGATCATTTTATTTGCCTTTTTTAGATAAGTCAAGGTGAAGCCAGGCTTACCCTGCGATAGAATTTTTAGTGATTGAATAGGCTGTCTGTGTTTCTCTAGTTAGTTTATAGCTGCCATTGCACACTTCTCTGAGCGATGCCCGTGTAAAGGTTCGTCACGCGCCAACTGCGATGATAACAAGAAAACAGACAGCAGTTTAGTTTAAAAAAGGCATACAGTCGACGCTCTCTATAATGACTCTCAAGGGACCGGCTAAACCGAGTCGTTATAGAGAGTGTCGTTATAAAGAGCGTCCTTATAAAGAGCATCATTTTTCAACTGTGCATCAGCCAGTCGTTATATAGAGCGGCATCTTTGGTAACGAACATTCAAATAAAATTGTATCAAAGTAAACATTTATTCCGAAAAACGAACAACAATAACATAATTCAAGAGAATGTTGGCTACGCGACGTTTCCCTGTAAGGAACGGTTTCTTGTAGAACCTAAAAAGACTTCAATTTATTTTTAATTGCGCTTAATTTTTCACATTTTCGTGTAATTTAAAGTTTAATATGTACTACCCCACCCTGATCTGTGTACTAATTTTTTTGGCAGTAATACTTCCGTACTACCATCTGAATACCCTGTTATTTCAGAATAATTCTATCCGTCATTTAAACTTGAGTCTACAATATTTTCTTTTACGCTGCAGATCCTAGCCATTCTTTACAGGGAAACAGCTTACATGAAAACGGCTTTACAGTGAAACGGTTTTACAGGAAAACGTCCGTGTCATTGTTCTGTTTCATGTTGTGCAAGCGTTGATGGGTAGAGATCGTTTCGCCAATGAAACTTTCGCCAATAAGATCTTTTCGCCAATGAAATCCCTTCGCCAATGGTATGTTTTTGCCAATAGCTTCCTTTCTCAAGTACTATTAAATCATTGGCAAGCTTATTACCTTTCATTTTGTAGCTCAATTCACTGGTTACAAATTCAGTGGTGATTTGCCTGATAAAAAATAAGAGTACTCGAGAAAAGATGATTGCGAAAAATGGTTATTCAACAAAAAAATTTCATTTCCTGTGAGACAGAATTTCATTCAAATTGAATTTTCTGCAAAGTTTCCCAAAATCGTTATATAGAGCGGCTCTTTAACAGCTGGGACGGCCAGACTGAGTCGTTATAGAGAGCGTCATTATAAAGAGCGCCGTTTCTGCTTAATTTGTTTGAAACCAACCAATTTTTTTTCTCGAGTCGTTATAAAGAGCGAATCGTTATAGAGAGCGTCGACTGTATCCATGCATTATGGGCATAATGGGTCACATTTCTAAAATTTGGATGGCGTCCCGTCCCCGTCTTTTGAGATTTCCGCCAGGCATCTGCTCGGCCGTCCCATTTTTTTTCCCGCCGGCGGCAACAATTTTCCCGCACATCCTGCCAGCCGTCCGACGTCCATAACATAAAATGTCTTGTTTGAATAATAAAACGGTAGCATACAATAATAGGCATCATAATTATTAGATGTTTTTTGTCATAACTTAAAATTGAACGAGCTTTCAACAAGGCTTCTACAATGCCCAGCCTTCTGGCCTCGGGGTGCATTGTAAGAGTGGAAAACAGTCCCTCAGCTGCTCCAGATAAAGCGGGAATTATGAGTATGTCGAGCACAATTGTTCTAATAAAACTCTCTTTAGTGCTTTGCTCTTCGTTGTAGAAAACAAACAGAAGGGTCTCATAACTTCTCACTTATGTAGTAGATGTTGCTGTTTTCGCAATCTCCAGAAGTTATGACGCAGTTAAAATGCTTCTCCGTGCAGATTTTCAGTCATTCCTTTAACAATTTGAAAATATATTCAGGCAATGTTGCATGAAATATGAGATACTTGGAGTAATCGATAAAAGTGCAGAACTTCTGACAGCAAAAAAGATTTTGTGGCTTTTAGTCTCGAGAATGGCTTGAATAATTCAGTCCTTCGCCGTCCCGTCCGCCATCCGGCCGTCTGCCAACCGGCCGTCCGTCCACTTTTCCGACGCCGTCCGGGACGGGACGGGAACGGGACGGGCGCCCACTGTGATTATGTGTTCACTTTTAGTGAGTTGTATTATAAATAAGCTTTGTGCAAGATGCTGTTTATATTTTGTTTTATTGTTTTGATTTTGACCAATTCAAAAATTTATATTTATGTTTTTTCTAAATACTTTTCCTAAACTTTAGGCAGCGATGCTTAATTAAGTAATCAATAATAAAAGTTGTCTATTAGTGTCTATAACATTATTTGTGAATAAAATGCTTAAGAACAATTTTTCAAAAAGAAATTATAAATTTTAAGATACCATGTAAAGAAGAAAAATTATTTGCTATGACCACACGACAAAAACATTTTTGGCTGGCTGAATCTAATAATTATCCACCGGTCTCTAATTAAACCCTAGTCTCTAATTATACTCCACCCCCAAGGGAGGGGGGTGATTGATTAAAAATTACTAGATTATTTTAGATTTACAAATATTTTGCGAATAGATTTGAACAACGAAAGCCGAATGGACAACTCTAGGGGGAGTGATGAAGGCTGTGGCCCTTGTCTTGGTTCGCCGCTACCGTATTTACTCAAATTATGTTTAGTCTTGCTGAATCGACCGGCGTTATCAACCGCTTGAGTAGGTAAAACTGGGTCAAAACACAATTCCAAAAAACAAGATTTCAGATAAGGGGAGGGTTGTCAGGAGTGTGGTAGAGGATGTTGTTACAGTATTTGCATCAGATAAAGTAAACGAGTTCAATACATTTAATACAGTAAAGCAGTGTTGTAAGTGGCACCGGCGCTGGTGACGGATTTTTTGAAACCGTCTGATAAGAACAAAAAACCATATAACTGAGCTGAAATTTTGTGCCAGGCTTTGTGTAGACGGCAACTTTTGTGACGGGAATACACTTTATGGATTCCTCTAATTCAGCGTTTTTGTTTTTGAATACAATATTATCATGTGAAACTACAAAAAACAATATTTTTTCAGCAATGCACTTTTCGGAAACAATGAGACTAAAATTTGACTTTTGTTTTGAAAAGCAGGGTAATTCAGTCGAAAAATGTAATTGATGCACATACAGTCGAACCTCTGTTACGTAAAATTATTTTTTTGGTTGTAATTTCTGTCATGTTTCGGCTCAATTTTGACGATGATGATGAAAACGTATGGTTAAACAAACTTTACACTCCTCAGCTAACTTTAATTGAGCTACATTTTGGTATATAACATCTAGTCGAAATTATATCAAAATTATTACGAAAAACCCTCTCAAAAAATATCGTAAGCCCAAAAATGAAAATCCCCTTTGCGATTTTTTTGAGAGGCTGTTTTTTAGAAATAAAAAATTTAACTACGAAAATCCAATAATACCATGTCGTTAAGCGTTAAAAGTTGTTAAAAAGGTGTGTTATAAAAATAAAGGGCTGGCTTAGAAAAGTTGGCTAAAAATAGACTGAACTCAAAAATATCGCAAAACGGAGTGCGCATCTTTGATGTAAGCTTTGTTGAATTTCTACTTTCTCAGTTCGACTTTTGCAGGGTTTTTCACTAGCTTTTTCAAAATTAGATTAAATATTAGACTGGAGTCAAACATGCAGCTTACGTAGCTTACAAAAAAGGTAAAGCAAGCTTATTGGTTATCAATCATTTCCCAGGCTCATCCAAAATTTGCACGTCTGGCCTTCTTGTGCCACTCCCGTTCTAGCAATTATCTCTTTCTCTTCATCAACGTGCTTGCATGATTCATCCTTGATTCCTACTAGCGAAGGCATAGCGAATCCTCAGCTCGTAGAAAACTCGTGAATATTTACGACGAAAGCAGATAGATTTTCAATAAAGTGCCAGATTTTTGACAAAAAGATGCCAGGTTTCTGATCAATTTGGCAGACTTTGAAAAAAGACATTAGATTCCCAAAACACGCCACATTTACGACAGATTTGGTTGAAAACAAAAATTCCTTTTTACGTTAAAATAGCGCCAGATTTAAAGAGGCTCCCCAGACCAACTGAGTAGGAAAAGTGGCTTCGGTAACGCAGTGGATGAGCGACTGTGTTTTATGGTTCGATCTCACGTGGTGGCACACTATTTATTTTGGGTTGTTTGACCAATGTATAGGGGTAATTTGGGTAGCTGATTCCGAATCTGGCGTTAAAAAGCCGAATTATTCCTATACATTGGTCAAACAACCGAAAATAAATAGTGTGCCAGCACGTGGGATCGAACCTGCTTTCTATTTGGGTCATAAAAGTTTTATGATAAAACACAATTGCCACTTTTTTCTACTCAGCTGTTCTAGGCAGCCTCTTCAACTTTTTATCCATCCTTAAAAAAAAGTAATGACCAGTTGAAAATTGTTTAAAACAACAGGAGATTTCAAGGTGTTTTAGGGTTCATTTAACTCGACCTCTCACCTAGTGAGAAAATAAATAAAAAATCAAGGTATTGGGTTGATGCATAATAAATGTTCATCTTTTAAAATCCAACGCAACTTTGGCATTGTATTTTTTGGCAAAATACTATTTAGGTAGCTTTCGGGCACATTATATACGAAAATGTAGCTAAGAATGTAAGCTATATTTTGTTATGTAACATGCCCAAGAGCTACCTAAATAGTTCTTGCCAAAATACAATGCCAAAGTTGCGTTGCATTTTAAAAAATGAACATTAATTATGTTTTAACCTAATAAAAGCAGTGCCGGACCCTAAGCGGTTATATTCTTTTTACAAGACTTGACTGTGACACACACAACAGCTATTAATTCACTTTACTCTTCCAAACAAATATTTTTACACTCAAAATCCAACAACAATTTGTCAAATGTTCGATTCGAAGAAAGACTTAAGAATAGGGAAAATTCCGTACCTAAAACAAACTCAATTTCTAGTTCATCTACATTAAATCAAATTGACTGAATGCTCATAGAAGATTTGTTTAACGACACTTCATTTTCTTCTTGGCCATTTGCAGCTTCTACTGGAAACTCTGGATCTAGTGGTTTTACCTCTGAACCATCTTTTTCAGCCACTTCTTCATCTTCTTTTTTAATTTCTTCATCTTTCTCACTGCCTTGTTGAGATACAGGTGAAGAAGTGCTAGAAAAAGGCAACGAGGGAGACGAGGAGGCAGGTGAAGCGCCTGAAGAACACGACGAACTTGACTCCAGATCCATGGGTTGATTTTGACTGGAAGCAGGAGAATGTAATATAGGCGCTTTTTCTAAGCTGAGCACTCTTCCTGTACTCTCATCCACTTCACACACCCGTAGACTTAGGGCTGCAAGCAATCGGTTTCGGTCAAACACGCCGTTCGGGTGCTGCAAAATTTTTTTTGGAGATGTAAGTTGATAACTTACTCTATCTCCTAGGGTTGTTGAAAAAAATCCGGCTTTTTTATTTTTGTGATTAATGCCAGCTTTAATTTTTTATGGCTTTTTCAGGTGTTTTCTACCACAAAGGGGAAAAAGGCAAAAATTTGGACCAAGGCAAGCAATTATTTATTCAATAAAGCATAACATTCTAGTCAAAATCGCCCCAGAAATTCCACAAACAAGATGAAAAAACGAAAAAATGGCATTAAATTCCACGCAATTTTTTTGGATTCTTTCACTCAATACGGATTTATGTCTAGTGTGCTTTTTTCTATACTGTTTTAGAGATCAATCTTAGATAAATCTCGGCTTTAATCTCATTCAACAACCCTAGTATTTCTTCTAAGTATGCGGCACTTCTAAGTTCAAAATCGTGTTTTTGGATTTGTATTTTTTACTCATTTTTTTAAAAAGTTATGTGTGGCAAGTTACCTCTTTATTTATAGTTCATCTTACTGGCCACAATTTTATTGGTTACTTACCTAAGATCACTTTTTTAAAAGCTAGCTAAAGACATGATGCCAAGAACACGATTCCGAATTAGGGGTCTTGCATAATTAGAGAAAATATGGTGTATACTAAACCTACCTCGGTGACTTCCAACAATTTTGTTGATTTCGGGGACAATCCAAGCACAAATGCTTGAGAGTAAGTATTGCCCATTGGATAGACAGAGAACTGTCCACTTCTTGCTTTAGAGCACACCTTAACACTAAAGCCACAGCATTCAATTCCTGACCAGCAATTAGTCTGTTGATTGGTGAGTCAGCACTTAAATTGCCAATAGCACGGACCGAAGATTCTCTTAGATTGGTCGCTACATGCAGTGGAATGTGACGAATAAGTAGGAGACGTCGAAGCTGCGCTCCACACTTTAGATTGTGAGGGTGAGGTTGATATGGACTTGTCTTGCTGACTGATGGACCCTAAATAATCTCACAGCATATTATGGACAACAGTTTGTAAAAGCAGTTTTCAGACACAAAAATTAAAATGTTTTATAATGTAAAGATTTTAATAGTGAAAGCCGAAGAAAAACAGCCGAAGAAAAAGATCTTTTTTTACTTCCGATACAATACCGTTGGGCTACTGACTGCTAAATGATAGCCCTGACCGAGTGTATTTAGTCTGTAAGCCGAATTTTCTATGGAGCTTTCCTGGCCAAGATATTCTACTTTGAAAGTTGAAAAATTTACCAGTTTGAATATATTTCAAAATATAAATATTATATAAATATAATATTTAAAATATCTTTCAAAATGGCAGCAAAGTATGTACCTGTTGGACAGTCTCTTCTTTGTCATTATCACTAATAGTTTTAGCAGCATCAGTATGTCCATTTGCATTCAGCCATCTGGCTTGTTTGGGTGAAGTAGGGCCTGATTTGTTGAGTTCGCGGGGCGAATGATGATTTTCCGCCCCATTTGGCCTAACTTCGGCCACTGGCTTACCTTCTACCACTTCAGGGTGGCTTAGTTTAACTGGAGTAGTAGGAGAAGTACCCGTATTGTCAGTGGAACTGACTTCCTCGTCTTCCTGGTCACTGCATTGTGACTCCTGTACCACTGACTTTTGTACTGGTTTTGCCTCATCTGGCAGTGATTTTGGTTCTGGAGATTCTGTGGGGGACGGACTGGTTTTGGTTGGTTTTTGACTGGATGCTTGCTTTAGAGCTTGCTGCCGTTGCTGTTGAAGTACCAAATTGCGCCTTCTAATAGCATTTTCCAGTTCCTGGCGTCTCAAGTCTTCCACTTCCAGCAGCTAAAGATGAATCATTCAAAACTTTCACCTACCGTATTTATTCTAATGTAAGACCCCACCCCTCCCTAAATTCAAAAAACGGGTTTTTGGCAATGTGTTTTTGAGCTACTTTTTGCAGACTATTCTTATGCAAGTTACCAATGAATTTATAGCTCATCTCACTGGCTACAGATAACTTCCATGACAACAGCCTTCAAAAAGTAAGTCGGAGGGGGCATTCTATATTTCTAATTCTAATATTCCCAAATCTTATATTAATTCAATATTAGTTGAATAAACCTAGGTCAAGTATATCATAAAAATGTAGCTTACCACTTTGAGCATTCCACAAATGAGTCTAATAGGTCTGTCATCACTGTGCAAGACCTCATCAAAGTGTGGTCTATGCAGTGCCCCTCCAGAGATTATATCTGTCAGCATGAACAGCCTGATGCCCACATCTAGAGATGGCATTTGAGAAAAATCATTGAGTTGCGAGAGATCCTTGTCAATTTGTTCAAAGTAGTGAACACAGAATTGCAGGTTGCCTGGATGCACCTGCAGAGCTTCGAGGTAAGGCATTTGGATTAGCGTTGGAAAATAGACTTACATTCAGGCCTTTGCCTTCTGCATGTGTCTGTTCCATAAGGGATTCTGTGATGAAAAGCACATCTGTGAAAGATTCTCGTTCCATCAGGTTTTTGCATTCGGATAGGAAATGAGAATCTTCCTGAATGATCATATTTTTTAAAGCGAAGAACACTTCAAATACAAAGCGAATTCAAGTTTCTGCAAAACAAATATAATTGTGTCTCACCTCCAGCAATACAGCAAACACAGCTGCGATCCAGGACTTCTGATCGTTGGGTGAGCCAACTTGGTTCCATAAAGTTGCCAAATCAGACAAGAACTGTATGTAGGTCTCTTCTGAGTAAAACACTACAAAATACTCTGAATAAGGTTTGCCACCTTACAACAAATCCAAAAATATACCTTTGTGCATATCTCTAATTAAAACTAGCAATGAAGCCAGCACTTCTACTCTCACAGGCTGAAATTATCCGGTTATTTATTGCTTTTGTGCTTATTTAGTCATTTTTAGGGGTAAATTTGTCATTCATTTATCTTTTTGTTCTTAAAATTTTAGATAAGAAACGGGCGTCACTGCGATAAGCCCCTCAAGCGTAGTGCCATAAAAAACTTCCTACCTCCAACCTAAGAAGACCCATCCAATGGGTTATGTAATGATATGCCACAGTAGCCCTAAACCTAGGTGATTTGTTAGCCATATTTACAAAAGTCTGCATGAGTATTTTCGCCCTTTTCAGGGCTGCTTCGTCGTAAAAGTCCAGGTCATCAAAGTCGTCTAGTAGTTTTAGCACTGATTCCAATACAGCCAAAGAAAACCGTTTCAAGGCTGTCGAATCCACCCTCTCGATGAAATCAGCTGCTTGGTCATCCACGGCACAAAACTTGCGAAACTCAATGAAGTAGTGAAGGGGAATGAGGCCTAGATCGTCGGTGCCGAACAGGATGGAAAAGGCATCAGTGGCCATATGATTTGCAAACTGAAATTATCAGCGGTAAAATTTTTCAACATTTTTTCATTCGGCACAATTTAAATTGATTTGTGGATGGTGGTTAAACGTCTCATCATTTACTTTTTTACGCTTAAAACAATAAAATAAATGTTTTCTAACGTTTTCCTGATCTTAAAAGCATATGTTTTGGAAAAACTTTTTTTGACCGAAATTTGACTTCCTGCCTTGGTCTCCAGAGGTAAAAAACTAAATAATCGCTGGATAAATTGGCTTTTATACAAAAATGGCAAAACTGTACTTTATTTAGCAAAATGTTCTTTATTTTAAAATTTTGAGTTCGCAGCAATGCTTTTCTATATTCACAACCAACGAAGAAATCAAATAAACAAAAAAAATTTTTTTTAAATAACAAATTCGTCACCAAAATGTATGATTTCAGCTATTACGTACAATGCTTCTAAAACTTTTTTTCAGCAAACTTTCTCAGTCAAAATACCGAAAATCATTAATAACACATATAAAATACCATTTAAGACAAACATGTCGGCAAAAAAGCATAGAATATATTCAGCGAACTTTTTTGACGCTAAAAAGATAAGACAGTCATAAATCAATCAATTATCAAAATTCTCTTATTTATCATCCCTATCTTCACAAATCCATCTAGCAAGACCTTCAAAAATCTAACCAAAAAATTCGAATTAACTGAGCTGAACCCTCACATACAAACTTAACCCCAAGAATAGAGGGGTATTTGGATCGATTGCACCGTCAGAGAAATGAAATTTTCAGCGATAAACTAAATTTAAATTTCCATAGGGTCCTGCTTGGATATGTTTGTGCAGATTGGCTTTTAATTTAAGAAGAGCTTTGCGACAAAAAAATTATTCCACATGACTTTTTCTTTTTCCTGGGAATTTAGCTACTTTGGATGTTTAGTGGATTAGGACAATAACAACCTGGTTTTTACTAAAAACTTTTTAGAGAGAGAAGGGAAAACTTTACTGTGATACTTGAAGCCTAAATTTTGGCCAGATCTAAAAAAATTTTAAAAGTTTCTTCAGATTTTAAATTTATACTCATTTTTAACTTCAGCTTTTCATCATGGTAAATAATCTGCTGAAGCATCGGTCCTCTTCTAGAATGACATAAGATTAGTAGGTGGATAAAAAGTCTTCAGATATGAGGTGCTGTCTGAGAGGTGCCGTTTACGTTAGCTAAAGCGGTTCCAAAACGACGACAAGGGCGTCGAATGACCTGGAGACTGAGCAAAGAAGTGGGAGGCAAATACATTCTGGTAAGGACATGATGGACGGTCTGGTGTAGTACAACGGGAAGGTCACCTAAGTATCTGAGTATAATCTAGAAGATCATAAAAAGTTCTCGAAAATCTAGGAGACCTTCTTCAAGCAAATCTTTGAATATAAGTGTTCAGGCTTCTTCTTCCGAGGCTTCATGGTAGAGCGATGGAAGAAAAGTGATCGATTACGAAAGAGTCTATCCCTTAGTCATTAGTTGTTGATTTTTTTTTTGAGTGAACCTTTTGAACAAAACTCTGAAGGTATTATTTAGTGGTCTGATAATTGAACCACTCAGAACTTAAAGGGGCTCAGTCACCTGTTCAAAACTTGTCCTCGCCAATTAAAATTTTTTCCTAATCATTGAACTTATGTACAGATTTTTCAACTTCTATCAAAACTACACATAAAATTTAATTCTAGGCCTTGGTGTGTTAGAAAGTTGAAAAATCCATACCGAAGCTCAATGATGAGGAAAAAATTTGGTTTGGCGGGGACAAATTTCGAACAGGCGACCGTGCCCCTTTAACAAAAAAGTTGCAGAAATGTATATGAAAGTGTTAAAATTTATTGTTATTAACTATTGTTATTTTTAGTGTCAAATGTTAATACAATATTAAAATTCCTATCAAAAATGGCTAAAGTGCCAGTTTTGGAGCTTGAAGCTCGGGCGAAAGCGCAAGAGATTTTAGAGCAGAATCAGAAGACGATATTGTTTATGCTGGAGGCCAAAGAGTGGAGCGAGTGCATTGATTGTCTGAAAAAGAGTGTGGACTCGATGTATGACATCTGTCAGCTGCGCCAGAACGTGTTTGGCTGTGAGGAAGCATTGATCTACCTGCAGAAAGCGGTCAATGACTTCACCAAGTTGATAGAATCTATTAGGGTCGAGAGGGAATGGGATACTCTCGACAAGTGAGTACCTAATTTGCGTAGCCCTAATTACCTTAGTTTTGCAGACCAGAACGGCAGCTTGGGAGATCAAAGGCAGCTCTCAACACATGACTTTAGTCAACAAGAAAAGGTAAGAACTTTACCACAGAATATACTTTTTCGGACTTTTACTTAAAATTTTATTTTACCTGATCGACCTGATTTATATTGAATATTTTCTAAGTTTGAGCCCACTTAGACTCCGACACATTTTTTATTCAATTTATTTATTTCGTGCCCGGGTTAGGCCGAAAGCTTTTAGGGACGGGCTTTTTAGTGAAGCAGCTGGCCGGTCCGACCAAAGCTTGGCCCGTTCCGCAACATCGATCTAACATTCATATTTTTAAATTCACATTTGCGCCATTTAGGGAAGAAACCGCATGGCAACTGGTTACCAATGGCCGTTCTAAACGTAAAAAATCTAGTAATGCTTCCAGTCAAGAGGATGTTACCAGTCAAAAAGGTGCTCCTAGCAGCACTACTCCTACCAAACCTACTACTCCGCTGGCCAATGTACATTCTAATGTGTATAATCGACTGGCCTATGGCAAGAGGGCCTGCAATACTGCGCCTGGTGAATTAGTCCAGTTTTCAGTCTTTTAGTATTCATTATTTATTTCAGTACTCATGTCAGAACCTTCCAACCTTGACACCATCCTGCCCACATCCAAGTCGTCCCACCGGAACTGTTCTAGTCCCTGTTCCAACGGTCGTTTCATGGCACCCAGAAGTGCTATGGACCTACCTCAGACCCGAGCCTCTATGGCTAAGATGGCGTATTCCAGGCAGCTGTTGTGGCAGCAGCGCAAGAAGCAGTTAGCCGAGAAGCTGATGGCTCGTCAAAGACATGAGCACGCCATGGCCAATAGCCGCAGAAGGAGATCATTGCCATCTTTAGTCAAAATATCGGCTACCTCTGTGCCTTTAGGCAAAAAAGTGGTGGTACAGGCTTTGAAAGAGGTTCCTTTACCAAATCCGTCAACTTCAATACCCAATCTGGAGTCCATTAATGAGTCGGCTGAAGAAGAGGAATTGGAAGATGGCGCATCCTCTACCAAGACAATGGCGGGAAAGGGTGGTTTATGTAGCACTCGAGAGGCCACCTCCAGACTGGTCTACATGACTAGATCGGAACCTCCACCTGCATCAGGTAATGGAGCTTTAGATTTGAGCGAGGATGAGGAATGGAGAGCCATGACTGAAGAGGAGGAAAGTCTGGCTCAGGAGGAAGAAAGTTTGAAAAAAGAGATTGAAGAGGAAGAAAGTTTGTCCATAGATGATGAGATTCAAAGAAGAGCCTCAAGCATGGACAGAAGTTTTGATATGTTTGAAGTAAGTAGCTTGGAGCTGAGTATATTTGAGTATTTTTATCAAGGAATTCGAAAAATTTGAATTTATTTTAGAATGACGAAGAAGAAAGACCTGGGACATACCTAGATCCCAATATCAGCCAAGCATTTCATGTAGTCCCACCTTCTGGGTGGCGTCCAACCTGGAAGGAAACAGTCAGCAAATGGGCTGTTGCCACAGATTCTGAACATAGTGAAGACAACCTTAGTTCTCCGAAGAAAGCTAGCTTGAAAACTGAAGCCAAAAATGACATTTCGGTCGAAGCAGAAGAACAGGAAGTCCACCCATCAGCCAGTCGCTTACCAGTATTAGCAATGACCTCACTACAACCCTCTCAACAGTACAGAAGGCCTGGAGAATTGGCCTTGTTTAGGGCTAAACTCTTGTCACCTTCAAGAAAAAAGTAAGTGTTTGTGAAAATTCCATCTTGGTTCGAATCCAAGTCTTGTCTGTCACAATTATTTTTGACAAACGTAATCACATGTTTTATTTAACAAAAACCTAAAAACTGATGAAATAATCCCCGCCCGCTTCTTTTATGTTAACTTCTACCACAAATCGAATCCTAGACATAATTCCACATCGAAATCCCCTATAAATGAGGTCAAATGAAAGTGTTAACATATATCAGAATTCGAACTTGAGTCATATTTTGCCTACGTAAAATGTCTAATCTCACAAAACTGGCGATTTTAGAATATCGGACGACAAACAACTAGAAGAGCGTCAACAAAAAGCAGAAGAAGTGCGACTACAACTGCAAGAAGACAAGTCCAACCGCCTCAGAGAGCTACACCAAAAGGTAGAGGAAGTCAAGAGAAAGAGAGAAGAGATCACAGAACGCAAACGGCTGCATCTCGAGCAAATGGAGCAAAGAATGAAGAAAGCTGAGGAGAATAGGCAGCGAAATTTGGGCGAAATCATCCGCAAGATGAAGGAGGACCAGCAGAAAGTTCTAGAGATCACCTTCATCAACACTTTGGATGCTGAGAATGTAAAGCACGGGATGACTGAGAGCCATGTGAGGGTGTCTAATAAAGTACAGAAACGGATGGATACTATGGCTAAGGAAAGAGCATTGAAGGTAGAACAGAAGGCAGCCAAGGAGACAGCTGCTGAGGAAAGAAGGAAAAAGGCTGAACAGGTAATTTTAAAAATTAGCACTGCTGTTGCTATAGATTACAAGTTCGTCGCCGCATTGGGTGCATACTTTTTGTTTTCGTAAATTTTTGAGGTGTTTCGTAATTTAAAAAAAGTTTGCTTATTGAGGTTGATAAACCAGGAAATAGTAAAGAAAAAACATTTTATGAAAAATAGAAAAATTATTTCCAGATTTACTATAAAATCTATAGAAATATAAATTTCTGCCCAAAAAATTGTCTGTAAAAACCCGAATTACTTGAAAATGCACACCATCAAGTCTTTATTTTTAACTGCAAAGCCAAAGTTTATGCACTGCGGTAGGTTCCGAAAAAGATTTGACTTGAAAAATATGTTTTGAAATTGGATAAAAGTTTGTGTTTTACTATCAAAACAATAGCACAAAACAGTATCAAAATTAATAATTTGAAGGCGAAAATTATCAGAAGAAAGCATAATTTGGCGGGAAATTTTAAATTAACGCAAAGATTATATTATTTGCATCTTTTTTGCCATATTCAGCAACGCATGGAACGTCTCCGAGAGACCACAACTCGAAAGAAGGAGCGCCTGACGCTGGCTGAAGCTCAACGGCATGAACAAGCTGAGCTTCTAAAACAAAGAGCTAGACAGCGAGAGCATAAATTGGAGCAGCGTAAGGCTACAGATCTGCATGAAACTAAGAGCTTGTTGACCAGAATCCAGCAGAAGCACGAGGACAGCAGTCGAAGACACGAGGAAAGTCTGGAGCAAGTCAAATTAAAAGCTGTGGAAATGTGCTCACCTAGACCTTTGCAGTCCTGGGTGACTCTAGCTGACTTTAGTCAAATACCTTCAGATGTGGACTATACTATTGTGGTCAGGAGGTGCACACTTTGTGAACTTAAGGTGTGCAATTTTTGTAGTTATTGTAGGAGTGTAGTACGCCCAAAATTTTAGCTGACAAATGACCTACAATTGATCTCGCACATATGCTCAGATAAGCACCTAAACAAGGCTTGTGCTCAAAACCAAAGAGACATCTATGATGCTTTGGTTGACTACGAATTCTTAGTGAGTTTTGAGTACAGTGGACTCTCACTTAAGTGTAATTTAGTGTGACAGGGTTGACTAACACCGGTAATTTACAGAAAGACCAATTAGAAGACTGCATAAAAGAAGTGGACCTTGAGGACGATGACATCCAGCCTTTTGAGCGGTCAAATCTAGCAGAAATGACTCAGGACGAAAATGTAGAGCCCTGCTCCAGCGAGGCCACTTTTGACAACATAAGCTGCAGTAATGGAACCACTCCCATGGCCATGGCCTCTCCCAAATGTATGTTGGCACTCAAGAAAAAGAAGACCAAGCTCAAGCAAAAGCTCAACAAGTATCCTTTTGCCGAAGAAATTGCTATTCTTTACAAATTTCTATTCTCAGGTATGCAGATGATACTTTCAAGCCGTCCGAAGTTGGCCTAGTCTCAACCGAAACCAAGAAACCACTTAAAATTGATAAGAAACTCAGAGATCTGATGATCCTGCTAAAGGAAGCCCAGCCCACAGATGCTCAGAAGACACTAATTGAACGAAGCATTGCTGAAACGCACAAAAACTTTAGCCAAATTTCTAAAGTGGGTCTTTTAGCTCAGTGAAAATGTTTTGAAAATTTAATAATGCTAACAATTTTAGACTGAAGCAGCCAAATTAGCGTTAGACTACCAAAGAAGTGGTCTAATAGAAGCTTTAGTTGGTTTCTTAGCAGCAACAAATAGCCATCAGTCTCCTGGAAGGTAGGTCTAACATTATAGGCACAAAAAAGGGCAAAAGAATGTCATGTACTCGAACGGGCATGCCCCTCTAAATAAACTTCGAAAAACTGTTGGATGCTTTATGGAAGATTTTATTTTAGCGCTCGAATATTCTTCAAAAGCATTCATTTGATGACTAATATGCTGCAATCTAATTCAATCCTAGCTGAAACACTTTTTTCTACATCTCTGCTAATCCAACTCTGTGATTTGTTTATGCAAAAAGTCAAGGTAATAATTTTTTAATAAGGCTAAAAAGCCAAAGCCAAGTTTTCAGATATCCCAGTCAGATCAAGCCACCTGTTTACTCAACATTATCCAACTTATACTATCTTCCCTGATAAATAAAGTATCTAGTAACCAAATATCGGAAAGAGTTTATTTACTAGCGCAATACCTATCTCTGTGTGGACTGGATCAGCACCTTAAACAGCTATTGTCTGAAGCAACCTGTCCATCTGATTCAGAAGTAGACAAAAAGTCTGATGACAAGACACCCAAAGGGTCTATAGAAATCGGTATGTTTATGATCTTAATTTCTAAGAAGTCAAATTTATTTTTTAAAAGTAACACAAATCAACCTTTTGAGTAAAAAAACATATTTGTAAATTCTAGGCAAAGATCTAAACATCAATAAACTAGACGTCGTGTTACAACTTATCAACAAGCTTATTTGCCTTGCTACGACTAGTAGCCACAGAGAAGACACAATAGTGCAGCTATCACTAAATTCTATGCACCCCTTGGTTCATACCATCTATACCCACTTTTTGGGTCTTCAAGCACTAGTTCAAGGAGGCAGCACTCCTAGGGCTGGTGCAGACATGACCACCTCCATGATTTCTTCTTCTACATTTGGTGCAGCAACAGTCACTGAAGCCATGAATACTTCAATGATGACCACTTCCACCAATTCGTCTACTAAATTAGTGTTGAAGGCTGCGGGCTTAAAGGGTGCGGTGATGAGTGGGCACATGGCTGAGAAACTGATGAATTGGATGCTGGAGCTGTGGAACAGCATAGCATCTTGTGCTAGTAGTAATGCAATAATTCAGGTACTGGGTTCATATTATTTTAATTCACCAAAATGTCTGCTCAATACTAATCTAAAACCATCCTTCTAAACCACAATTTTCAGACTCTATTCTCCAGCGAGCCAAATGGCTCTTTTCCTTTCCGATTAAGCTACATATTTCAATGCGTACTAAACTATTGTATCAAAGAGTGGTCTAGCTCCAATGCTAAACAAAAACTCCTGAACAAAAGCCTTCAAGCAGTGGGCTATTTTGCTTCTAAAGCCGGAAAACAAAGGTATGAGAAATTTAAAAACAAAATAGCTTGAAATATTTGTACATTTTGCAGCTGCTGTGTGTATTAGGATGGCAACGCTCACTGTTGGTTCATATGTGCACAGCCCTGCCCTTTGAGTACATTCAGCAGGCTGATCTCAGATCAGTGCTGATGCCTTCTTTGGTGCTTGTATTGCTTAAAAATGAAGCAGGTGTCGAAGCTATTCGAAATGAATTCTGCTTGTCTTGGCTAGTCACTTATTTGAAAGTAAATAACTCTTTTTTAAAGTTTTAGCCACAATTTTCCTTAAAGGGGCATGCCCACACTAATAATAGCTCAATGATTAGGAAAAAAATTGTACAAATTTGAATTCCAGGGCACCACCTCTAATTGACTGACCTACGAGCGGATACAAATTATGACCGGATACCACGACCGGATACAGTTTTTTCGGAAAAGTAAAAAAAATGTGTTTAAACCACACGTTTGAGTCCGTCCTAACGTGCGCTGGCCTACCCTCAGCTTAAGCCTAAACCTAAGTGCGTAAAAATTCGAAAAATCGAAAAAAGTTGAAAAAAAATAGCAGGGGGACCAAGGTAAAATTCGGCACTGTATCCGGTCGTGGTATCTGGTCATAATTTGTATCCGGTTATGGTTTTACCCCTCTTATTAGCGTGAACATGCTCTTTTAAATCAAACTTTAAATCAGTGGTAATTCGATAATCTTCTTCTAATCCCCCAGTCCTATAGTTTTAACGTGACCTAAAATCACGTTCTACTTTATTTTTCGCTCGACAAGATTAACACTGGAATGCTTGATTGTCCTATGAGTACATTTGCTCAAGACAATAAACAAGCTAACTTCAAAATTCACAAAATATCACGAATTTTTCTAATATTCGAAAAATGCGGGAATTGAATAATTGTTGTGTGAAGAGGAACTTGAAAGGGCTGTTTTATGTTAAACATGAATACGGTGTCAAAAATTGAAATTTCTTTAGCGAAACAAAAGATTTACGTCAAAACCTTTTTTGAACTTTTTAAAAATAGGGGTATGTTCGGAATCAACAGAAGTAGCGTAATTTTTTTACAAAAGACTAGGACCATACACGCTTTACAAAACGCTACGCAAAAAAAATAAGAAAAGCACTTTTGCATTATTTAAAAAGTAAAACAGGAAAATAAAAAAGCGATTAAATGGCTGCATATTTTCAGAAGGAAAATAGAAAAAAGTCACACTTTTTGAATTTAATTTATTTCAGGACGCCTTGAAGCAGTCCGAAAAGTACAAAAACTTTTCTTACATGCTCAGTCCGAAATATTGGCTTGAAGCACTTGAATATTTTGAAAACAAGACTCAACCAGTGGTCTCTAATTTATGATTGGCTTTGTTCTTATATAATTATCATTCCTTTGATTGTTATTAACTGGATTCGTCGTCTTATTCAGAAAAATCTGCCTCTGCTATATTTAGATTCTGAGTAGATCTAAATTTTTTGATTTATGTTATGACTCACAATATTTTTTTCTGATCTGTTCCGGTGTTTTGTTGATATAATTTTTTCGACGCTACTGTCATATACCCCCCCCCCCCATATTACAGTAGCGCCCTTTTTTCTTTTTAATTTTGGAAACAAAATTTGCTATGCATAAAAATTGTCAACTTTTTGTGTTGAATAAAATAACTTCAAACGGAGTTTTAGTGGTTTATAAAAATATCTTTTCGGCAGATTTTTCGGTGAAACACATTTTTCGGCCCATTTTTTGGTCCTAGCAAATGCGTTCAAGAGAAAAGGGTGTGTAAAACAAGTCGAAAGGCAAAATCGCGCTTAGCCTTCTGCCATTTAGAATAAAACCTTATTTTTAGAAACATTTTTAAACTACAGTCGACAGCTCGGAAATTTGGAAATTTGACTGGTCTGATCTATTAGGTTGTAACATAAGTTCCAGCGTTTTTATTTGACGGTATCTCCTGACACGAATGATTGCTGGCCTTGTGCCATGTTATTTACCAAAATGAAGCCCTGTATTTGCTCTTTCATACGCGCTATAATTTACCCTTGTGTGCTTTAATTTTTAATCAGTTATAGGCAATTGAAATGGATTGTCAAGTTGACAAAAAATCACATTTTCGACACCTTCTTCTTTTTGCTTTCAATCGAGGCCAAAAAGCTGCACAAGCTGCTCGGGACATTTGCGCTGTGTACGGAGAGGCTGCTTTTGGCGAAAGCACTGCCCGTGAATGGTTTGCCAAATTCAAAAAGGGCATCTTTGACCTTGAAGACGCTTCCCGCTCCGGCCGTCCAGTCGAGTTTGATGAGGACCGTCTGGAGTCTCTTTTGAAGGAGGATGGCCGTCAAACAACTCGGGAATTGGCTGAGAAGATGGACAGCAATGCAATGACCATTTCCCGTCACCTTGCGGCTATGGGAAAAGTGCAAAGGCTTGGAGCTTGGGTCCCCCACGAGCTTACGGAAAAGCAAAAGGAAAAGAGACTTACTGCCGCTGCTCAGCACCTTGCTCGTCACCAAGGAACACATGGCCACAAGCAGCGATTTTTGTACCGAATTGTAACTGGAGACGAAAAATGGTGTCTTTATGTAAACATGAAGCAAAAAAAAGCCTTTCCAATGATTTGCGCGGAGTTACGTTTGAAAATAATGAGGAACTCGAAGATTGGCTTCAAGATTGGTTCGACTCTCGACCTGGTGACTTTTGGCGGAAGGGAATCGACAAATTGCCGGAAAAATGGAAGGAAGTGGTAAATAACGATGGAGACTACATTACTGAATGATATGCAACTGTTGATGTATGTTTCTTTTATGAAACACCAATAAAATTTTGAAATTCCAAAAAAACGCTGGGAACTTATGTTACAACCTAATAATTAGTGCAGAACCGTCGTTTGATACAACGACAGTCGATCTAGCGAAACATTTCGGCCGATTCCGACTGCATAAGTGGCGCTTAATTTAACGTGTGGGAAAAGTTCTACGTGGGAAAAGACGGAGTGGGAAAATTTGCATCTAGGGGTTTGTAAATACGACAGCTGCGGTCTCATTTTTGGGGGATGTGTTTGGGGGAGGACAAAGCGAAAAATTCTTATTATTTACTGGTAGCAGCGCAGCAGCCCAGTGGACGGCAGTGGATAAGGACTGCTGACGACCAGGTAAGTTGATTTTTGAAACGTTTCAAAAATCCGAAGGGGAGGGCGCCGAGTTGAGAAAATAAGACGCGCAGGTACGTATAAGACTTACGGTGAAGTAAGCATCGAGGGAAAGTGTAAGACTCGCGGTTCGAGCATCAACAGAATAGGTCGTGGTAAGGCGGGGTATAACACGCACACAGACCAGGGTTTGCGTAAGAGGCAGCAGAGCCCTTTTCTCTTGAACGCATTTGCTAGGACCAAAAAAAATGGGCCGAAAAACGTGTTTCACAGAAAAATCTGCCGAAAAGATATTTTCATATTTTTTGTTTTGCAAAATATGGAGTAAATTTTATATTATTAAGTCTGAACCTGTAAAATTTCTGAAACCGATATGTTTTTGGTACTCTTTTTATAAAAGTCTTTTATTTTCTCTCCTATTTTTAAAAGATCCATTTCTTATATAGACAAGAACAAATTTTCACGATCAAACTTAAAAAATTTATTGAAAGAAAACGAAAACATATCGGCTTAAGAAATTACACAGGTTCAGAGTTAACGAAAAAAAATTCACTCTATATTTTACAAAAAAGTCCAACTTCCAATAGGCAACCATACAAATTTAAATTTTTTCATTATTCTCATTAAAAATCGAGTCTAAATGTGCTGTGTGAGTATTCCACCCGCTTCTCACAGTTGATTTGCCTAAGCTCTTGGTGCCTTCATTAGAGAGGGGACCTAACGTTATTGGAAAGTTTGGCTTTTACTAGAGAATATACGGTACACAGATGGAACTTGCATTCAATTTTCATGCTTGGCTCGATTAATGATAATGGTAATTAAAAAGTTCGAAAATTAAGTAAACTTTGTTGAAAATTGTTTGTTTTGTTGTTGTTGATTTTGTTGATGTTACGAGCAGTTTTGGCCAATCAAGCAGCCCGGTTGATTACGATTCTTGCGTTTTTCAAATCTGGTATAAAGGTTTTGACTTCACTTTTTCTGAATTTTTTTGTATATACTCATAATCTAGCTGGGAATCTCAGCTACATTTGCTTTTTTATGAATTCACTAAAAACACAAAAATTCGTATTGAAATTTCAAAAGTATGTGCCAGTTGATCGCCTGGTTGATAAACAATCAACCAAGTGATCAACCGGCCCATATTTTTGAAATTTCAATACGATTTTTTTTGTGTTGTTAGTGAATTCATTAAAAAGCAAATGTAGCTGAGATTCCCAGCTAGATTATGAGTATAAATATACAAAAAAATTCAGGCGCTACTGTAATATACCCCCCCCCCCCAAAAACTCTCCTGTAATATACACCCCCCCCCCCCAATAATTTTTAGGCTTAGCCCTTAGGCTTTGGGCCTTAGGCATTAGGCTCAGGGACAACACGTAATCATTTCACCACTTTTTAAAAAAAGTATGGTTTTCGGGGTGCCTGAAAAATTATTGGGGGGGGGGTATATGACAGTAGCGTCAAAATTCAAATGAAAGTAAATTCAAAACCTTCATACAAGATTTGAAAAACGCAAAAATCGTAATCAACCGGGCTGGTTGATTGGCCAAGACTGGTTACGAATTAACGTTATTCGAAAGTTTGGTGTCATTCTTTTTCCTACAGTGGTTTCTTTCAAATAAACAATTCATTTTACCGAAAAGCGAAAATTCAAACAAGTTATGGCCAAAATGCACTCGGGCGTTTATGAAAAATCAGCCTGTACTAGAGCTTAAGGTGAAGCTTGTTTCTACCGCCTAAGAAGACGAACATTTTGTTTTAAGCAATAAACTAAGTTATGCTTCGGCAACTTTGTTTTCCGATAAATAAGTTTTTATTCTATAGCCTTCACCTTGACCATCACAACATTTATCCTCTATTCTCAAGCAAAAGAAAAAATTGTTGGCTAGTTTCTATCGAAAACCGGAAAATCAAACAACAGACGACTGTGTGGTTAGCTCTTTCCCTGCTATTATTGTAAACCAATAAAAAGAAGAGAAGAAAAAAGCTTTGTGTGTGGATCATCATTAGAATGCCATTAAGATGTTCTCTCAGCCTACTTTTTTCTGGATGGTCATGAATGGCTGAATTTGCCAGTAGCACTACACCGGTTTTGCTGGAAGATGGACATTTAGAAGATCCAAAAAATGTCGCAATTGAACATCTAATATTTGAAAAGATTCGGTTGTGCTTTTGGCTACTTTTATTTTGCTCACACAGATATTTCATGATTTTCGGTTGTGTTGAACAAAAGTTTTTATTCAATTTTGGCATATAGTCTACACTCGATTATTCAGCACTTTTGGAGATTGCCCCTAAGGTTACGCATTGCTAAACGCACCGAGCCAGCTAGGCCTAATTTATTTGGTTTCATTAGTTACCGCCACAACTGTAAAATATAAACCCCTCAATTTTTTAGTTGCTTTCAGCTTTTTTATATGTTTTCTGGATGTGAAAAACCTAGATATAAGCATCTCTCTGATTGACCACAGATATTTTATTTTCTCGGTGCCTTGGTTCCCCAAGCTGATTTTTCGACTATTTGGGATCCAATAAAAATCAGCTTGGTGGACTAAGGCACTCGAAAAAAAAATTCTGTACTCATAATTAGAGATATCTTTTTACGAACTGATTTCGTTCGGTACATGGGTACGGTATTTTTGCACGAAATCGACTCGGTCGATTTCGGGCGAAAATACCGATATATGACACTTTTTGACATCTAATATACAAAAATGGCCCATTTTTATATGAAAAGATAAAGTTAGGCTATTTTGAGAATTTTCCCTTCAATAAGCGCTCCTTCTCTAATTAAGACTGGACTAAGGTTGAAAAAAGGGCCCCGGGCGCTCATTAGAATAAATACGGTAAGTACGTTCAATATCGGATATATTCTTAAAGTGACATACCCGTTGACATACCCCGCAGTAATTTTTTAACCATTTCTATTTACTCCAGTTTTTTATGAAATCTGATACAGACCACCTTTTACTACTTTTTCATATAGGACAGAAAACGTTAAAAACACGTACAATAAAAGGCTTTTTAGAAAGTGAAAACTGCAGGTCCCACTTCTCTGTTGATGCTGCCCTGCTTCCCTCCGGCCTTTCCCCCCTCCATCCCTCCGGCATGCCCCTGGCCTTAGATATCTTCTCTCTTTTGTTTCTTTCTTTTCAGCCTTAATTTTTCAAAATTAACGGCATGCCACTTTGATAATAAAACCATACTTTCAAGCAGTATATTAGAGCAAGATTTTTTTTACCAATTCATCTATTAGCTGATGGATTTGCTAACTCTATATATAGCCTTTATAATGTAAAATGTAAATGGATGGACAAATATATCAAAAGGGACAAAAATAATTATTTAAAAAAAGCAAAACGTACAAATGGTAACAAGAATATTTCAGATGCGCAACCAACTCACCAACGGTGAAACTCACCAGCAAAAAATTGATCTAAAGGCCCTCTATGGTCGGTCTCAAGGCGAGTTTTTCGTTGGCGAGTTTCCCCGTTGACGAGTTTTTGCGTCGGCGAGTCATGGCGTGGGAAAGTCGGTTGCATGCCGTATTTCAGTGTGCTATTCATGTAAAAGAGGAAATTTTTATTTCCCATTTTAAATATTTTGTCATTTGTATTAAAAAAAATTTGCCTACAGTCGGCATGTCCATTATCCATGAAGAAGCCAAATTCTGAATTCGATAAGTTTTTTGGATCATGGCGCTTTTAAAGGTACAGAAAACGTGTTATTTTTTGCCGGAAAACTATCTCAAGAAAAGGGTTATGGGTAACCTTTCAGTTTTCTTTGCCTTAGTAGAGTGAGGCGAAAAAATTCAAATAATAAATTTTAGATCTACTGTCTTCAATTTTTTAGAGAACTAAAACAATTAATATTTTACCATAGTAATGCATTGCTCATCAATCCTATTATTGTCTTTCGTCTTCCTTTTTGTGCACATTTCTCATGCCTGTCTAGGAGGATTAGGCGGAGGAGGTGGCAGCGGTGGAGGTGGATGCTGCCAGCCCATGTGTCAACAAGTCTCCAGATGTGCTTCTTCGTGAGTTTTTCGAACATATTAAGATGTTTAAAGAATTTTGGAGGAGATAGTAATACTATCACACGGTTCCGGACTCAAAATTTTAAAGTAAAGGATATTTTTGTAAAATAAAGGGCATTTAGTCAAAAGTGCCATTTTCGCCAGGGCTTGTTGATTTTTGAGCACCAAAAATAAAGATTATGAAGTAAAATCTCAGTAATTATATAGATTACGGGTACCAAATAAAGGACAAATCTTTAAATAAAGGACGTTTCCGAGCCCTGTATCATCCACCAAACATGTTGGTTGTCTTAGCGCCCTATCTTCCGGTTGTTTTACGTGATTTTTAGGCGTAGGTCAGCGTATGTTAGGACCGACTCAAACATATCTTAGACTCAGGTTTAAAACTCGCTAGGAAACCTCTGCCTAAGCCTAAAATCAAAAATTATTAATAATAGCCAACGCAACCTTCCACCATTTGTTGGATAGGGCCGAGATATTTCCCCAAGAATATAACTTCAAACAATTACACTAGTTTTACTTAATCTTTTGCCTAAGGTGTTGTTCATCGGGCAGTGGATCAGGTGGAGGTTACTCTGCTCCCCAACACCAATCCAGCTACGCAATACCACCTCCATCTGCATCCAGTTATGCAGCACCCCCTCCAGCGCCCAGTTATGCCGTCCAGCCCTTACCGCCTCCTAGTTATGCTGCCTCACCCCCAGCTGCCCAATACGTGCCTCCACCTGGCAATTACGCTGCCTCCACTGCTGCAGAAAGCTACTCGGCTGGACCCAAAGAAGGTTATCCCACAGGAGGGAAAGGAAAATGACAAAATTCTTCATATTTTTCCAACGTTTTGTTTTGTGTAACAAAGTAATTATTTGGTGTATGTAAGTTTGCAATATATATTTTGAAAAAAGTTCGCATTTAAATTTTGGCTATACTATAGAATGCCCCCCCCCCAGCTAGCGAAAAATTTACTTTTCCTGAAGGGAAAGGACCCTTCTCATTTTGATTCTCGTGCTCTGAATAGGCACGGAAACACTTTGGTTTCCGAAAAATCGAAATTCTTTTTTTTCGATTTGCCTTGGTCCCCAAGGTGAAAAAGTTAAGAAAATTCAAAAAAAAATATTTTTTTGAATTTCCGCCAAAAATTTTTTAAGGGATTTAGGGCTGTATTGGGAGGGGAAGGGACAAAAGAGTGCCACTAATTACACAGAGCCCATTAACAAGAAGATGTTGAACATAGTTTTGTTGACTGGGCCTACCGCATAAATAAACTCTGGTATGCATACATTTTTTATGCATCCAGAGTCACTTTCGAGTGATTTGTGTCTAAGGTATGTGGGTGTGCGCATCTCAACTCCAAGCCCCCAAGCCCCCTGCGCCCCGAAGGGGCGCAGGGGGCTTGAGAGTTAGAGATGCGCGCACTCACTTGCCTTAGACATGATTCCGAGAAGTACTCTTGACCATAAAATGCATATAGAGTCTCTTTTTGCCACGGCCCAGTTGAAAAACAAGGCAGGACATCCGAAGTAGTCCAGAATTCACTTTTTTATAATTTTGCCATGAAGGTGGCCCCTTTTATTCCCTTTCCCTCCCAATACAGCCCTAAATCCCTTAAAAAATTTTTTGGCGGAAATTCAAAAAAATATTTTTTTTGAATTTTCTTAAAATTTTTACCTTGGGGACCAAGGCAGATCGAAAAATTTTTTTTTTCGATTTTTCGGAAACCAAAGTGTTTCCGTGCCTATTCAGAGCACGAGAATCAAAATGAGACGGGTCCTTTCCCCTTCAGGAAAAGTAAATTTTTTGCTAGCTGGGCGGGGGCATTCTATAGTGTTACCTAAATTTTTCATAGCCCTGTGCAATAAAACATTAAAATACAAAAAGGCTTCGTTGATTCTAAACAACTGGCTGAAATAGTTGTTTTTTGTTAGATATAATGCATCCAATTTTTTCATGAAACAAAATCTAGATTAGCATACTATCTAGTATACTCGCGTCGTTTGGGACCTGGACCATAAACCTAGATTGCAACAGAATCAAATTTCTGGGATACGAGTTGAGAAAATATATTTTCTACTCCACAATTACACTTCCTGTAATATATTTATAAAATTAGGTGAATATGTGTTTCTGTCTATATTTTAAAACTAAACCAAGTGCGCCTACTAAATTTATATAGCGCTTCGTAAAAAAACGAGCCGTTAAAGTCAGCCATAATGTTCTCTGGCCTACTCTTAACAAATACAGTTATAAAACCATATGTAAAGTAAGACTGGAATGGCTTTCTTGGTATTTACATACATAAACAGGTTTGATTAAGCTATTTGCAATGACCAACAGGACATGTAAACCTGATGAGAATTGAGGAGAGAGAAAACACCTTGAAACACACCCTCAATATGCAATCGGATCAAAAATAACAAAAGAGTGCAAATAGCAAGTTTGCTTTTTATGTTGCTTCAAACCAATTTAAACAATCCAAAGTTAAAAAAGAAATTTTATTTGTAAAAGTGGGCTACTTGGCTAGAGACAAACAATTTTAGACAAAACCTTTGTGACAATCCACTAGCTCACGCTGCAACTGGTCTATTTCACTGCCTAGCTCATAGAAATTGTAGGCAAAAAGAGTGAAGATTATGGCAGCAATTATGAACAAGATAAGGACCAAGCATTTGCATAAGAGCATTCCATCTTTTTGTCCATTCCTTAAATATTACAAAATAAGTATGTCGAATTAAACATACCAGTATGTGTCATAACTCTTCGCGTTTTTTTCAAATTTTTAGTCAGTTTTAGTCAGTTTTTTCTTTTTCTCATATTTCTTCATGAAATTCTTCATATTTTGATGAATGATAGTTGCTGTGATAAAATATGTTATGCGTTGCTTTGAATAAAGATTTCACTGTTATTTGGAATTGATTTTCTATGAAAGAAATGAAGAAATATGCGAAAAAGAAAAATAATCGATTCTGACTAAAAATTTGAAAAAAACGCGAAGAGTTATGACACATATTGGTATGTTTTTTGACAGACTAATCACAATTAGTTGTGCGCCAAACTGATACTGTCAGTAAACAGGTTGATTGATCGTCATTTGGAAGAAGGGCCACTCTCTGTTGTTATTTTGAGCCCCAGGTTACCGTATTTACTGTATTAACTCCCCAGCCTCTAATAACTCCCCACCCTACGGACCTTATATCTCAGCCTAGAGCGAACATTTCGCAAATCTGTTTTTTGCGTTTTCTTAGTTGCCGCGAGTTTACCTGATTACACTTTTCAGATTTTGGTTGAGCACCCAAAAATCTCAAAATCGACCTCAAAATTTTTAGATTTTTTAGAGGTTGAAAAATAACTCCCCATGGGAACTTAATACAGTAAATACGGTAACCAAAAGGCCATCTTATTATAAAAAATCTCTACCATTTTCAGGAGAGCAGTGAACGTGGGCAGGGTGTTGTGTGGTTAAAAGAGTGTATTGGGTCGATCCATGAGTTCGCGGGAGCTTATACACAACTCGCAAGGTTTCTGCATGGGTTTCATAAGTTTTGAATAATACAAGCCATTAAAAATTAATAAATAGGTCCCACATTCAAATTTTATTTGTAAAAACAGAAGAAATTTTTCTGATGGGTTCCAGGATTGAAATTGAAAATACGAAATTGAAATTTGGAAACCCACCAGAAAATTTTCTTCTGTTTTTACAATCAAAATTTTGGATGCAGAACCCATCTAACAATTTTTAATGGCTTGTATTAGTCAAAAATCATGAAACCATACAGAAACTTTGCGAGCTGTGTATAACCACCCGCGAACTTATGGACCAACCCAATACAATAGTTGAAATAGTCGTCAGTCAAAAATGGTCAGTTGATAACTACTCGGTTATCTAGTTGTTCGGTTTAAAGGAGGACAATACTTCCATAGGGGAATTTTGACATTCTTATTTTTCAACACATCGAACATAGGTAAGACAAACTTTGTAAAAAATTATTTTAATCATGTTTTTCTACTATTAGAGGGTCTCAAAAAACCTCAATTGTATGTAATTTACCCTAAAAAGTAAATTGTCCTACCACCTCCTCAAGTGTTGAATGTTTGTTTTTAGTACAAAAAAATTCATCGAATACTTACTAGGATTTTTTCGATTTTTTTTTTAAAAAATTTAGAAAGATCTAAATAAATATTTGATAAAACTGACATTTAACATTTGAGGAGGTAAACTATTTGATTTTGTGGGTAAAGCAATTTATTTGATGGTGGGAATTACATACAAATGAGGCGATTTCAATTTTTGCAGAAATTCTTATAGTGAAAAAACACGATTAAATAATTTTTAAAAAGTTTGAAATTGAGAGAGTTTTAGTAGACACTTATTTTCAAAATTTGTTGCTGCTTGTATTTTTTGTATCAAAAGTATAAATCTAAAAAAGGTTGACTCAAGTCTCGCTATTAAAATAATACACCTATTGTTTTTTCATTGAACTTTGTGAATCCTACCATTTGAATTAGCAAGAGTGGCAGAATGGTCAAACGCTTTTTCAAGAGCAAAAGTTGCTGTATGCGTGCCGTTATTTCGAAAAGGGAGTGAACTTTTGCCAATATATGAATGAATCGCGTTATCTCCATCCATTTCGCAAAGACAGCAAGTAAAAATTTAGGTTGAATTTGTACAACAAAATAGTTATTTAAAATGATTACAAGTGTATTTATTAAATACAAGCAAATCAAACTATTAAATATGCATTATATGTGCCTCAATAGGAGTGTGTACATTACTTTTCTTTGTTCAGTAGATTGCTTTTGTGTTTGAAAATATTTTTGTATTTTCGAAAGCTCATGTTTGATAAAGGTTAAAAAATTTTTACATTTATTTTAAAAGTTGTTAATATTTCTTTAATCTTTATAGAAAACCAAAATAAAGTAAAAACAATTTTTTTATTCAGCAATTTGTACTCATTTGTGGTAGTTTATTTACCTCATACTTATTTTTCGTTAGAAAGGAAAAAATAATTCGGCATTACTTGGATATAAACCACCCCTCCCGAAATCAACTTTTTCAAAAAGTGTTTTCTAGTACCTTGTATTGACCTAAAATTAAGAGAGGAGACTTATAAGTTTTGATAAAAAAAACCGTCTAAAAGTATCCTTTGACCATTTAACACCTGGAGGACCGACTGTTACTTTTGGTTATTCCGACTCAGAATTTCGTGCTGAACACGATGGTGCGGGTCCTTTTCCCTTCGATGTCTGACGAAGTTGGTGAAAACAGCTTCGGGAGGTAAGAACTTGTGCATGGTCAAAATCCAGCTGGATACCCACATGTTTCAAGTGGTGCGTCATGATCGTCATACTACACCCACATTCATATTATATCAAAAGGATCGCAAGGATATCAGCTTTCAAATAACAGTAAGCATACATATGTAGTAGATTTTTATCTGCAAAGTAAAGATAAATCACCACTTTTTTCTCGAGGTACGGATTTTCCGAATTCTCTTACTTTGATTTCTATGTGCCATAACTTTCTACACACGTATCTTTGATCAACGGGTTTTTCAGCATCTTGTAGCAAATTTATCTGGCTACATGTTGAACTGAAATTTGTGAGAGTGTTTGTTTAGAAAGCCACTGAAAACCACACTCCAAATAATAAACTCGTACATTTTGTGATATTATATTTTTTTCAATATTTGTTTGAATTCGCGCAACTCTCAATACGGGTTACCCTGCTGCGCCCATTAGTGACAACGGGTAGAACAGAATGTGCTGAGTACAATGGTGCCGGTCTCTTTTTGCTTCAAAGCCGAATTAAGTGACTAAAATAGAGTCTAGAAGGTTTAGAAGCTAGTCTAGAAGCTAGCACCCACAAGTTTTCAAGTAATGCGCTATTATCTTCCTATTTCAAGCTGTTCAAAAATACACTGTTTTTATTCGCAAATTTTGAAAAAAAAAAATTAACACTTGCTTGTCTGCGTGAAGATTTTTTGAATTTTACATTTTTACTTTATACGTACTTATGCTTATTCTACTTTTAATTCTATTCTAGAATTTTCACCAATTTTCACCGTGGTAAAAATAAATTAAGGGCTTTATTGGGATGCAATGGGACCCAAAAAGGAACACTTTTGTGTAAAAAGTTACAGGGTTACGCGGATCACGTGGCACCTTTACAAAATTTGGCCATGTAGCCCCTTTCTAGTTGATTTACGTTACTTGCATTGTGATCTTTTCAGGTCTCTTCTATATTTTTAACGACTGTTGCACAGCATTATAAGTGAAATTGGAGATTTCCAAGGGATAGAGCCCGAAATTTGGAAATCGACTGGGCAATGGCTACATATACAACATTTTATTGGGTGGCCGCGTAATTTTGACGCACCCTGTAGATGTTGAACACACTTTCGAATGCTGTGGCCTGCTACGTAAAAAAACTTCTAATCCACAATAATTTTCAATTTTTTCGGTCTAAGGTATTTGTGTGAGCTCATATCAGCTCCAAGTCCCGAAGGGGGCTCAGGAACTTGGAGGCCTTAAGATGGACTTGGAGGTTCTTCTTTATGCAACGTAAATTTTTCACACTAATAAATAAATAGGTGAATAGAAAATAATATTTAGCAATTATTGGCTAACTGGCTTTCTAAGGTGATGCATTAGAGACATGTTGTGTGTGCCTTTTGCAATCATTACATTGTCAGATTTACGTCGAAATATGGCTTCTATTAAATAGATGAAATTTATTTGATCTGCTTTGGAGTCAAAGATAATAATCACCTGTAAAAGCTACGCTTCGACCAATTTTCAAGCATATGGCTTCAATAGTCACTGTCTCTCCTAGCTTAGCTGGCATCATGTAACTGAAATATAGCAGCTACACAAAACAAGTTTATGAATAACTTTTTTTAATACGGCATATTATCGATTGATTAATCGTTCCCTTAAAGGGGCATGCCAACGCCCGTCATTTTCAATTTCAAATGTTTGAATTCCCGGTCACCACCTTTTCGTATGAAGACAAAATAATTTTCTTTTTGCTTTTCATTTCAAATAGTTTTCTGGTGTTACTTAGTCATTCCACTAGGGAGCACGACATTTTCCTAGCTGACTGTTTTCTTCAGTTGTACGCCAGCTGTCCTTCATATAGATTTAATGTCTGCTTAGGGACCTAGCAAATTATTATTGTCATGTTTTAGGATGTCGCTGAACGCTGCAAGCAGGTTGGAAACAGTGCTCTCCATGTGAAGTTGCGTGCCACGGGCAGAACAGAAACGAAGACGCGTGGACCTGGTGCTCAGTCTGCTCTTCGTGCTCTTGCTCGCTCTGGTATGAAAATTGGTCGCATTGAAGATGTCACATCTATTCCGGATCGGATTGCACTCGCAGAAAAGAAGGTCGTCGTGGTGGTCGACTCTAGACTATCTCATTGCTGTATGTCCTCTCTTATGTTATTGTTACCTGTTGAGATTCGGAATTTCCGATAAAGCACTTTCTTAATTTACTGTCTTCATGATTTTCGGTTTAGTTGTGCGAATGCAGAAGTTAGGGCACTTTTTTGACTCAAAACTGGTTTACGCATGGTATTAAATCTGCCACCTGTCGGATGGTTTTGTGTTAATCAGCTCTCTGTCTGAATCACCTAGTTATTTTCTATTCGGCACCGCCAAATGTTCGAATGCCGCTTCTACTTTCTGATATAAAAACACAAAAAATAAGAATGTTACTATGTTGCTCGCCACCAGACAAATCTGTCCTCGGACTCTAAAAGCACTAATTATAGCTTCCGTGTGCGCTCTTCATATGTCGTCGTTATACTAATTTTGGTTTAGGATGTTGTAATCGCAAGGGTGGTATTATTATCTACTCCAGCAAAGTTATGTTTAGTGCATAAAAGTTTTTCTATGATGATTTCTCCATATGCTTTGCTTCCCCGTTGGCGCCTTTAGCTAAAGACGATAAATAGTTGGCTAGCTGGACTACACCCCCCTCTGTCAGGAAAAGTTTTGCAATCCTGTGTACGCCTATGGGAATATATGTCGGGGATATCTATCGATTACTACTACTATCTATCGATGCCCGGGAATTCAAACATTTGAAATTGAAAATGACGGGCGTGGGCATGCCCCTTTAAAGAAACAGACCACTCCCCTTTTAGGGCTTATATCCAAGCCCAGAATCAATATTTTGTAGATATCGTTTATTGAGTAGATCTGTTACTAATAATATCTGTTAAAAATTATTCTACAAGTTCTGCCTATTCCACTTTTCAATTATAATTGAGCACCCAAAAATAGAATCTAGCTGAAAATCGTTGTAAAAAATATAAAATATATACAAACACTTTGCAATTTAAGAGAAGACGTAGCAGCGCCTAATGTTCTGCAAATGGCCGGCCATGTGACCATGGCCCAAGCCTAGAAAAACAATATCTGTCTGACCAACCTGACAGATAAATCCAAAGAGGCTCTGGGAAGATCGTCAGTCGCTGCTCCAACTGCTCTAGATGTCACTAAATACAACTAAACTTTATTTCCGAATTAACGTTTTATTTTCAAACCGACCAATGTCGGTGAGAGCAGCAGTTAGACCTCCGTGCAGAGTTTGTTTGCTATTTACATGCTGCTGGCACAACACAAATTCTACTGTTATTGAAGAAACACTTGCTTGAGTTACTTTGAGCTGCAAATGAATAATAAAATAAATAAAAACAAAAAAAATACATTAGCAGCTACTCTTCCAAAAGCTTCAGTATGATTAAATTTGTCGAAAATTTGTTGCAACTCTTCTATCAATTCCTTTTCACTTTTAATAGTGGCGTTTTGGGTAGGCACAGACATTTGAAATGACTTTGAAATGATTTAGTTAGTTCAAAACTGAAATAAATAGTCTGAACTCTACTTATCTGCTCCTTTTGTAATAACAAAAGGTTAAATGTAACAAGGCAAATGCAGAAAATAGAAAACTTATTCTTTATAAATGACACTGATAATAGAGTAGACTGTCTTTTTCGATAATTTTACGACCGAAAATGTAATATGTGTGTTCAATTTGCCAAACACAAAATATTCTCTTCAAGAAGAAAATTGCCTTTAAAGGACCTAGTCCACACATTTTATATTTTCGAGACTAAAATTATAAACACTTTTACAAAATTATTTTGTAAAATTATTTAATCCGAAATTTCATTGCTTAAATTATTTTTAAATTTGATTTTACCTGTCCAGCAAAAGTAACTTTGCAAAATAACAGAAATAACTGCGCTGTTAGGCTGATTTGCGATTTGCCGTTGAGATAAAGGGTACTAGAATTTTTTTCTCATGAGTTCATTTAGGCCACAACTTCATCATCTGCTGAGGAGCGCAAAAGTGTGGCAGCAATCTCTGGATAGATGACAATTTCCAACCCCGAGTTCTCCCGCTTATTTTGCATGGCCACCATATTCGCCTTATATGACGCCGTTTGGCTTATGGATGGAAAAAGAGCCAGGTCTACACAACTCCAATTGTCTACAATTTTAACCTTCTGCTATCGGAGTCTATAAAAACCGCCTAATTTAATGCGTAGAAAAGAATGGAAATAGTATTGAGCAAGGTTCACCCTCTTTTCCGCATAACTACTTTCCGCAAAAATTGTATGAAAAAGGTTTTTCGCCAAGATTTTGATCTAAATTATTTCATTTTTTGTCGGTATGTCTCAAAACGGTACTAGGTAAAATGGGGGCTTCTAGAATTCCCCTGCGGTAAATTTCTCCCTGCGGTAAATTCACCCTTCTAATTTACGAGGTTACAGGTTCAAATCCTGGTGGTAGCAGACATTATTTTTTCTTGAATAATAGTCATAAACTAGTTTTTTATGGGACCAGTAAGGGCTCTAGGAAAATTCCCCTCTTCAAATTGTCCTTGGTAAATTGGGCTGTATTGGGTTTCGATTCAATTAGTTTCGAAATGTGCGAGTTCGAATTTTTTCCGTTTTCGATTTTTTCCGTTTTCGGGTTTTTCCGTTTTCGAATATTGCTGGTTGGTAAATTGCCCCTCGGTAAATTCCCCCTCAAAATTTGTCTTGAGACGTTTTTTTTTATTCAAACGAGATGGCCATAGTGGGGTGTCCGTCCGGTCCTCGTCCTGGATGGCGCCTAAAAAGTGACGGTCCCTAAATGGGTATCCACCTCCAGAATTCAAAATTTTTGATAGTGGTACTTAGGTATCGGGTACCCAGGTAGTGACACCTGATGCTCAAATGGTTTAGGCGGTTTAAGATGCCTGAATGTATGATGGCTTCATAGAGGAATGGGAATGCCCGGAGGTGCCCAGCCAGAGGAGTATTCACTTCCAGCACCCCCCAAATTTTTAATTGAGAAAAATTTAATCAAACCATGGTTTCTTGCTCAGAATCGTGCGCTGAATACGGTTTGATAATACTAAAATATCGATTAGACTTACCAAAACCTTAGTTCTTGGGTATATAGGTAGTGATATCCAGATTGCGACTACCCAGGTAGTCGGACCCAGGTGGTAGTATTCAGGTAGTAGTACCTGGGTAGCATATTTTGCCTAATGAATAACTCCTATAATTTGAAATGTCTTTCTATAATTCAACCTTAGTTCTACTGGATAATCCATGCACCAACCAAAACAAATGATCTTCCACTTGGTACTAAAGTTTTTTTGACGTTTTCATGTTCACAAACTAACTTGGGCATGCTGAAGATGGTTTGATAATAGTTAAATAAGGTTTTGTATGGTATTTTTTGAGTATTGGAAAAAATTGATTTTACCAAAACTCGAAAAATACACTGTAAAACGGCATTTTACCACTATCCCACCATCTTCAGGATGCCAGAGTTAGTCCGGAAAATAGGTTTTGGAACATGAAATACGTAAAAAAATATTCACAACAAGTAGACGACTACCTGGTTTGGTTGGTGCATAGATTATCCAGTGGAACTACGGACAAATTTTAGAGAAACATTTTAAATAATGGGAGTTCTTCATAAGACAAAAGAGATTCATTTAAATTTTTTTACTATGGAGAGAGTTAACTGGAGGTACTGGATACCTAACTGAACTAAGAGAACGCCCGAAAGATTCTGGACATCGAGGGTAAGTCAAAACTACTGAGAATGAATCTGAACCAATTAGGGTGGATCGACAGTACCTCCAAATAACCCAAATAATTTAGATCCAAATCTTGGCGAAACACCTTTTTAATAAAATTTTTGCGAAAAGAGTTTTGCGGAAAAGAGGTTGAACCTTGAGCAAGAGTGTTAGTGAAAACAGTTGTTATTTTTGTTTGTTAAATCCTATGTATTTTCTAACAAAGATTTTTCTGTGAATTTGGTAACAATCTACATCTTAACTTTCGATTATTGAAATATTCCGTCGAAATATTAAAATTACAAAAAGTATGGCCAAAATAAACTCGTGAGAACAAATTAGCGCACATTGTATTTTTAAAAGTAGGGGGTGCGGCATCCTTAGCGGACGCTTTATTTTGGTCATACCTTCTTGAATTTTCATTATTTGGATGAAATTTTTTTATTCAAAAAGAGAAAAAAATAGGCAAGAGAATGACACCAAACCTAGATTTCAATAAAACAGCAAAAGTTCAAGAAGTTATGGCCAAAATGAAGCATGTGTTAAGGATACCGCACCCTGTATTTAATGCAATGTTGAAATGTTATGTTTTTTTGGTAAATATTGGAGCCTGTATAAAGAATGTTTACGGTGAGCCATATAATACCATCATGAACAGTTCTGATTTTAAAACTTAGAATTCACTTCGAAAAATTTCCATTTTTTTTGATTTAGCATTTTTTGATTGAAGAACAAATTTACGACAAAAACCATATGCGAATATGTGCTGGTCACTCCAACTTATTTTTTCCTATCTAAAACCACCTTAAAAACCAGTTTCGCATAAAATTGCAACAATAGACAGCAGTATTACACGCACTTTTTTGTTGAATAGCCAGCAAGATAGTCTACAAGTTTAGTATCAATCCTTCTACAGACATACAACAACATGGTTGTTTCGTCATCCCCCACCTTCCAGCCAAAGGCCATTTTACAAAGGGATTTAATAGAGGATGATCCCGCAGCCTTGAGCAAGCAAGACTTATGCACACATACAATAGAGACCACTAGAAAGTGAAATGCATATATCATACAACAAAGAAAAATTTTCCAAATTCCAAATAAAGCAATAATCTTCTGGTTTTTCCATATACACCAATTTCTACATATAAAAGGCCAGGAGCTACAGCTATTGGTATACAGATAGTACACTTGTGTTTGTGCGTTTAGTTTGCGGTACAAAATTTGTTTTTTTATCGCAAAATTTTTTTTATTTGGCTAAGTATTTGCCTTGAAAAATGCTCAGGCGAGAAAGATCTCAACTAGGTTTGAAAAAGTCTTTTGCTGTATTTTTTGCGGTTTTCATTAATTGGATTGGCCAAAAAAGTGTGGATGCTTGCCTTCCAAACTCAAGCTGTTGCTCTCAGACAATGAATTGTCCACCTGCAGTGCCTCGTTGTCCTTCGTCGTCTAGGTATGCGAAAAGTTCTAATCAGAAATCAGAGAATCTCTTTCGTATGTTTCAAAATAAAAAACTAACCTGGTCATATAATTTAACATTTATAAAAACTAACCTGGTCATATAATTTAACATTTATAAAAAAACTTCAGCTACTCCTACACAGCTCCGGAAGCTCCATCTTCCTACTCCAGTGGCTACTCTTCTCCCTCCTCTTCCTACGGCTCGTCTTCCAGCTACGGTTCTTCTGGGAGCAGTAGTTATGGAAATTCTGGGAGCAGTAGCTACGGTTCCCCAGAGCCTGCTCTATCCTCCTATGAGACCTCCTACTCCACCAGTTACGGACCTCCCCCACCTCCACCTAAGCCAAGCAGTTACAACCAAGGTAGTTCTTCCAGCTATGGACCATCCTCTTACTCTGGCCAATCCTCCTATCCAGCTCCACCTCCCCCAGCCCAGCCCTACTATCCTCCTGAGCCAGTGGCCTATGGCCCACCCCCTCCAAACCCTTATGGCCCAGCTCCTTCAAACCCTTATGGACCAGCTCTCCTAACCCTTATGGTCCAGTGTACCAAACTGTAGGACCATATCCTGGCCCAGGTCTCAAGCCATACACTACACTAGCTTCCGCTGATGCTGAATACGGACCGTCTTCTTCAGCTTACGGGCCTCTGCCTCCTTTCCCGCCCAGCGCTGGAATGGGTGGTGGACCCTTTTATCCAGGTGGTGGACCGGGAATTCATTGGACCTCAACCGTTTTCAAAGTCAAAGGCTAAGGCTACTAAGACGGTGGTTCAGAAGAGGATTTCCAAGAATAGTGAAGGCGTTTTGGAGAAAGGTAAGGCCGTAGCTCTGCTACTAGAGGCTAAAAAACAGTAAGCAATACTATAGAGAATATATTAATTCTTTTATTCATCTATATTGTTTTTTGTGTGCGACATGTGTTGTAGATACTGGAAAAAGCTCAAATTTATGTTAGCTAATATTTTGAAAATTTTAGTTTGCTAGAATAAATATATTATTCCCTGATTCTGTTTTCAATGTATCACTCCCATCTTTTTCTTCTTCTCTTTTTTCATACCTGTATTGTTTTTTCCTGTGCACTTTTAAATGTGATTTTACGTTTAATTCGTAAAAATAAAACAATTTTATAAATGTATGCAAAACACTACTAAAAGTTTAAAAAATTAAAAACAGAACAGGCTTTGAAAACAAGCCCAACTTTATTTCAGTAAACTACACCAAATTACGTTAAATATTTGCTATAAAGTTTTTATATGCCGTAAAATTAAATTTCGGTATTTCAAATCTAATTAAGTGAGAGCTGATGTATTACAACAAAACGTGATTCTGGCCATTTCGAGACAGGGTAAGGTCACAGGCATTTGTTAAAGTAACATAAGAAAACATTTATTTTCAAAGCTTTTTATTTAAATTTTAAATTCTTGTAGAAGTTTCATAATGATATTTTATAAAATTTGAAAGATAAAGAATTTTAACCATAGTAATAGGTATTTAATTGTATTGTTAAAAATTTTAAATAAAAATTTAAAAACACATGTTAAATAAAAATTCTAAGCAAATAGTTGGGATAGAAGAATTAGTGAAATTTTCTTATTCTTCTTACAGATAAAAAGTAGAAAAGTTTCCGGTAGGTTGAACGAACACTATAGCCTTGATTCTATTCTATATATTGTCACTCTCAGCTTAATTAACAAACAAAGAATACTACAACAAAAAAACTGAAAGCAAATGTCAATATTCTAAAAAAAAATATTTGGGAGTAAAAGTTATTGCATTTTTTTCTAGTTTGATACTAATATTGTTCAAACACTAATTCTTTTGGTGGTAAGTATATTATTTGGGTCCTGAATCTTGTTTTCTAGCAAATCAAGCACGTTTTTAAAACTAACTATTATTAGTGTATATGCTTGGGTCTCAGCTTAAGAGCGAAGTTTTTAAAAAGTTTCCATCATTCTTAAAAGATAACATAGTCACCCTCTGATATAAGACCACCCCTCAGCTGGGTCCGACACATTTCGCTTTTATTTTCGATGCCTTTTGCCAAATCTAAATGATTACTCTAGTACGTTAATCGCAGATATTATGATTTCACCGTGTTTCTAATAAAATTAGGCGTTATACAGTTAAAATCCGTAATTTAATAATTCATTTTTGGAAAACAGCAAATTTAGCAAAACTGATAAAATCCACAAAATAGCAAGACTGATAAAATCCTAATTCGTGCTCTTCTAGGACTAGAATGGTCAATCCCATTTGGGCGCTACTGGAATATAACCCACCCAATAATGTAGGGGCTTTGACTCAGGCTTATCCCGTACGCTTAGATAAGGCTCAGGTTTTGGCCATTACTAACAAGGAATTTTGCACAACTTTTTTTTTCAAAACTGGTGGTTTTAGGTACCCTCGAAAAATTATTGGGGAGGATATATTCCAGTAGCTTTTTTGGGAGAGTTATCTTCCAGTAGCGTCCCTATTTGGCAGAAGATTTGGACTTTAGACTTGCGGGGTGAATATAAATGTGCTCAATAAACTCAAAAAGCTCAATAAGTCAGCTGTTGAAGTGAAGTATGATATTTTTTCTGAATTTTTTGGCTTTGGCATTTATAAAAATAACATTTTAGCAAATTCAAACCAATGGCAAACATCCCTGCCACAACAATGCAAGTTCCAGAAAGGGCTCAATGGGACAGTGGAATGCAGTTTATTCTGACATGCATCGGTTATGCAGTTGGATTGGGCAATATTTGGAGATTTCCTTCGTTAGCTTACGAACATGGTGGCGGCGCTTTTCTAATCCCCTACTTGACCTGCTCGTTTGTGGTGGGATTTCCCTTGCTTTACCTGGAGATGAGTTTGGGCCAATTTCTAAATGTGGTCCAGCTGTGGTCCATGGTCGAATAAGACCACTGTTTCAGGGTATTATAATTGGCTTTTATAGGGTTGAAATTGATTATTTTAATTAAGGCATAGGCTGGAGTATGGCAGCCATATCTTTAATGGTTTCCATCTACTACAATGTCATTGTGGCTTGGACTCTAGTTTAGTCAGTTTTTATTACAATAAAAAATAAAGTAAAACAAAAAAAAATAAAATAAATAAAAATAAATATTAAAACAAAGAGTTCTTGCATTTTAGTTTGTACATAATAGTAACAGGCCATTCTGGAGACTGGGCATCGTGCCGCAACTCATTTAACACTATTTGTAGGTGATACAGTATTTTTTTGATTCCAATCTACTTAATGTTCAGACTGCTCATCCACCCTAGAAGATGCCAGATGCAATGACCAACTAGGAGCCACTAATTCAACCCATTGGGCGTTTTACTTTAATGGCACTTGCAATCTGGGATCGGATGAAATAGCTTTAGCAGCTCAACAAACCACCTATGACCAATTACCGGCGGCTAGTCCGGCTGAAGAGTTTTTCGAGTGAGTTTTTTAGCTTATCAAAAACTAAATATTGCAAAAATACAAAAAATACAAAAAGTGTGGCACTACTGGAATAAACAACCCCCCTCCCACTCTAATAATTGGTAGGCTTAGCAATTAGCAAAGCCCTTAGACTTTGGGCTTTAGGCTCAGGGCCAAACCATACTAATTTCAGCTTCTTTCAAAAAAAAGTATGGTTTTAGGTACTCCTAAAAATTATTGGGGGAGGGAGAGGTTGGGGGGGGGCGGGTTTATATTCCAGTAGCGTCAACATTTTTTATAGGCTGCCCTCATACTCCCGCGATACACGGACAAGGGCCTTTAAAGCCACGGAGCTCGGCTATTTTTGATCCTGGCAACAGATTTCAGGATAAATAGACTCTGCTCTACACGATAGAACTAATATGTATACTGTTTAGACATTCAGAAATAATTTTGGCTGTCCGCTGGTCCTGTCTCCCGGTACAAATCTGGGTATTTGTCCCGCGGGACATTGACCTACGGGACAGCCTATGAACCGTTTTTGATAGTGATTATGGAAAATATGATATTCCTATGTTGTAGAGCAGGATCGATTTTCCTATGGACCTATTGAAAGCGTTGAAAAATGATTGCTGAGAGCCGAAATAGAAATAAAAAAGTCTTTGAAAAATTCTCCCGTGTCCCGCGTGAGTATGAGGGGAGCCATAGGACACGTCTTTTTTATTTATTTAAAACAAATAAGCTCTGGTTGTATTGTAATTTATAGCCAAAAACACTTTTTATTGTGAGCAAAGTCTTCATTTAAACAAAAATATTTTTTGCTATGTAATATTTTCATCGTCTTTTCTGGCATTATTTGCATCATTGTATTGCACCAATAATTTCAGCATTTCCAAGTCCTTGTAAATAGCTGCATGGTGCCAAGCAGTCTTGCCGCTAAAATCCTGAATTGCAGCACTAGCACCTTGTTTTAGTAACATTTCAGCAAGCTTTTTGTCCCCATATTCAGCTGCCCAATGCAACACCGTGTTGCCATGCTGGTTCTTTAAATAAAAATAGTTGCTGATCCATTTGCTTGCAGTCTCAAAATCTTTTTTGAACCAAGCATGCTTTAAAAAAGTTATGCATTCTTCTGGGTGCTGCTCCAGCTGTGCACCATGGTTAAAAAGTAGTTTTAGTATTTCATAATTTATTTCACTGCGGCGTTCAGAAAAATAGGTCATGCTCCTTTAAAGAAGTTTTTTAATAAAAAGATGATAAACAGGTCTTTAAAGCACCGCGGTTTTTGAAATTTGAATTGGCGGGGACACTTTTTCACTCTGAAAATATGCAATGATTTTTTTTGCATAATTTACTGCTTGCATCAAAAAATTCAAAATTTCGAATCGTCTACAGTCGAGTCTCGATAATCCAGCACCCCTAAAGTTCGTTCTCGCCTTGGGTCCGACACTTTTTTAACTCGATTTTTAAAGTCTTTTGCCAAATATTTTGCCAAATTCGGCAGTCTGGTCCGAAGTATTGCAAGGATTCCAATTTTGCCGGTCGTTTTTTTTGAATAGCGAAATTTTCGCCGTAAAAACACGCGGGTCCGATAATCCGGCACCCCCTTTTTGAACAAGGGGTGCCGGATTATCGAGACCCGCGGGTCTTTACGGCAAAAAATTTCGCTACAGTCAAGTCTCGATTTAACGAAACCCCGATTTAACGAAACTCTTGATTTAACGAACCTTTTTTGGTGGCTATTTGGCCACCGATTAAATAAAATGACTAAAATAAGCTCTCGATTTAACGAAACCTTCGATTTAACGAACATTTTTGGCGGTCCCAGGGGTTCGTTAAATCGAGACTTGACTGTATTCGAAAAAACGACCGGCAAAATCGGATTCCTTGCGATATTTCGGACCAGACTGGCGAATCATATTTGGCAAAAGACTTTAAAAATCGAGGTAAAAAGAAGTGTCGGACCCAAGGCGGGAACGAACTTTAGGGGGCGCTGGATTATCGAGACTCGACTGTAGTAGCCGAGCCCAACGTTGCTTGAAAATGGAACGACTTAGATAGGACGACTTAGCCACTTTCACTGCACTATAATTTAGTAATATATGTTTAACATTTTTCTCGAATAATAGACGGAATTTCAAATTTAAATACATATAAAAAGATAAATTTAAAAAACTTTATGAGCATTTTCGGAGTAAAAAGGTGTTCTTCGCCGATTCGAATTTTCGCCGCCGCGTTCAAAAAAAATAAAAATGCCTCTGCGTTCAATAACTATGGTTCTTGAAAGACACTTTCCTACATAAACAGTTTATTTTTTCAAATAATTTTTTTTGAAAAAGTTAAACTTTTTGCAACGAGTATCAGTATTCAGTGACCACCCTACTGTATTCAGTTCATTAAAACCCTGTAATATGATAATTCCTCCCCTCTAAATAATTGCACACCCTCCAAATGGGCGTGCAAGTATGGTTAGTAGAACTAGCATAATATTTACTGTATTTTGGCAGCTAAGTAAAACGGTGTGTTTCCTTGCTTGTCTTTAGCATTGACGATTTCATCAACTCCATGTTCCAACAGAAATTGGACGTAGTGAATGTTGTTATCCTCAGCTGCTATGTGTAGCAAAGTCTTCTGATCTTTATTTCTAGCTTTAATCTCAGCTCCTAGATCTAGTAATTTTTGGATAATACTTGAGTTGTGTGTATGAGAGATAGCTAAATGAAGAGATGTCTCCCACAAGCATCTGTAGCATTGACATCAGCTCCTTGTTCAACTAACGCCTCAATAAATGGTATATTCCCGGCTTTGACAGCATAATGCAGGCATGTATAGCCATTATTATCTCGGATGTTTAATATCTAAATGTACATTGGACGCTCGATATATCATCCCTCCAAAAAGTCCTTTCCCGCCTGGGCTTAATTGGGTTAATTTTTGTTCGACTATTTATTCGGCAGTCTAGTTCGAAGTATGGCAAGGATTCCAATTTTGAAGTTTTTTAGAAACACTATAATTTTACCTTTAAGACCCCCAATGCTCGAAATGCATAGCCTAAAATCCAAGAATGTGAATGAAAATTATCATATAAAAGTACATTTTGCAGAAAAAAGTACTTTCCGAACATTTTTGAAGGAAAAGGGTCATTTTATCCAGTTCTTATTGCCATTTTGATGCGAAAAAGTTTTTGACGTAAAACTCGAAAAATGAAAAAGATTTAGGGTCCCGAAAAAGTATAAATCTTTTTTAAAAAGTACGATTCCCATCCCTGAATAAAGGACCCTGCTTAAAGGACCATACTTGTTGATGCAAATGAGAATTCGACAAATTCAAATGCGCGCAGGACACTTCTCTTTCGTCTCTCACTGTACTCTTTTGAGTCACTTGAAACAACTCCAAAGAGTAGAGTGAGAGACGAAAGAGACGTGTCCTGCGCGCATTTGAATTTGTCGAATTCTCATTTGCATCAACAAGTATGGTCCTTTAAATACCAAAGCTATATTAAGCGTTGCGTGTCTAAATGGCAAAATTATCCTATTTATCAGAAATTACCGGCATAATTAAAATTTTCGCGATATTTCGAACAATATTAATGAATAAGTTTTAGTTCCAAAAATAAAGAAAAGTCTCAAAAATATAGCTAAAAAGTGTCGGAGCCTAAGCGGGAACAAACTTTTTAGGGGGATGCTATATAGAGAGTATAAATAAAATAAATTTGTGTATTATAAGAAGGTCACTACTGACCTCGTTTGACTGCACTATGGACTGTTGATTAACTAATATTAACGGCAAGAAAAAAATGAAAGTAGATAAAGGATAAAGAAACATAGCAAACTAAAAATGATGAATGCACGCAATATAATGTAAAAGAATAAACAATAGTCTGTTTTTGATGGACATGCTAACAAATGCAAGTAAACATTACTGATGAAGATTTACACAAATCAAAACCTTCACAAAAACAATTCCTTTTTGAGTGTTGACTAACAACAAGTCAAAAATTGGAAAGGTAGAAATATATTGTTTTGGACAACATGTTTAAAATATTACACAAATTACATTTCATTCAGCTTAACTAATTTGTTTTTCCAATCAATTTCAGAAACTATGTTCTTGAAAAAACTGCCACCATGGACTCCCTTGGCGGTCTCAATCCTAAAGTGGTGATAGCACTGGCAGTAGCTTGGATTCTGACTGGTCTGGTGTTGGTCAAAGGGGTCAAAATGATTGGCAAGATCTCTGGATTCACAGCTACTGTTCCCTACGTCATCATTGTGATCTTATTTATCAGAGGTGTGACCCTAGATGGGGCCAGAATAGGCATGGATTTTTACTTGCTGAAGCCAGACATGAGTGTGATCTGGGATGCGGACACATGGCGAGCTGCGGCCACTCATGTTTGCTATAGTTTGGCTATTGGCTTCGGTGGATTGCTGTCATTGTCCAGCTTCAATGTTCACAACCACAATTGTTTCAAGGATGCTCTTATAATTACAGTGTAGGTGTTTTTAAATTGCGTGAATTTAAAGTTAAATTTAAACTGTCGAATTTGATCACAACTGGGTTCTTTTGATAGTTCTATACATTTCGTCAATAAAAAAGAATAAGACATAATGTCAAAAACATGATTTTGAACTAGGGCTGAGAGGATGGTTTTTCGGATATGAAAAATTCGGTAGTGAAAACGTCGAAATTCATTCTCGTTGATTTATCGATTTAACTGTCTTCCCCTCCCTCCATAATCTAAATGTTTTAAACGAGTAGTTTGTAGAGCAGATGCTTTCATGAGCATGTTTGGGGGACAGCTGTGTTCAGCGTCCTAGGCTTCATGTCCAAGCAATTGGATACTGAGATCGGAAAAGTTGTGCAATCAGGTAGCTTAAATTTATGCCTATAGATTAAATCTAAAGACTTGACATTTAGGCACTGGCCTAGCTTTTATCGCCTACCCAGAGGCAATGAGTCGAATGCCTTTGCCTTGGTAACATCTTTACTTAATTTTTAATCTAGAAACAACTAATTTAGGCTGTGGTCTTTGCTCTTTTTCCTAATGCTCTTTATTCTTGGTATCAGCAGTCAATTTGGACTGGCAGAGGTTTTTCGTTTCGCATACTGCAGACTCTTTTCAATGCATTAATTTTTAGGTGGCTATAACAGCGCTGTACGACCAGTGTCCCAGTCTGCGCAAGCACAAGACTTTTGTAGCTATAGGAGTGTGCATAACACTATTTTTCTCCGGATTAATTATGACTACTAGGGTAAATAGCACATTTTATTCAACGCGGTTTCTTTTGGACGACCATAACTTTTGTCCCAAAGCAATTTAAAAAATTCTGTTATTACAGATCTACTGAAAATCGCATGAGAATTTTTTATTTGATCAAACATGACTTATTTTAAAATTTTTGAAATTTGCCTTGATCTCTCCTTTGGTCATAAAAATGACCAAAACACTCGTGCAATTACAACCTTAGCCTTTATTTGCTCAAAAATGCATATTTTCATGAGTTTTTTTTTGTCTTTCTTCCAGCTGAAATTAGTCAATTCAAATTTTGCGGTTGTCCTTTTTTTAGTCAGCGAAATTAGGACAAAAGTGAGTTTTAAAGATGTTCAAGCAAAAATTTCACTTATTGTAAACTAAACGAAAATTTATGCGGTTCAGACTGATGTTTGAAAATAGAAGTTTTAAGTTCACCTTAGTGCAAAATGGACATTTAAGAGTGTGCATATTTCTTAAAACATTGTGTAACTCAAATTCCAGTTTAACGTAATAAATGCTCGATGAATATTTTAGGCAGGAATTTATTACTTCAACATATTCAACGACTATTCTGCGTCATTTTCCTTGATGATGTTGATCATTTTGGAAATTATTCTTATTATATACATCTATGGTAATTTTCAAGCCTTATTTTAAACACTAACTTACTTTTATTATACTCATAGGTATTGACAACTACATCTTAGACCTGCGTTCTATGATGGGTGAGCCCAAGAACTGGCTAACCAAAATATTTGGTCCATCCGGCCAATATGTCAAATTTATCTGGCGATTTATTGCACCTTTTCAGTCAGTGGTACATTTTATGTAATACTTTTATTCATTTCCAATGCTCTTAAACATTTTTTAAGATAATTTTCGTAGTCACTCTGGTCACCCAGATTACAAGGAACATGACCTATGGCAAAGACAAGCGGTTGTATACATATCCAGACTGGGCCATATTAGTTGGATGGGTGATCTCACTGGTTCCATTATTTATGCTACCTGGACTAGTAGTCTACAATCTAGCCAAATTTAAGAAGCAAGGAAGGGTAAGCGAAAACTCTTAAGAATGTAAAAGTAAAGAGTGTACACAATACCAGAAACTTTTACACTTACAATTGTGATAGAGCCATTGCGTGAAGCACCTAGTGTCTTTTTTTAAAAACCACATTACAAAAACCTTAAAGATTGACATTTATTAACCTCAAATATCAGACATAAATATTATCTTCTAGCAAATACCTTCACCACAACATTTACATTCATTCAAAGAATATGCTTTGATTAAAGAGTATGCTTACATACAAAACCATATTTTCAGTCCTACAAAGAGCTCTTCCGGTTGCAGCCTAAATGGACCAGTTATGAAAGGAATACCAAGAATGGATCAGTAATGTCAATTAGTAGGGTTCAAGTGGCCCCTATGACTGATCCAGTCCCTTTGAATGCAGTTGAGGCGTGGAGAAGACATGCTTTGGTGGGTGATTCGCTAGATCCTGTGCCCTTGTATGATGACCAGGATGAAGAATCCAATAGAAAAGTGACGCACAAAGTTGATTGATTATATTAAATTAAATTGATTACCTATTTCCCACACACCATGCTTAAAAAGTCTATATTTGAACCAAAGACACACTTTTAGATATATTGTTTACTTTTTTTTTGAAAATTTTCTTGCAAAGTATGAGAAAAATTTCCGCAGCCGCATAAACTTGCATGCTAGACTTACAAGACATTTTGAAGTTTTTCAGTCTTTAAGTTGAGGCAAGTCGAGAACTACTGTCTTAGAATTCAACAAAAGCCACGCGAAGCCAGTTACAAGAATATTCATTTCTTATCCAACTGTGTATAAATATTTGTTTAATTGTAATTTGTATGTTCTCTAACTTAATTGGTAAAAAATAAAGTACTCTTTTATTTTCTATAGTTGTTAACATCTTTAAAGGGCCATTGCCGTCTCCGACAACGGTTGTCCCCGCCAATTTAAATTTTTTCTTTATTGTTGGATTTGCATACGAATTTTTCAGTTTGGTTTCTAACAAAACTATACCTAAAATTAAATTTTAGGCCTCGTTTTGTTAGAAACCAAGCTGAAAACCCGGAACAGAAGTTCAATTATTAGGCAAAAAAATTTGAATTGGCGGGAGACTATTCGAAACAGGTGGCAATGGCCCTTTAAGTAGTTTAAATAGTAAGTACCGTATTTCTTCTAATAAGCGGGCAGTCTCCAATAGTCGGGCAGTCTCTGATAAACGGCACCCTAGAAGGTGATTGAAAAATAAACGGGCAGTCTCCAATAAACGGGCACCCTAAAAGACGATTTTACCTACCCCTTAACTCTTTTAAGCTAAAAGTTTTGGAAAAATACAAATGTTTTCGAAAATGTTTTGTTTAAATTGACGCCCTTTTTGTTCGATCCGAATACCCATCTTCATTTTTCACTCATTGTTGCGCTCATTCTTGTTACAGTAAAATTGAGACGCTTAAATATTTCTATTCAGTTTCAAATGGTGAACGCAGAAGTCGATAGCCTTTTTGACGTCGAAGATGAAATCGAAGCCAGCATGCCAAGAAAGCAAAAATCTTACACAAATGAATTCAAACTGAAAGTTGTCAGCCATGCCGAGGCCATCTCTGATAATGCTGCAGCAAAGGTATTTGGAATCAGCAGAGGCAGAGTTTTCGAATGGCACAAGTTAAAGAATCAGCTGAAACTGCAGAGGTAGGTAGTTATAGCAGCTTATTTGTTATATTTTCGTTTATAGTGAAGCGTCACCAATAGGAAGAGGCAAAAAGAGACTGGCTGGTGGTGGAAGAAAGCTCACTTTCAAAGATCTCGACGACCAATTGGCTCAGTGGGTCAGGCAAGAAAGAATTTTGAAGCATCGAATTTCGAGAAGAATGATACAGCAGCAAAGCGAGCGAATGTTCAGTGCAGAATTAGATGGAACAGAATTCAAGGTCTATTTCTATTTTGATATTTAATTAGCTGAGATATTATTTTTAGGCAAGCATTGGTTGGTTGGATAAATTTCTCAAGCGTCACAATTTTCGTCTTCGTGTACCAACTACCGTTTGCCAAAAAGCGCCGCAGGAAAACGCTAAGAAGCTTGTCGACTTTGTCATGTTCATGTCTGCGCAACGGCAAATGAATAGGTAATATAATTTATTTAGGATCGTTGCCAATAATTGCTTTCAGTTATCAAAAAATTTACGCTTGTGATGAGACAGCAGTTTGGTTAGACCCGAGTGGTGGCAAATGTGTTGACCAGTGTGGTGCTAAGGAGGTTTGTACATTTGTTCTGATTTCTATTATTTTTTGTTTACAGGTTTCTGTCCTTACTACCGGCCATGATAAGATGCACGTGACTGTGATGCTGACTGCCGACTCTAATGGAAAGAAGTTGAAGCCGTTCGTTTTGCGTCCAAGGAAAAGACCAGATGCTAGGATCGTTGAAAAGTACAAGAACTAATTGAACCTTTGCTGGGCCGGAAAGACTTGGATGGACGATGCTTTGACAGCAGAATACTTACAGCGCACGTTTGGACGTTCCCTCTTCGGCAAGCGATTATTGGTCTGGGACCCTTTTCGGTGCCGCATAAGCGAAGCTACGAAGGATAAATTACAAAAGCTGGGCATTCTGCTGTAATTCCGGGTGGTTGCACCAAGTACGTACAGGTTTGATATTGTAATGCTCCAAATTTAGTATTTGCTTTCAGGCGCCAGACGTTGTGTAAAATGGACCGTTCAAAGCCAAACAACAGGAGCTCTACAACAACTGGATCGTTAATGAAGACAACACAGAATGGACGGCAGGCGGGAACCGACGACCCCATCAATGGATGTATACTTGGACTGGATATGCGCTGCTTGGGATTCACTGCCAATAGAAATGATCGTGAAGTCGTTTAAAGGTAGCTTTTATCGGTTTTTGATGTATCTTTTGAAGTGAGCACTTTCTAATATACCAGTAGTCTCTTATATCATTTAAGACTGTGGAATAACAGTGTGTCACGATGGAAGCGAAGATGAACTCATCCATTGCTTTAAAAATCACGGACAGGTGCCAGTAGGACAACATATGCTGCAGGATGCTCGAGCTTGGCTAGATGTGGAGCACATCCAGTCTGAAGAGATTGATGCTGATCAAGACGTAGAAAATGGCTATATAAGCGATGAGTCCCTAGACTTGGATTGGAGCGACGAACTCAATGCACCAAACCCTAAGTATCATGCCTTCTGATTGGTATTGTTATCCAACATCCTTGAACTTTGTTATTATTGGCCAACATCCTTGAACTTTATTATTATTGTCCAACATCCTTGAATAAAATTTTGATCCAAAAAATAAACGGGCAGTCTCCAATAGTCGGGCAGTCTCTAATAAACGGGCACCCTCGGGGTGATTGAAAAATAAACGGGCATGCTTGCTTATTAGAAGAAATACGGTAGTTTAGTTTAAGTCAAAAAGTATTTTCAAAAAGGTCATGGGTTACCATTCCTGCCACTTTTGCGTTCAAGGCGGGTTTTCACATATTTTTTCAAAGCAATATCTGTTATGTAAAAAAGCATTATACATACCGTATTTTTTCTTATTGCCGCCTCGCGGCGCTTTTCGCGATCTCTAACTCTTTAATGGAGTTTATTATTGAAGGGACTGACCCCAGGTGTATCTTAAAGCGGGTGTATCGTGCAAAAACACGATTTTGAATCAATTAGGGGGGGCATATTAGAGGGGGGGGGGCGCTTATTTTTCGATCGACCTCTGGGGGCGGCAGTTAGAGGGGCCACAAATAGAGGGCGCGGCAATTAGAGAAAATACGGTATACTTTTTCATGCTTATGACTTTAGCTGGGATATTTATGCACGAAAAATCCCGAATTATGCGAAAAAATTCCAAAATATGCTAAAAATATTTTTAAGCATACAAGTCCATGAAAAACACAAAAAATTCATACAAAATTATAATAATTGCAAACAATAAATATTTTAAGACTCTCTAGAGTAAAACTGTTTCTGTTGTTAGCTAATATTTCTTTGTAGATACTGAAGCTTCTCTCAACATCGTAAGACTGTATCAGTGCAAGTTAAAACGATGCGATTAGATCAGGAGCCATATCTATTACACCCACAATTTCGCCTTTAAACACTCTATCAATTTCCTACACTTTTTTATTCGCCGATTTCAATAATGAAAGTCATGTCATCAACTTTGCCAATCTTTGATTGTCATCCAGAAGATTGTTCAGCTTGTCACAAGCAGTTGTTCCTATTTTGCCAGGTACCATTTCCGAGGACTCAACGATATTGTTTAGAATTGATAGTTCATTGTTAAGGCTCCTAGTTCGCTCTTCCAACTTATTTATTTTCACTGGTAGTATTGAGAAATGAGCTTGGATGTAGGCAATGCTTTGAGAAACACTTCTATCTCCGAAGGCATTATTCGACAGAAACATAAAGCGAGTGTTGTAACAGCATTGCAAATACAAATAACATACCTCCTTTTAAATCAGAACAACAATTTGATTTATAATTTTCCTTTTTGTGCTACATTTTTCGAATACAATGTAATAAAGGATACCTCACGGGTCATAGGACTACCTGATGGTGTTATCACTTAAAAAAGGTAAGAAATTTCAATAAACTCAGGCAAAATGAATATTTGCCAGAAAAGAAAATTAAATTTGCCTTTCAAAAAGTAGAATTGATGAAAAAAAGAAAAACCTTTTGATTAGATAATACGTCCATCAAAAAAATTTATGCGTCTTTTGTCATTTATCTTCTGTTTACACACCCTTAAAACATAAAAGAAAACTTTTGTGAAATATATACACCTATTTCCTATATTTAACTACTAGTCTATGAAAGTCTCTTAGACTTATGATTCGCAAAGCTGTTTTTTAGGCGGTTGTCGCAGAATTTCCGGTATTTTCCACGGTTGAAATTGCCATATTTTTTTGGTAGCGTCAACCCCAACTTTTTATGAGTTTTCTTTATGCTAAATCGACCATTCTGCGTCGATTGGTGCAAAAATATTTCACAGACAAATGTCGAAACACATGGTTTTGACAATTTTTAAGCGCGGCGAATACCGGGAATTTTCTGGTGACCTCCTAACGCCGTTTTTTAACGTTTTCTATTTATTATTTCCTACCATGGTTTATAGATATTGATTTTTACGACTCCGGAAGTCAAGACTTGACCACATTCAGTGTAAGTTTATATAATTTATTAATACTTTTCTAATATCTTTTATAGTATCTTTTTATAGTATTCTTTGATTATGATTAATTCTAAATCAAAAAAGGTTAGTCATTTTTATTTAAAAAATGGCTTTGTATGCGTTGTCAGGACCCCAAAACTTTTCTTTAGTCCCTGCTGAGTTTTTGGCTTAAGATTAGGCCAGCGTATGTTAGGACGGACTTAAACATGCCTGCTGACTACAAAAAAGGCAAGAAAAACTTTTTTTAGTCCATCGTAACATAAGCTGGCTTACTCTGAGCCTAAACACACCCAAAAAGAATCTGAAATTCCTTAATAATATTGTTCACAAATAGTAGATTTCAGAAAATAAATTATTTGAAATTAATTAGAAATTAATTAATAATAACAATAAAAAACAAAATGATTGAGTTGTTTTGTTTAAGATGTTAAATATTGGTGATAACTCCGGATTTACATGCCTTCACCTGGCTTCAAAAGAAGGAAATATACTATTTTTTGAGAAATTAGTCACCTTAGGAGCTGATATAAATGCCTTGGATCATTCAGGGCAAACATGCCTTCATATAGCAGTACATCACCAGTGTGCAATGCTAGAAAAAATGATTGAATTAGGAGCTAATGTAAATGCTCAAGATAAGCAGGTCAAACTCCGCTTCATCTGGCCTCATCTTTTCCTCAACGTGAAAACCTTATGTATGGTGAAAGGAAATTTAATACAGTTATATCAAAACTTATTGATCTAGGAGCTGATGTAAATGCTCGAGATAAGCAAGGTAAGACTCCGCTTCATTTCTCTGTTTCTTGTGCTCGACATCTTAGCATGAAAAACTCGCTTGAAAGAGGAGCTAATACTAATCTAGAAGATTTGGACGGCAAGACACCTTTTTATTATGCCAGCAAAAAATTCCAAGGAGACCCTAACTACTACGAAAAAATCTTGAAACTGTTTATCACGCATGGAGCACAGCTTGAAAAGCTACAGGAAGAATGTGCTGAGCTTTTTAAGCTTGCGTGGCGTAAGACTGATAAAGAAATTGTAAACAAGTGGCTAAACAACTCTTTCTGTGTCAATATGAAGGATAAAACCGGCGAAACAGTTTTACATTGGGCAATCGAAGATGGTAACAAACAACTAGTGGAAAAATTGATTTTGCATGGTGGTGATGCTTCAATAAAAAACAAAGGTGGAAAAACGCCTCTACATTATGCAACTATAAAAAATGATTTTGATTTGTTAAAATTATTGTTACATGATATTAGTGATGCCATAACTGATGACAGAAATCAATATCCTACACATGTTCAACATTAAAAACATTAAGGATGAGCACCTTTTGTACTTCTTTCGTTTGGCTATGAATTACTTTTTTTGCAAATGATCCATTCCCAAATAAAGTAAATTTTGCCAAATAAGTACAATTTGGTCGTGTTTCGTCAAAAAGCAAAACTTTAGCTAGTGTCTTTTGAAACTTTAAAAACTCAAAAGTTCTAAGGATTTAGGGTCTTAAACGAAAAATAAATATTTACACGTGTTAGATGAAATATCTGCTTTTCGTCTTGTTTTTGTGGTATTTCAGGTCTACGATTAGAAGCAGGGAAGGCCTTTGCACAGGATGCGGCAAATCGGCCGCGGGATTTGCTTCATCCATAACTTTTTTCAATTTTCATTGTTCTTTTTTTTCGGCAATTTTTCGGCACTAAAACTTGTCACTTTATGTAAGAATTTTTATTTTCGATCGTTGTTTAAACTTTTGCTTCATTTTTTCCGGATTTTGAGAAATGGAAGATTATTCGAATGAGCAAAAAACCTGGACAGTGGTCTGGTATGAAATGCATGGCTCTTTATCGAGAAAGCTATCGAAAAATTGCCGAGAATATGAACTTTCTCGATAGTTTTATCGATAAAGAGCCATGCATATCATACCAGACCACTGTCCAGGCTTTTCGCTCATTCGAATAATCTTGCATTTCTGAAAACCGAGAAGAAAAAGAAGCAAAAGTTTTAACAGCGATCAAAAAATAACAAATTGCAGCATAAAATCACAAGGTTGGTGTCAAACAAATTGCTTTTCATTTTACTTTCGAGTGAAAAAAAATCTCGCCAAAACAATGAAAATTCAAAAAGTTATGACCGAACCAAATCCCGCGACCAATTGGCAGACTTTATGCAGACTTTTGAAAAAACGCCAATGTCATTTTAAACTATTTGCTGGCAAATTGCCTCCTCATTTTTCACTAGTCGTTTTGAACAGAGCTACAAAAGAGTTGTTTTAACCAGCTACATTTCCACTAATCACTGTTTTTCCAGGAAACACATTCGAAGGAGTTTTAGTCACAGTTTTAGTTGCAGTCATTAGTGCCCCGACTGTGACTGTTTAAGCCCTGCTAGATCCAGTGGACGCTATGGAGCACGTAGATATAGGTCTGCTGTTGCTAACTTTTTCTTTCTGTTCAATTCAATAATAATAATGCGGACGCGACATTCACACTTCGAAAAATGTGATTTTTCATTTACACCATGCACCATAACTATTAACTATGACTGTGGATTGCAGCTCGAATGTTGAACAAACTTTGAAGTGTCAGACCAAAATCACGACAAAAGCGTTTAGTATATAAACAAAAAATGTCCTACACCGAAGATCTTGAATTTTTTTTATTAAATTCCAAGTTGCTAATAAATAAATAAGGTTTCTTAATATTTTCGTTTCTTGTAGTACTACTGAGTAACTAAATTTGGTTAAAACTTTTTCTCGCAGGTGGCAGGAGTCTCGAATAATAGAAAATAAATAAATAAAATCAGCAATTTCAGGTCAAAACATCAAAATCTCTACTATAATAGCGCGGCGATTTGGTCTTATCGTGTAGTACCAATTTGTTGTCGCTCACCGTATAACCTCTATTAAACGGGCATCCCTACAGTTAGCGTTTTTCAAATTTGCCTTGCTTTTTAACCCCAATATTGTTTATTTTTCGAAACGGACGACCACTCATTTTGTAGAGTTTGTGAAGCTCTACAAAATGAGTGGTCGTCCGTTTCGAAAAATAAACAATATTGGGGTTAAAAAAACAAAGCAAATTTGAAAAACGTTAACTGTAGGGGTGCCCGTTTAATAGAGGTTATACGGTATTTATCTGGAAATTGTTAATAAAAACATTTCAGATGACCGTTAGGTATGCTTTAAGTTGGCGTCAATGTCTTCGTGCTTCTACCAACTATCAATTCAAAAAAGTTCAATACTCTAGTCTAAAATCTTCAGTTCTGCCGTACTGCAAGCTTAAAGAAGCGTATTATACTCTTGGCCTAGAAGAGAATGCAGAAATAGAGCAAGTCAAGCAGGCATATGTCAGGCTGTCATATAAACTACATCCAGATACTGGTGGTGGTGCTAATGTTGGTTTACGTAATTTTTCAAGTAACTTACTTTTAACATTTTGCTTAGGCAAATGCCAAGCAGCTAGAAGTTGTGCGAGAGGCTTATAAATATGTTATTAAAAGCATGGAATTCGTGGATTGTAATCACAAGCCTTTAGCTGAACAAGAATACAAAGAATTTGACATAAAACATACAGCTCCACAACATCGACAGGTGAGTATACCTATTTATAAGGTGCTGTGGGAGACCCTAGAGCTCACGTAAGTGCCTGGTCCATTATGTTGTTTTAAAATTAACATTTTTTAAAATGATTAAAATCTTAGTTTTTCATGGCATTTACACAGACACCCTGCAGTAAAGTTTAGAAAATTATTACTGTCATTTTTTCTGCTTTAGTTCTTGGAGTTAGGGGATGTAGGCCCAGGCACAGTGTTTGAACGCCAGAAGCAGGCTCAACAAATCAAGTTTTCAAAAGCCGTAGAAAACACGCGTGAATACAGCTTTGAAAAAGCTAACATGGTAAATGGATTTACAAACATCAGATTTCAGCCTCCTAAGAGCTTTCAACCGAACAAAAAATTATTAATAAACAAATAGCTATATCAAAATGTTGATTCTTGATAAAACGCTTTTTGCTTTGTTTCAACAATAAAAACGTGATAAGTCACTAAAAAATATCCTAAAATGCCCTGAAAACCCATCTTTGAGGAATAGAGGGCCAAAATATTTAAGAGAATTTAAGATTTTCACGTTCCTAAAGTACCCACTAATGAAAAAATATTATATATTTAAAAATTTATTTTAGTCATCCACCATCGATCAATCCTCTTTGGTAAGTATACAAGACCGTAGATATGCAGATAGAAGAGCCAAACAAAACAGCAAAATGACGGGCATGATAGAGCGTGTCGTCGAAGACATGATATTGGCAGCTATGAACGCTGGCACATTTAGCAATTTAAAAGGGGCAGGCAAACCTCTGGCGCAAGACCTCTCCAATCCCTACATCGATGAAACTGACAAACGCATTAACAAAGTGCTCAGAAACAACGGATTCATACCCTTGTGGATATCTAGAGAAGGAGATATTAGAGACGGAGCAGCTTTGATGAGGAAAGAATTGGTAGAAGAGGCTTGTAGGTACAGGCAAAGGAAACCAGGTGATAGCTTATTAATTAAATATTTATTATTTGCATATTTAGAGGATCTAAAAGGATTACAAACTATACTGCGTGAAGGTGCACACAAAAGAGTGCAGCCAATTAATAGACTAATTCGAGACTACAACTTAATAACCCCAGTCTTGGATAGACAACTAATGCAACTGTCGGTGGACAAGGAAGCAGACCGTGCTATTAAACAAGCTATTGAGAAAGAGAAGAAAACAACAGATGGTGATGGTGTGAAAGACGAACAAAATAAAAATATGGACACAAAAATAACATATTCCGTTTTCAAAACTGTATTGCAGCTCTTTCGTCAGTAAAAATCAAACTTGATATCTATTTTTCTTGCAGGACCATGGTTTTTAGACGCAGCGTGACTTTTCCACAATGATTTTTAATTAATTTCAGTTAAATCCAAAATTTCGGATTCTGTAGGTGGATACCCATTTAGAGGAGGTACCAGGTGATTACCCTATCCACCCAGGGGCTTACTGGTCTTTTACTTAACATACCATCTTGGTGCCAGCACCTGAGTTCTACCAACAAAGTACGATACAATATTTTTTATTTACTTGGGCTAAATATAAATTGTCGGATTCTGAAGGTGAATACCTGTTTAGGGAAGATACCAGGTGGTTTTTCTAACCATCCTGAGGCTTCCCGAACTTTTAGGAATACTTTAGTCAAGAAAAAAAATTATCTTGGGGGCTACGTGTAAATGCGAAAATAAGTAAATTTTACGATTGTAAAAACACCGAGAAAAACTCTTATTCATGCATTTACTGCAGGGAATCAGTTATTAGCTGCGGAAAATCAGTATTTCCGGGTGTGTTTTCAGTTAAAGCCATGAAAAATATCCTGTGCTGCTACCAGGATCACAACACTTGCAATGAAAATTGTTTTCTTGCTAATAAACACGGATCACACTGCTTAAATATTTCACACGACTTAATTGTCTGTGCCTCAAAAACTCCAAAATACTTTATTGCAACAGTAATAACTTAAGAGTACAATGCGAAAATGCTACCACAACAAAATCCAAACAAAACAATAACCCAACTAGCACACAAAATAAGTCAAATCCCTTATTACCCCTAAATAATACCAAACACCAAAAACCACAGTAGTAATTTGCCACAATAGAGTAGTAAGCTAATTTCACATAACCAAAATCCCTAGTGCAAAAATTATATTTTGAACCGTGTTATACAAATGACTTTGGTGCAGAATAAGATCGGAATTTGACGGTTCAAGCTTGAGGTATGGACTGCTTTTTTTGTTTTATAGCCTCGTCCACTTGCTTCAATTGGCGCATAAGCTCTTTTTTGCGCTGTCGCTTCTGACTTTCCTCGTCTTCTTTGCACTCTTTGGTGGGGCTAAATTTTTTGACTAATTGCGTGAATTTTCTGAATTTTTAATAACAAGTCAGCCAATATGATGCTATATTTAAATTTCTTGTCAAATTTTGGCTTTCAGTTTGTTAAAGCAGCTAACCTTTGCTACTAGATTTGTGTTTGGCAGGTATGTCTTTTTGTTTGGTGGTAGTGCAAACACTTTCCAAAGCCGCGTCTATTTCGTCATCTTCGTCCAGATTAGTTGGATGAGGCCGTTTCCGAATGTCCACATCATTTGCTGGGGGTGGTGTAGGTGATGACTTTTTAGACTGGTTTCCTTGAGAAGAAGAAGAGGAAGAGTTTATGGATGAGTTGCTGCTTTTCTTCTTATTTTTCTGCTTCTTCAGTTGGAAGTCAATGGTCCTCTTAGCATCTGCTAAAAAAAATTCCACATTATTTTAAGAAACTTACTTGCTGATACTTACTTTTCTCCTGCTCTATGTTCTGTTTCCCAGCGTTCACTCCGTTTTCTTATCTCCTACATCTTCTCCATCCGAACTAATAGGGTCAGCTTCTGGAGAAGGCATTCTAACAACTGGTTTCTTGTGTGTCTCTGCCCTCTTGGTGTCCACTTTCTTGTTCTTATTTTGTCTTCTCCTGGAAGATGTGCCTGAAGAAGACGAAGATCCAGTAGAAGACGTGGACGACGACCTGGTTCTACGCCTGTTTCTTTGACTGCTCGATGGTTTAGTAGTTGTGGATGTGGAGTGGCGGTAAGCGGCTGGAGCATCCTGCTCGTTATGCTCAAAAAACTTGGCCACATCCAACTTTTTAGCTTTTAATGCCTTGCCTTCTTCGTCACTGCTATTCGGGCTTCTACTCTTCCTTTTCTTGGGAATTTTGAAAGCTGCCAGATCTCCAGTGCGGACTGCTGACTCAGAGTTTTGCAGCAGAGAACGTAAAGTGTTTGATCCAAAACTTTTTCTCGCTCGTTTTTCGCGTGGGGATAAGCTCTTTTGGAAGAATGACGCCTGAAGATTAGAAAAACTTTTATTAGTAAGAAAATAAATTGCAATCAGAGTAAAACCGCTGGTGTACCAATAAAATTTTACCTTTTGTGAGACCTTCTTCTCGTAGAATCATGTGAAGGTGATCTGGACCCACTTGAAGACGAAGAAATCTTGGAAGCTGATGATGAACCTCTCCTTTTCCTGCTTTTTGAAGCTGACTTTTCTCTGGAACCCCTCCTATTGCTCTTGGCCTCATTGTCGCTGGGGAATGTAACAGTGGAGCCATCTGAAGACACAGGAGAACAAGTGTCACCTCTACTTTTTCTTGATTTAGATAAAGTTGATGTGGTTGTGGATGTTTTGGCTTTGGATTTGTAGTTGTTGGCAGCTGAGCGGGATTGAGAGCCCGAGAAGGGCTTTTGGAGCGAATACGGCGGTCTCTGGCCCAGGGATCTGAGAATTCACTGTGCTTGCTAATTAAGGTGAGTCGATGGTGATGTTGGCTACTGCGCTGATAGCTGCTACTGGTTGAATTGGTGAATACTGGCGAGACAAGACCTAAATGGCGAGATTAAGTGTTTTCTAAGAATACAAAAAATGCTCACTTTTGAGTTTTCTGCTGTTCCTACTGACTTGTTCATCCTCTTCCGAAGCTGAGCTTTGCGATCTAGTCCTCCTACCACTGCTTTTCACATACCGATCTTCTTTATGTGCATAGGACTGTCTGTTGTTGCTATTTCGTCTAGATTGTGAATATGGAGTGCCAGATTCAGGACTTCGGATGTCGTCAATCAAAGAGGGGATGCTAGTACTGCCTGAGAATGGAGCAGTGATTTGCTTGCGACCACCAGCTCTTTCCTCACTTTCCTCCGTGCTCTGTCCAGCTGTCAGAGATCGCCGACTAAGTCGAGCAGATTGGAAAGAAGACGGAGAAGCTAGGCCCGGAGATTCTGAATCTCTTCTGAAAATTTGAATTTCTGATAAATTTTAATTTTGCGAATTCTTGATTTTCCACTAACCTTTGATTAGCAGGAAATCCATCTATGTTGTCTTCACTAGCCCTGCCTTTGCCCTTCTCCACCACTCCTGCCTTTTTGTTGACCAGTTCCCTAGCTTGTCTCAATCCTCTCTCCAAGCATCTTCAGGTGTGTAAGAATCTTGGCCTGCGCCACATTTCCAGTTGCAAAATTGGGCACAGAGTAGGTCACAGGAGATGGTTTGCACAAATTAGTGGTCTGAATTACTCGAGCACCAGTGAAAGGTGAGGTGATAAGAGGTCTCGTAATGTGCAGCTTCTGAACCCAGTATGGCTTGTCCTTAACAAACATTAAGGTTATACTTACAGACCTTACTTTAAAAATTCTTACACTTTCTGCTGGATGGAAAAACTTGCATCCCTCACCCCACGTGCATGCTCCTCTCAAGTAAAACTTGCAGACGCCTACATCAGGCGATCTCTCGGAAGCCTTGACTGCCACATAACTGCCTCTTGGTTGCATGGGAAACAGGATGGGTGGTCTAGTGCAGTCGAAGACCATAGGTAGTTGAGGTGGGACAGGCGCTGGAATAGGAGATAGGCCAGTGGAGCCCTTGATTACTGCGATTTCACTTTCATCACTGTCACTTTCTGTGAGTTCTCCATCCTCTAGTTCTGCATCTTCTACTGGCTTTTTCTCCTTTTGTGCTTGGACTTGGAGGATTTGGTTGTTGGTTGTTTGCAGTCTCCCCCTCATCACTGATTAGCTGGCTGGAATCTTCGACTAGTGGGTTAGAAGCGAGGGTTTTGGAATCTTTGTCGTTTTGCTTGCCTATGGTTTCGGTGTCGGAGTCATCGTCTTCGGAACTGGAGATAGCTGTTATCTGAATATTTGAAGGCATGAAGATTTTTTTTGTATTTTGGTTTTATACATAATAATTTCGAAATCAACCCAAATTTTTCTGATGTATGGCCAGTGGCCACGGCTCTTAGGAGCAATTTGGAAAATTTGTATTTAATTCATTTAATTAATTTAAATTTACATTCGGCTAGAGTGATCGAAAAATCAAACATACTGCCGGGGCGAACCTAACTTGTGGTTATATCAGATGTAAATATGCTCACTAAGGCCCTTACCTTTTTTGCTAACAAAAATAACCTACTTTTTCCAATAGGATGTCATCTAGACTAGCCGTTTCCGCAGGTTCATTACTGAATTTGCACTGATCGGTAGGTTTGTTGCTATACTCTTCTTGGAAATCTTCGTCCTCATCCCCATAATTAAGGTCATTTTGGTCTAGGTGGATTACATTGTCGTCCATCATGTTGATATTCTCGCTGCACTTTTTGTCTTGGTCTCGCTGTTGTTGATTTAGCAGATGAGGCTGATGATGTTGACGAGGAAGAAGATGATGAGGAAGAGGAGCTCGACGAAGATTCTTCAGAAACTAAATCAGACACCATAAACTTTCAAAATTATCGGCAATAAAAACAACATAATAAGTTTAATTATATTTTCTTTTTTAGTTTTCCTACCTTCGCCATGTTCTTCACCATGCAAGGAGACTTCATCTTGAGCTTCAGTCAATTGTTCGCCGTCTTGATCCATGCCCTTATTATCACGGTAATCTGAAAACATCGAAATAATTATTTAAAAAATCTTATATATAATTTAATCGAAAATCAAAGCTCTCAAATTTTTCAACAAAAATGAAAAAACCTACAAGGCCCGCAAAAAGTTGACTAGTCAACAAATACTATGATGGTTTATTAGTCAAGAGCAATCATTCAATTTAGACTACTACTACTAGGACCAGAATAGCCACTTAATAAAGGCAACAATTACAACTACAACTCATTTATATTTGCATTTATTACTGGAAAAAAGATAAACATTTTTGCTAGATGGTGAAGAGGAAGAAGTCGAGTCCTAGCTTTGGCTGGCCTGGAGCAAAAGCAATGCGCAGAAATAGGCAAAAATGGTTTCAGCAATTTCATTTTTAATGTTGACTTGTTTTGAACAAAACTTTTTGACGTTTAAAAAACTTGGATTTTTAGCTTTTTCAGAGTTTAAGAAAAATTTTAAATATTAAAATATAATTGTTGGGGACCACTAACTGGCTATATACAATAGGGATTATAGTAGAAATAGTAGCACAGTGGTTTTGCCAGCAAGTCTATTTATTGTTAGTTACCTTCCTAGCAACCCACAAATCGATAAGTTTACTTAGCTGAAACTTTCGTGCTAAGATAAAAATTTGGAATAAAATGCAGTTTTAGCCATAGTCATGTAACCGTAATCTTTAGATTTTTGAGCGTTTAAACATAAAGTAGTCTGTCTAACAGATAAAAAAATTCAAAACGACAGTATTTTCATATTAAGTTTTTTTCAAGCATCTTGATGGGTATCTTTATCAGTTATCAGAATCTTTAGATTAGATTACAATAGATTTTATAAATGTCAATGTAGCCTGAAATACTCAGGGAAGTAAGTTTAGTTGAAAAATGAAATATTTAAGATACATAATCTGTAATTTTGAAGGTCTTTCATATGAATTTGGCACCGTGATTTTTTCGACTTTTTTCTACCGTACATGTTACATATCAAACGACTCCAAATTTAATGCTAAGCGATATGTTCTCAGATGCCAAGACCGATTTATGCCGAAAATTATGAGCTATGGCTTTTATAGTTAAGTAGTTTCTTTCAACCACCAAAAATGACCTCTTGAAGCGGTCTGTTTTGTATATCCTCAATTTGCGTGTTTGGGCTCATTTTACTCGGCTTGAGCAGCTCTACAAGATGATTGTGAAAATTTACCAAAATGTAAAAATTTTGGACGTTTGGTCAATTTAAAGAAAAATCACTAATCTTTATTCATGTTTTTTTCTCAAAAAAATGCGATTTTACCCGTGACGCTACCGAGGCACGAAAAACAGATTGCATTTTTGGAATCTACACAAAAACTGCACCTGATAGCATTAAAAGCGTGCGCAGTATCAAATGCAGCTCGGGTATTTGGGCCTCTGAAGTTGGGAAGTCAGGCGAATTTCGACCAGAATCCACAGAGGGGACCAAGGCAAATTTTTCAAAAAAATTTCACTATTACAACTTACACCGGATTCGTGTTCAGCATGTGAAACTGCTATAAAAATTTAAAACTCAGTGTCAAATTTTAAAATCCTCTCAAGACAAAATGGTGCTCTTTTAGCTAAATCAAATGGTTTCCGTCTTGAGATGAATTTAAAATAGGTACACTACTTGGGTACTACCACGTGGTAACACCACCTGAATAGCACCATTTAGTTAGAATCACCTGAGTACCACCACGTGCGTATAATAGTCGTATTACGAAATCTCTCCGTATGCCTCTAAATGATTATTTTTCGACGATTTGACCGTTCGAACTCACGGGAAAAATATTTTTATGCAAGGATACTCAATTTCGACACAAAAAATGACCAAAATTTCACTCTTTTGCCTTGGGGACTAAGGTAATTAGACCTAAAGGGGTATCTACCTCAAACAGTAAAACTATCATATATAAGGGTATTCTACACCGTTTTTGTCACTAGATCTAGAAGAAAAGCCTCTACATGCACTTCGATCATAAGTCTCGGTACCAATACCTGGGTACCTCCACCTGGGTAACACCAACTGGATGACACTAACTGGGTACCACCACATCGGTGCCACCACCTCGATACCATCGCCTAGGTACCACCACCTGGGTTAAGGGTTAAGCTTCTACTTGCTGCTGCTTTTTGCTCTTCTTCCTCATCGAAATAGCTGAAATGAAACAAATCAGCAATCAAAATCAATTAAGAATGGGGTTTTAAACTCAGGACAATTTCTAGGTGTTTTACTATAAAAAAAAGGTTTCTATCGTGACAACGAAAACTTTTAAACCTGCACTTCTTTCACACACTTTTTACCATACTTTTTATTTTACTTATTAGATTGATCAGGCTGATTATGGTAGTTCAGCTGCTTCTGCTTAATGAGTTAAAAAAACCGTAATTAGACAGTGAAAACTGGTTGAAAAGATTAACTAAATTAGGGTAAATATCTTTTGTTGTGTAGAAAAAAGTTGTATAGATTGAAGTGAAATTTTTCAAATCAAATTTTTTTACTTTTATGTATTTTAATGACAAAGATATGACCAAAAAAGAAGCATAAAAATTTTCTGCAAAAAATAAAACTAACTGGTGACCATAAAGTTCGGAATGGACTTTTGAACTAATTTTTAGCAATAAAATTTATTCCCCAAAAATATTCCAAACATAGGGTTTTGTAGGCCTTTCCTTCCTCTTTCGATTGGTATATTACACTTAGATTGATTATTTCGGATAAGTCACCATTTGGCTCCAAACACTTGGCAGGTCACTTTTAGAAGTTTACCAGCGTTTTCATCACTTTCAGTTATCAAATTTTTTATTGAATTTGAGCGTAACGGCAACATCTTATCACCATGTTGTAGCGCAACTCAAGAGCTATAAAATCCATGTCGCAGAATGATTTTTTGAAAACTGCATGTTGAGATATGCCTTTTGGAAAAAATCAATTTCCTTAAAAAATGACAAAAATTCGAAAAATTTGAAAAAGTTGGATTTTTGTCATTTTTTAAGGAAATTGATTTTTTCCAAAAGGCATATCTCAACATGCAGTTTTCAAAAAATCATTCTGCGACATGGATTTTATAGCTCTTGAGTTGCGCTACAACATGGTGATAAGATGTTGCCGTTACGCTCAAAATTCAATAAAAAATTTGATAACTGAAAGTGATGAAAACGCTGGTAAACTTCTAAAAGTGACCTGCCAAGTGTTTGGAGCCAAATGGTGACTTATCCGAAATAATCAATCTAAGTGTAATATACCAATCGAAAGAGGAAGGAAAGGCCTACAAAACCCTATGTTTGGAATATTTTTGGGGAATAAATTTTATTGCTAAAAATTAGTTCAAAAGTCCATTCCGAACTTTATGGTCACCAGTTATATAACTATTAAATAATTAATTTGACTTTTACTTAAAATCAATTAGTGCAAAGTTTCTTTGACCTCCTCCGTCCATAAATACTTTCTTCAGCCTCGTGCTTCACCGCTTTCTTCTTGTCAAGCATCTTTGCGAAGGTCTGGATTCCATATATTTCAATCGATATAAATTCACTGACTTATTAATAAATATGTTCTCCATTAAAAAGTTTGTTTCTAAGCATAAATGCTTTTTGTAAACGTCAAAAACTGCTTTTTAAAGTCAAATTAATTATTTAATAGTTATATAGTTTTATTTTGTGAAAGTTTTTGCAGAAAATGTTCATGCTTCTTTTTTGGTCATATCTTTGTCATTAAAAATACATAAAAGTAAAAAAATTTGATTTGAAAAATTTCACTTCAATCTAAACCACAGAGCGAAATGGGCTAGGGGACATTTTTCAAAAACGACATTTTTCAAATGTAGTTTTTTCAAAACGACATTTTTCCAAACGACATTTTTCCAAACGACCTTTTCCAAACGACATTTTTCCAAACGACCTTTTTCCAGACAACATTTTTCTAAACGACATTTTTCCAAAACGACGTTTTTCCAAAACGACACTTTTCCAAAACGACATTTTTCCAAAACGACATTTTTCCATTGTTCCGACAATTCTTAAAAACGACAGTTCTCGAAATAGCAGTTATCAAATCCTGTTAAAATTTAGCATTATACAAAAAACCCTATACATTTTTCCATTCCGGCCATGCTGTTGCCATCTCCTCCGCATTGAACGCTGCCAAAGCCTCTTTGATTCCCTTGATCTTTCGCTTCTGAGCCGCAGTGCTTTCAAAAACATATATTCTACAGTCAAGTCTATGTATAGTAGACACTCCAAAGATTCAATCCACAGTTAGGTCCGACACTTTTTTTCAGGTATAATTATATGTGGGTCGCCATATCAAAGGTAAATTATAAACGAATATATTTTTAAAAATATATACTAGGACCAAGGTAGTTGGCGGCTCGGTGTTCCTCCAGTCTCAAAAGATAAAGAATTTTAACTATTTTTAACTGGATTTGGATTTCAGTTAATTTTAACTGAAATTTGAAATCAGTTAAAATTAACTATTTTTCAAATTCGTTATTTTTAACTAATTTTCAAAATCCAGTATAATTAACTGCATTCCCCACACTGGGTATAATTTAGTGCAAGACCTGTAGAAAATGAATAACAAATAGGTAAAAGTATGAACCAAATTATTTTTTTGGATACATTTTGCAGAAATCTTAAACTGATCCATACCCTGTTAGAAACTAGGATTAAAGGGCTTTACGATGATGTTATTACTTTTTGAAAAAGTTTAGAAAATTAAATAGGAAAAAGCAAAAATGTAAATTTGCTGCAAAGTTCCGTTTTACCCCATAAAAATTCCAAGTTTGTGAACATGTCAGGGTTGTAATCGGAGTTGAAGTATTTTGCATGGCGAATACTCTTACTTCAACTCCACTTCAGTTTTCTCATTGGGCCTTTTGAATATATTGTGCTAGAATTCTGTGGATGGGCTTCTTGCCCCATAGATATTCCAGGAAATAAGCGGGTGACATTAGTTAAGCTGCTTGAAAGCAAACTCTTTGATTAAAAACTTAAAAATGAGCATGAAAACCAATAAGGATAAGTTGCGATTGTGAAAAAAACCTCTGAAAGAAAATTGTAAAAAAGGGATTTTTTTCGGCTCACTCTGTAGTTAAACCAAAATCTCTAAAAATGTTGCTTTTAAAAACCATGATTTTTCACAATGCAAAAACATATTTTTAGAAACACCCAAATAATCGATCTTGTGTGTCAGGTGACTGAGCTTAAGGAAAACTCAGCCCGAAATTTGGAAGAAATGAGGAAGCTAAGCGAAGCTCTGTTTAACGTATACCCACCAAGAGATGCTCAGATGGTAGCCTATATATCAAAACTTGTATTAGGCTTAATATTTCAATTAACTTTTTTGACACCGGAAGATGGCCGATTCAGGACCACTGCAACGTCACTGTGCTCAGCTACAAAATAGTGGATTATGCTAATTTCTGTTCAACTTTCACTTCTCATCGAGTAAATTTATTTGTAGAATACTAAAAAGACTTAACTTACACAAGTTTGATACGAATTTGTTTCGGTAGATCAGCCAATTTGTATGATATTCAAAATTTTGACCAGGGTTTTGTCTGATCCGAAAGATCGAATCATGGGTTATCAAGATATTTATGATGTTTCAAAAAATTTGCTAACAGGCTGATGAAACAAACTTTCCAATTATTTATTATTATTATTTAGTTCACAATTCTTGTAAAAACATAAGAATTATTTCATAATAAAGTCTATTCCCCATTTAGTGGAAACTCTATTACAAAATTAAGAGACCTGCAAACACTAATTTTAGCATATAAAAGTTACATCCGTCCCCAATTAGAGTACTCGACTGTGATCTGGAACCCTAAATAAAAACAAAACTCTGATAGCATAGAAAAAGTTCAGAAATTTTATAAAAAAAGGCTCTTATTAGATGTGGCTTCAAGAAAAAGCTCTCTTATGACCAAAGACTGAAAGTTTGCGGGTTGAAACTCTTTTTGAAAGAAGACTTATGTTTGATCTAATAATGCTTTTCAAAATCTTAAAAAATGACACAAATTTAGGGGTGCACTACGTTTCACCGTTCACTATTTTCACCGTCACTATTTTCACCGTAATTCTGAAATAAAAAAGTGTCCCGCGTGCATTCAAACGGACGGCTATCAACTCGCGACAGTTTTGACTCGCGACATTCAACTCGCGACACTTTTTTCGACGATTTTTGGTCTTAGTGCAGAAGCGGTTGCCAAAATTTGCCTTGGTCCCCCCTGTTCATTATAGTTATATTAATATAGTGATTGTAGTGATCATGGTGATTATGGTTAAGATGATCACCTTTACCATGATCACCTTCAAAACAACAGGGAGACCAAGCTGTTTTTCGATAAAAAAAACAACAGGGGTGACCAAGGTGAATTTCGGCAACCGCTTCTGCACTAGGGCCCGATTTTTTTAAACTTCTGAAAAAATCATCAAATATTTTCCGAAAAGTCTTTTGAGTAGCAACTTCCCATACCAAAATGTCTTCCCAAACCTGAATCCGTTGAGATCAAGTCAACAAAACCACAGAGGACTGAGATATAGCTGTTTTGAACAGACCACCTTGAAATTTGTACTACTTACCCACTTTGAAGGATATCTCATCTCCCTAGAAATTTTCGAATCTGATCTCAACAGATTCGGGTTCAGAAAGGCAATTTGGTATGACACGTTGATATTCAAAAGACTTTTGGCAAATGTTTGATAATTTTTTAGAAGTTGAAAAAAATCGTAGAAAAAAGTGTCGCGAGTTGAGTGTCGCGAGTCAAAACTGTCGCGAGTTGACATTTTTCCATTCAAACGTGTGAAATTCTGGTTGTCGGCAATGGCGATGGTCCTTTAAAGGAACATGGTCACGCGTTTAAATTGTCCCCAGCCAATTCAGATTTTTCAACTTCTGTACGTATTTTTTACTTGTTTTAACCAAACAAGGTTTAAAATTTGATCTTAGGAACAGTTTTGTTAGAAACCAAGTTCGAAAATCTGTACAGAAATCCAATGATTAGGATTTTTTATAAATGGGAGGGGACAGTCGTTATTTTAGACGGCAATGGGTCTTTAAGTATTCCATGAAGGTCTCCGACATAGAAGCTGAAAATCGGCTGTAAAGGAATAGCTTCCGAAATAGCGTGACGACCAACCCAAATGCTATATAGAAATATAAAGATCATTGTTTCTCTGCTTTATTCTTCTCTTTTTGGATAAACATATTTTGCACAAAAACTCTATATCAAGGTTTGCAGTAGTAAATCAAGCGTTTATCTAAATTGTTATTTACGGGCTCTAAATCCTCATAAACTTGTTTTTCCATTCCAACGCCAAAATTTGCTTGTAAATTTTTACGGAATCCGCATTTTTTATATAAATTGATAGAACTTTTGTCCTTTTCACTGACATGCAACTTAATAGTAGCTTTTTTACTTTTTCTAAGTTCCTCTATCTTGCTTAGAAGGTGTTCCATGAGCTGGCGATGAATGCTACTTCTTAAGCGGTTTTTCAATATTCCAAATTTCTGAACTAAAAAGACACGTGGGCTTTCTCCTTTTTTCTCTTCATTATTTTTGTCTTTTTGTTCTTGTTTAGAGAATGTTATGAAAGCCACCAATTTTTCCTCTCTAGGTATGTAGCAGCCAACTCCGTATTCTGTAAAATATTTAGTCTCAGATTCGAAATGAGGCATAGATTCTCTTATTAGCTTATTTATGTGATTTTGATGTGTTTCGAGTTCTTGTTCTGTAGCGTTTGGCTCGTCGTCATTTTCGAGACTTCTAATTTCACACATTTCCACTTGCATTGTTACGAATAGCTGGCTTGTAGATGAAGATTGTGTCGATGGTATTGAAACTTGTTCTGATTCGTTAATGAAAAATCCAAATGTCTTTAAAATGTTTTTATCATGAGTGTTGGCCTAAATAAATGTTTTGAACAATAAGTGCTAGTTTTATATTTAACATTAACTCTACCACTACCCTTACAACTGGCTAGGTGAACACCTGCTTAACGAAAACTTGCTTAGAGAAAACATTATATAGAAAGAGAATAAAAATGAGATGGTCGGTTTCACAAGTAGAATTTTACTATTCAAAATTCACTTGTGAAACCCATCATTTTTTTTTATTCTCTTTCTATATAATGTTTTCTTTGAGCAGATTTTCTTTAAGCAGGTTTTCATCTAGCCCTACAACCCAGTGTTTGCAGTGAGCTCACTCAACTAGATAATCTTAGTTAGTGAGCTCTTTGATTTTATTCTCACTAACTGTAATACGTTCACTTTCACTTGCTAATTTTTATTTTCACTGAGTACAGAGTGAGAATTGCACTTTTCTGCCTAATGCCAAGATCGACAGAGTTTTAGTCAAATTAAAGCAATGCGTAAAAGTAAGCACCAAAAGTAAGCAGGGGGATGGCTCTTTTCCTTCAAAAAAGAACATTTAAATGAAATACACCATTAGGAGAAATTCTCCATAATGCCTATTTTTTTAATTTTTACTTTTCTTTTACTTTTCTTTTTCAACTCCAATCCCCTGCGTCCCCTTCGGGAGCACACACACATAGGCGTATCCAGGGGAGAGGGGCTAGCGGGGCTCTATCCCTAAAAAAATTCTTAGACCTTGAAAAAACGCAATTTTGGAATACATTAAATAGTGTAATTTAGCCGTTTGCTTACCCGAACAGTGACTTTCTTGTCGAAAAAGTATATGGTTAAATTTAAACACTTGAATGATCGCCAAAGAATTGCATAAGCAATGAAATATTCTTCAACATTCTTAGTTTTAAATTCCAACATAATATCATTGTTATTCACAAAGTTAATGTATAGGACACAAACTAGTTGAGTGGCTGTGCAAATTGATACCAAGTTTGTGGGGCTTAAAGTATTAGCATGTAGTGAAACGTCTTTAATTAAGTTTTCCATGCCTTCTTTGTTCATATTTTCCACATGATTACACTGATAAGCAAAAGAATAAGAAGTAAAAAATAAAGTGCAAATTTCAAATATAATGAATTTCATCGAAAAGATGATGATTTGAATGAGCTCTGAATTTTTTCTTCTTAAGAAGTGAACAAATGTTACCAAATACGTCTTTATGAGTTCATGCAGTCCAAACTTGTTAGTACACGGCCTTCTGAAGAATTCGCCTGACTTCAGATTGCAATAATTGTTTTCCTTATTTGAAGGGGTTTATCAAATATTTTCTAATTTTCTGAGTCTCCTGTGCTGTCCATGTCTTCTAAATAGGCAAGGCCAAAATACGGATAAACACAACCAAGGCAAATAAAAAACTGTTAGGTAGCTAACTGTAAGACCATTACGAATAGCTGGAGATTGCGATCATTTAGAATACAGGATGATCTTTTTTGATTAAAATTATTTTCGTTTGTAAAAAAGTTTCATTTATACACATAAAAGGAAGGTTATGCTTGTTTTAACTCTCTGAGCTTGCCATTGAAGACTTACTTTTCGGGTTTAAAAAAATTGTTTGATTTAGGTTGTTGAAAATCGACTAAAATGCAATTTCGTCAAATTAAACAATTTTAATTAAAAAACACCCTGCGTACTGAAAAAAAATTTGATAAAAAGCTCTCCTTTCTTCACCAAATCTTTTTCTATTTCCCAAGTATTATCAAACTAACTATTTTCTATAAAACGCTTCAAACGAATAACTATGATGCAGGCACACTTTGGTCAAAGGACACATACTACGTCTTCTAGACCATTAAATTTGACTGAAAATCGGTCTAAAAAAGATTCTAATTTAAAACATACTCAAAATCTACATCAAGACACTGATTTATTGCACAAAATAAAAATTGTTTTTGTGACAAGAAAATCGTAAATTGATAGATATCAAACTGTTTGAAAAACCGTGTAAAACCAGCCACTTCTAAGAATAATTTATTGATACTTTCTAACCTTATTGCAAAAGAGCATTCTTCCTCTAAGAAGCAGTCTTTAAAAATAAGAAAAGAACATAGCCTAGGATATGCGGCCAAACTCAAAAAGCAATGAAAAATGATTGGCAATATCGTTTTCAATTTTTACCTTTTTTGTGCAAACTTTTTATTTTGACTGATTATTTCAAAAAAGTTCGTCTTTTTTCAAAAGTGATAACAGTATCATGTAGCGCTGCGATTCTTGTTTCCAATAAGGTATCAGTCATTAAATTATCTTCGTAAAATGCAGCCCAAAGAAGTAAAAGTATGAACCAAGTCAGAATGATGATTTGATAAAAGTATGAACCAAGTCAAAAAGATAATTAGGCTTATACTTTTACTTTTTTTGCTATATTTTACGAAGATAATTTAATGACTGATACCTCATTGGAAACTAGAATCGCAGCGCCACATAGTGGTGTTAACACTTTTGAAAAAAGGAGAATTTTTTTTAATAATCAGTCAAAATAAAAACTTTGCCCAAAAAAAAGTAAAATTTACCCCCCAAAAAAAGAATTACCCTAATTTTTTCGTGCTCTAACACATAGCTGCTAATTTAGAGCTATCAATACTATGGTTTAACTAATTTAAAAAAGTAATGAATATGAAAAAAGAAAAAATATATGATAAAATCATTGAATCATTCCGAATCATTGAACTTCTGTACAAATTTTTCAACTTGGTTTCTAACAAAACAAGGCCTAGAATTTAATTTCAGGAATAGTTTTGTTAGAAACTAGGTTGAAAAATCAGTACAGAAGTTCAATAATCTGGAAAATTTTTTGAATTCCATGGCACCACCTCTTATTAGCGTGGGCATGCCCTTTAAAGGACCATAGCCGTCGCCGACAACGAGAACTCCAAATGTTTGAGTTCGCGCGGGACAGTTCTCTTTCGTCTTTCATTGTACTCTTTTGAGTCATTCGAAGCAAGTCCAAAGAGTACAGTGCGAGGCGAAAGAGAGCTGTCCCGCGCGAATTCAGACATTTGAAGTTCTCGTTGTCGGCGACGGCTATGGTCCTTTAAGGTGAATCGATGGCGTAGAGTTCGAAAAACGCATCAAAAATGACATTTAACCTATGAAATTAAAAGTTTTCCACATAAGTTGCTAAAAAGGGCATTTTCAGGACCGTATTCGAACCCGAGACCCAAAAGTTGTTCAAAATCATTGTTTTAGGCGCCAAATGGCGCCTCTTCGGCTTGTCAGAGAGTAACCTTTTATTCATCATACAGTCGCCTCTCGATTTTACGACTCTCTATTTAACATCCTCTCGATCTAACGTCTAGTTTTCGTCGGTTCCCTCAGAAACGTCGAATGGAGAAGCGACTGCATTGGCAAATATGCGATTTTTCTTTTATTTTTTTAGAGACATTTTGAGCTTCTTTTTTAATAGTAATTTTTATTTTTTTCAATCTCCTCGGTCCATGTCTTTTTTCGGAGAAAGCCTTTTAACTCTTTTATTAAAGAGAATACGGTATTATTGAACCCTATTCTATCAATTTCGAAAAATAAATATATTGCTACTTTTTTGAGTTTCTATTAAGTGGGACCAGCTGTTATTTATTTATTTTGCCGGTCGATTATTTTTTGAAGTGCTCTTATATCGAGGATGCTCGAATAGCATAGTGCTTTACCATAAACTCTTTAATTATAAGCTACGCCGATAATTTTTCGTCACCTCGAAAATCAGAAAAATGTCGTCTCAACAACCCAAGGTTATACATGTATCAACCGGAATAAAAAAGTGGGATTGGTAGAAATCGTGAGAGTTAGAAAAAATGCAGAAAAGAGATTTGCAAAACATTGATTCTGGCATGAGATATAGGTTTTCAAAGTTGAAGTGTGCCCAAAGTTGAAGGCACCAAGATTAAAGTGTTCACGGTATATAACATCTTTTGGAAAAACTGGACACCCTGAAAAAAATCTGAATATTCAAAACATAAAAATGTGTGGTTTTTTTTCATTTTCAAACTTTACTTAGTAATTGTCAGTTTTGTAACCTTTTTGAGTAGCTGAATGCTTAAAATGTTTCATCTTGTGTTTTTTAGGTAATGCAAGTTAATTTCATGTTGGTGTTTGATCCTCTATATGTTTTTGTTTGTAAGCACATAAGTGATTGAAAAAAAATCAAAGGTAGGCTTGGGTTTAGTTATTTTTTATAAGAGCTTTTTTAAATTTCTTAGCATCTTTATCAAAAAAATTACATTTGAACACTATTTTTTTACTCTGCTCGCCGTCCTTGCATACAATATGGAAAGCAAACGCGTGGATTCTAAGCCCATGCATTTATTTCTTAAAATTTTTGTATGGAGCGAGCTGTCTTCTATATTGTTAAAAAGCTCAGTTTCAGAAAATTTTGCTAAAGTTTTTCGGATCTGATTAGTTTTTTTGTGAAGATGTGCTTTTTGAGTGATTCATCTTATATTGTGTCGGCTTACTTTTTACAATTGTTTGAATATTTTTAATTATTGTAATTTTTTGTAAAATTTCAAGAAATGGAACATTTTTATTTTTATAATTGTATTTCTCTGAATGATTTTCGATAATGCTTTAAGGTATCGCACAACTCTAAAAATTTTCGAAATTTTTTTTCTTGTGAAGCTTTGAAGTACGTCGAAAGGCGAAATCGATATTGGCGTTATGTCATGCAGCATTTTGAATTTGACCTTATTTTCTGCTGTATTTTCAAACGACATCCCAAAAAAGTTCGTTCCCACCTAAGGTTCGACACTTTTTTCATTCCAGATTAAAAAATTTTCTTTGGGTTTTGTCAGTTTTTTTTATCAATCTGGTCCAAAAAGTTGCAAGGATTCCTATTTGTGATTTATTTTCCAAATTACGCTATATAAGCGGAGATATGAGGTCCATTCAAGCTTACTAAAACCTGTCAATTTTCATAAAAGCTTGTTTTTCTCCCTCAATACGTGTTTTTTTTAAACCAAAACTACCATCAGAAAGCTGGATTAAAATACTCCATTTCTGTAAGACAGATTTTTTTTCTATAGAATTTCACAGAGATATAGTCAAAACAAGTGGGCGAGCTGACTCTCCCAAACGGCAATTCAAACTTATTTTTGTTCAAGCTCTTCGAATTTCCAATGAAATTGGGTAAATTTTCGCTTATCAACCGCCACATTCACCATTAACCGGTTGATTGATATCCGGTTGATCAACCCGTTGATTGGCAATTTTCGGCAATCAACCGCCTCATCAACTATCCACCGGTTGATTGATTTTCGGTTAATCAACCGGTTGAGAAAAGTGATCAACCGGTGGCCCACCGGCAAATAAACCGGTTGATAACGCCGGTTGATTGACCAAGACTGGCCGTGACTGATCACCGGGTTAAAAAAAGTACGAACATACAAAGTACAACATTTTCAGTCATAAATAATAATAGAAAAAGTTAAATATAAAATTGGATTTTTTTTGAATTTTTCTGTTTTCGGTTTTGTTGATTAGTTTTAAAAATTGAATGATTTGCCTTCCAAAAAACATAATTTCTATACAGTCACCCTCTTTGGTACCTATAGGAGTATAAATTTATATCGTGTTTCTAGATATTTGTCATCCGTTTATTCGTAAAGTTTGATGCAAAATAACACTGAAACTTTTCCAAAAAGACTAAATGATTTATTGATGCAAATGGTGATCAGTTTGTTGAGTCAAATAAAAATTTGAAATACCATTTCAAATAGGTAGAATAAGACTACATAATGGTATATTTTTAGAATTTTTATAAAATTTATTTGCTATCTAAAATGCGCCTCTAAGCTAATGCGGAAAATGCTGTCCAAGTTGTTGTATGCTAGAATACTAACTATATTAGGATGTGCTGTTCTAGAAACAAATAGTATGACATATGTCTGAAGTTATTAATTTATAGGTCAATTTACACAGCTTAAATGAAGTTATTGTTTTTTTATGCCTTTTGATGCTTATTTCTGTGATTCTGCGCAATCTAAAAAAAAAAAGTACGCAGAGGTAGAGAGACATACTACAAAGGCTTGGAAGATATTAGACATCTGTTCAAAGAGGACGACTATGAAGCGGAACCTGCAACTACCCCTAAACACAAAGGCGTAAGAGTAGAAGCAGAAGAGCTAGAATGAGAAGACAAAGAGCTAGAGAAATGAAAGAAGCACAAGACGCAAACATGGGTGGGGCTATGCCTGCAAATTCATACTCTAATATACCTGCTTACACTCCATACTCTAACATACAGTCATATGCTGATTTGGATGTACACAGCAAACACCACCGTCACAAGCACACATGCATCTATGAGGTCTGCAAAAACATTTTAAATTTCGATGCTTGTGTCGTATAACAGCAAACAAACCTCCTCCCTCTTCAAAATATCTAATGTCATACATACACCGTCCCTCTTCCCTTCAAATTGATTTGTTTATAATTCATCATTATCGGGCTATACGAAGCCCAAAATAGTAATTTAGAAGGGCAGGGGTGATATTCGTACTTTATTTGAAGATTTCTGATATACAGTCGAACCTCTCTATAACATAAGTCTATATAACATAAAAGAGACTCAAATACGCCAAAACGTGTGACCCTTTGTTTAGCAAAAACTTCGCACCATTTAACAGAGCAAAAAATTGGGGTACTTATGCTGTTGACGGCGCCACCCCAAATTTTTCTTTTTTTGCTTTTGCTAAAACATTTTTTGTATTTTTTGCTTTGTTCGTTCTTTTGCAATTTTTTTACTCCCTCTTTTTCTATTTCTCCTCGCTAGCTCTCACCGCTTATGTAATTCAATAGCGATGGAAGAACTTCGGAATTTCACCTTGGAAAATCTCTTTGAACGACTGCGATGGCTTGATGATACTTTCATTGAGTGGCTGCAAAATCTCAAGCTTCTGCATTCCGAACGAAAGTGCGAATGGCGGAATTGTATGTTTTTTGATTTGAAATAAATGAATTTCTGATGTAACAAAGGTTGTATATTGTCAAAAAACAAAAATTGGGGGTGGCGCCGTCAACAGCATAAGTACCAAAATTGGTTCAGAAAATTTAAAGCATTGAAAATATGGGTATAGAGTGTTCTCATACATTGGGGACAGAGTGCAAGTGAGAGTGAGAAGAAGAGTGCGAGTGAGAGTGAGCGTTTTTCATTTCGAATTGGGGACAGAGTGCGAGTGAGAGTGAAAGTAAGAGTGAGAATGAGAGTGAGAATGAAAGGGTGTCCCTAATGTGCGAGTGAGAGTGAAAAGACTACATTGAGGACTCGCCTTTAGCAAAGCTCGCAAAAAAACAAAAATTATTCCGAAAAATATTTTGACGTGGAAGTGATTTTCCGCCACACAAAGCCAGTATTCTGACGCTAGATTCGTGTTCAGCGTAGTGAATTTGCTTATGAAAGTGATCTTTAAATCAAGGACTCACTTTGAAATTTTGAATTCCGCTCAAGACAATAAATGTTTGAATTTTCGAAAAAATTTAAGTTCAAATATTTATGTCTCTGAACTGGTTGACCGTATTTTCAACTCGTAACGTAGCAAAACGATATCATTTATGCATTTTATGATCAAGAGATTTGTTGCCGGTGGAAGAAAAGTTACCGGACGTAATTAAAGCTAATAAGGTATCTAGATTTTTTTCTAGTTTTTTTCGAATTTCGGTCATTTAAAAAGTTGATTTTTTTCCAAAAAGCCATATCTTAACCACAATATTTTCAAAAGTATTTCTGTAAAATGTGTTTATAGCTCTTGAGCTGCGCTACAATATAGAGCTTACAGTTTTTAAAGCATCGAGTCGCGAATGGAAATTTTGACGAGCTAAAGCGATTAAAATGCTCGCGAAATCCTTAAAATTACCACACACATGTTGTAGCCGTATATACTGACTGTAAAAAAATACACAATGAAACGATAGCACATTTCGACAAGAGATAACAGAGCTACACAATGGTGTATTTAGAATAAGTTTTTGGAAATTTCTAGATACCTAATCATTAGCTTTAAAAACATCCCAGGATTTTTTTTCCACTCGGTATTATTTGCTATTTCTGTCCACAATCCTTAAAAGCTGAACTTTAAAAAAAATTCCATGAAATTTGTTTAGGTATGGTATGTAACAAAGATTATAAATTCTTTGCAAGTAGAAGAATCGCAATTAGCAAAGCAGATGGTCGAGTTACCTTGTTTGTGTGAAGGTAATTGTGAAATCATAAAAATGGTAGAGCCGAAACATACGCATAAACATTGGCAATCATTCAATGCAGAAAATCAAAATTTACCTACAAACTCAAATCACAATCTAAAACACATGCATGGAGGAGATACAAGCATGCAAGCTGTGCCACCTCACCCTGGTGTCACTGTACATGGCAAGCACTACCCTGAATATACATGCATTTATGAAGTAAGTCGATGACTATTATGCAAAAAGTTTTTTTAAATACGGACTTTTGCAATCAAGATTCTTGGTTGTTTTTCATTCGCTTAACCGTATGGACCTGGTTTTAAGTTCATTGTGTAGCAAATTAACTCGTAAATAACAAATATACAAAGATGAATTCGATATAAAACTGAAATGAATTAGTTTAATTCAACTTTGAATGGAGATCAAACTCAAACCAATGATGGAGAATCTGGCTCTGTCTCGAGACCGCTGTGAGATTTCTATTGCTTTTTTACATAACTTTGTAGCACAATAATAAACGTTTAACCGGCTTCCACCATATTACCATGCAGCTGTTAACCTATAAGTTTGCTTTTTATCACTTTTTTGTGGAAAGGATCTTAATAAACCTCTTGAAAAAATTCAATTTTTGCGAGTAATCTAACTTAACTTGTTTAAGAGAAGTTTGTGTTCACTGCTAACGGAGAAAGAGAAATGGAAGCAGAAGAAGATGCTCAAGTTCAAGAATGGAGAGCTAAAAAGCATATGGTAGATCTGCCCTGCTTGTGCGACAACTGCGACAATATAAAAGTGCTCGATCCTAAATGGAAGCCACATCCTAAACCATAGACCTAAAACCTTTGAATAAATAAATAGAAAAAGGCTAAAATGAAAATTTTTAAAACTTTTTTTTTATCAATTTTGTTAAATCTGAATCCGATTTATTAATTTTCTTTTTCACCTTGTAGACAAGAACGTTTAAAATTGTATCAAGATTTAAAATAAAAAACTGCTTTGAATTCTTTAAAATACTAAGTATAAACACCCATTGCACTAAGTTCTATTTTAAAAGGGCATGCCCGTGCGCGACATGGAGAAAAGACGGGACTATAATATTTTTCTTGAACAATTTTTGCTCGCGTTCTGATCTAAATTTTTAAAGTATTATACCTAATTTTTAAAAGTAGTACAGGGTCATCAATATTAGATTTTAGACGATATTAGACGAGTAAATGGAACGATTCAATATTAGACGAGTGAAAAATGGAACGATACAAAAAAATTTGCTGGTCCCACGGCGCGTCGGATTGACTAAAATGGCCAAATCGTGTCAGGACCACAAATTCATTTATTTGAACCAATTTTTCTATTGGCTGTAGGTGAAAAAAAACACCCTCAAAATATGTAAATCCCCCTCAAATTTATTTTTACCCCCCCCCCCCCAAATTTGAATTTCGCACAAAATGTGTAAATCCCCCTCAAATTTCAAATCTACCCCTCAATTTGGATTTTTAATGAAATACTGCAGTAAATTCTGCGGGAATCCGAATTTTATAGTCAAAAAAGACTTGGATCGCTCAGAATTCCACCCTGGAGCGGTCAGAATCCCTGAAAGTTGGTTTTTTGGTGGTTTACTAAAGGGGGGGGGGTAAACTTTTTGCGAAAATTCGATTGGGCGGATCAGAATTCCAGTCTGATGGGCAATCAAACTCCAAAAAACCAACTTTAAGGGGCTTCTGGCCGCTCCAGGGTGGAATTCTGAGCAACCCAAGTCTTTTTTGACTCTAAAATTCGGATTCCCGCAAAATTTACTGCAGTATTTCACTAAAAATTCAAATTGAGGGGGTAAATTTGAAATTTGAGGGGGTAATTTGAAGTTTGAGGGGGGATTTACACATTTGTGCAAAATTCAAATTTGAGGGGGTAAAAATAAATTTGAGGGGGGATTTACATATTTTGAGGGGTGTTTTCAATTTGAGCCTTCTTCTATTTTCGCCCTCATATTTTTGCCTTCAACTAGGAGTCATGATCGTTTTTATGATGGTTTTTTATTTTTTGTGGTTATTTTTCAGTTAGACCATTTTTCCGTCGAACTATTTGTAATTAGTTGATTTTCTAGGCAAATCAAATTTGCACAAGTTGTTGTTTAAGTGTAGTCAACTCCTCTTTGAGGGTAGGTGCCTTTTCGTCGAGGTTGTTAGTTATCTTTAGCCTCACTGGCTTGACGAAGGACATCTTTTTTGCAGCCCTTGAAAGCACTCCTCTTTTGCCTGCTTCCGCTAGTTTTTTGGGTCCCCAAGTTCCATCACTTGAAGGAAAATCCATTAGTATATCTAAAAATAGTTAAAAAACATAACATTGAATAACATTTGATATTAATTCAACTAGAATCACACATAAACCGGTAAAATAAATTCACAGAGAACTGTAAATTAATATGTTGCCCAAGTTGCAATCGTTTCTGTGACTTTTACTAACAGCTGAGATCGATTCCATGAATCGCGGGTTTGCCAGGTTGGACTGTAGTGTCAAATGCTTGACTAAAAGGGTGATACTTTTACGGCTACTTTTGACATCCACTACTACTTCACTTCACATACCTTTTTCATATATTCTGTTCTCTTATCTCAGATGTTTTTACACTGTTTTATAGCTGAGATTTTCCTCTATTGATCGAGTGATCAAACACCCTGATTAAAAATAATTTTTTGAGAAAATCACACTAAACTCACACTTTTACCTCGGTGATTTCAGTGGAGTTTTACCTTACGTTTGGTGTGATTTTCTCACAAATTATTTTTAATCAAGGTGTTCGACCACTCGATTGATATAAGAAATCTCAGCTACAAAACGGCGTGAAAACATCTAAGTTAAGAGAAGAGTGAAAAAGCAGAAAAAGGTTTTTGGAATAACGCTATCAGTTCAACAATGCCACCTATAATTTTTTATTAGATTGTGCAGATTATTGATCTTAGAGCTCGCAATATTCACTTGATCATCCTAGTGATGATTGCCATAAAAACACGTTGGCAACTGGTTTTTCGGGCAAAGCTTTTCTTTGCTGCAAAAAGACTTCTTCTTGCTCCCAAAAGAACTTTTTTCGCTGCTTATTTTTTTTGCTGCAAAAAGACTTTTTTGCCTTAAAAAGACTTCTTTTTGCTGCAAAAATACTTTTTTTTTTTGCTGCAAAAAGACTCTTCCTGCTGCAAAAAGACTTTTTTTGCTGCTAAAATACTTTTTTTGCTGCTAAAATACTTTTTTGCTGCAAATGTTGTTTTGCTTCACATGCCTTCTTTGCAGCACTTTTCACTAGAAATATCAATTATTATACATATTTTGCGGTCAATTCGTCTACAGTCAATGCAATTCGTGCATTCGGCAATTCGTCCACACGTCAATTCGTCCACAGATCAATTAATCACACTTTCGAAAACCTAGGTAGTCCCTTATTCTCCAGGTAGGGTCCGGTTGAACAACTTAATTACCGCCTGAAAAGTTCGCGACAAAACCGACTTTCCATACACACTAAATCACTCAAGGCACTGTTCTAGGCATGATATAATATATTTACATGCTCAATCTGAATGATTCCCTTAATTTTAAGGTCGACTACCTGGTACTGATGCATTTCAGGGGCAAAAATTAAATAAAAACTTAAATTTTGGTTGAATTTTTTTCAAAAATTGATTTTTCATTTAGGAAGGTGTCAGAAAATAGCTTTAAATCATTCTGAGCGTAAAAAGTTACTTAGCATATGTTTAAACACTTTTCTCAAATCAATATAAAGTCGCCCCCCCCGTCCAAGTGCATAAGTGGCGACTACATTAAAGTGGTTACTGTTTTCTTCATAAATAACGCAGGGCATTAAAGATTCTAGTTAGTCAAAACAGGATTTTGGTCTCAGCAAACTGTTTTCAGCACACAATTTGGGTTGAACAGCATGGTTTATTCGTTCCTAAGAAATAATAAAAAGTTTTGTGGACAAATTGACCGCAAAATATGTATATAATTGATATTTCTAGTGAAAAATGCTGCAAGGAAGGCATGTGAAGCAAAACAATATTTGCAGCAAAAAGTATTTTAGCAGCAAAAAAAAGTCTTTTTGCAGCGAAGAGTCTTTTTGCAGCAAAAGAAGTCTTTTTGCAGCAGACAAAATAGCAGCAAAAAAGTCTTTTAGGAGCAAAAAAAATCCTTCAGCAGCAAAAAAAGGTCTTTTTGCAGAAAAAAATTAGCAGCAAAAAAAAAGTCCTTTGGGAGCAAAAAGAAGTTTTTTTGCAGCAAGGAAAAGCTTTGCCCTGGTTTTTCTATATCTTAGTGCATGCATAGACGAAAGCGCTTTTACTTCAAATGTTTTCGACATAGGTGAGCTGTGCGATATAGCAAACCAAACATACTAAAATAACCTGTTAAGACAGCATAGAAAATTTTCAGGAGTGTATGTATGCTTTATCTCTGCATCTCTATGAAGCACTTGCTCTTTCTGCGGACATTGATCGTCTGAAAAAACAAAGAGCAGGCTATTTGTAAAAGGTATATTATGTTACGCATACACTACTGTTAGAATATTATTGTTTAGCCATCTGCAAGCAGTTTTTCATTTTTAGTCTATTTGTTTTATTTCTAATAAAAAGTAAGTCACAAAGTTTGATTACAGTCGAACCCGGTTTAACGATAATTCGAATCATCGGCGAAAAAATCGTCAAATCAGAGTATCGTTAGTAGCAAACGAAAATAAGCAATATTTTGAAAAATTTGAGTGAATACGCCAACGAGCTTTTCACCCCTTTCAAATAGTGAATTTAGTTGTTCTCATCTATTTAATTGGCTATGAGGACGCAGAATTTCACGCTGAATACGGTGGCTGAAAAAAATTTCGAAAACAGGAGGTTTACAACTCTGAAGTTGTGTCATCAACTTCTTCAATTCTCTATACCTTTTTTTAGCAAATCCTCAATTCGAATACCGGATTCGTGCTCAACTCTGGCTGCATGAAAAAGCATGCATACCAGAATTTCTTTATGCGGTAGATCCCAATTATCAAAACTACGTTTAAAAATTCATCCTTTAAGATAATCCAGGTATTCTCATATATCTTTTACCTTGTCTCCCAAGTTAAAAAGTCGATTTGTGGTCAGAATTTTTTGTCTAAAAGTAGTCGTTGGCTCCCTAAAAACACGTTTTCTATACGTTAAAATGCTTAAACATCGAAAAAACATGCCTTTGGCGACACAACAATAATAGTTTTGGCCAGAAGGGCCACGAAACTTGTTTGTAGGAAATTATTATTATTATTTATTGTGAAATTATTATAGAAACAAATAGTTGAAATATAGTATTTCAAAGCTTTTTAATAGCAGCATATATTAACGAAATGTATTTTTAAGTAAAGAATCGAACAACAGGCGAACGAAATGTGATCATAATCACAGACATGGAGCCAGACGACGTATTGCATTGCAATTGTAGCTGCTAGAATGTCTCATCGTGTTATATTTGTGGGCACTACTGTCATTAATTCAGAGAGAAAAGCTGAGCTAGTAAGACACCAACTTGGCCAATTTGAAAAAATGAAAGATGTGCCAGTGTTTGCTGGAACTGCAGGTATAATTTTTATGATGTTTCACGTAAAAAAATCGACTTTACTCGGTAATTCACTGCAGGAATACCAGCAGATGCCAGAGACATATCTTTTATGCAGCCTGGACTTAAATATAAAAAAGAAGGAGTAAATATTTTATCAGCTGAAAAACTCAAAGAACTGAAAAAATATGATGGTAATAAATTATATTTGTGACATTTTTACGAATTTGTTTTTAGTCGAATATGAACACAAGGTAATTTTTTCATGTCTTTAAGTTTTTAAACATGGTTTTTTGTAATTTTTTATAAAACATTGCCAAGTATATTCTTGCAATAATTTTTTTTAAATAAAGGTGTTCCCGAAATTTTTATTCAAAAAATGACCATAATGGCTTTAGGGTTATCATGGTTATGGTTGAATCGACAACATATTGGTTGTAACATAAGTTCTGTCGGTTTTTGTTCATGAAGATTTTGTTTCAATGTAAAATTTCTACCATACTGTTTATATGTCATTTTGTAGAAAAGAATCTCCTATTTTATCGCTCTATTTCAGATTTCACAATTTCACAACAAAATGTTGATTTTAGCCTTCAAAAATAAGCTCAAGTTAAAAAAATAATTATCTCCGACATCTTTAGAACTAGTCAAAAGTTCAGTCAATTGTTAGGCGCTGCAGCAACAACTAGCACCATGTTGTAGCGCAGATAAGAGCTTCAAAATGCATTTTACAGAATGATTTTTGAAATCTGAGTATTGAGATATGACTGTTTTAAAAAGCAAATTATTCAAAAATGACTGAAATCCGGAAAAAAATTAAGAAAAACTTGAATTTCAGTCATTTTTCGAAGAATTGCTTTTTTTAAAACAGTCAAATCTCAATACTCAGGATTTTCAAAAATCATTCTGTAAAAATTGCATTTTGAAGCTCTTAATGTGCGCTACAACATGGTGCTAAGTTGTTGCTGCAGGCTAACAATTGACTGAACTTTTGACTGGTGCTAAAGATGTCAAAGATAATTATTTTTTAACTGAAGCTCATTTCTTGAAGGCTAAAAATCAACATTTTGTTGTGAAATGTGAAATCTGAAAAAGAGCAATGAAATAGGAGATTCTTTTCTACAAAATGACATATAACAGTATGGTAAAATATTTTACATTGAAACAAAATCTTCATGAACAAAAACCGACAGAACTTATGTTACAACCCAATAACTGCTTTTGTCGTAAATCTGGCACATAATTCTTAAACTTGAATTTTCTACCTTATTTCAATATAACTCGATCTAGTTATTACACCATTATGAAGCCTCAGATCTCAGCTTTCTATCACGCTATAATAATTTCGCTGCATAATTTAAAAAATTACGAGATTTACGTATTTAGATGGATCAACCTGAGCCAACAAAAATCTTTAAATTTTTGAAATTATACACGTAAGTGTTGCAGATTATTAGAAAGCTGAGGTTTGGAGCTATAATTTTGTTTTAAAAATTAAACTAAATTTTTTAAATGAGTTAGAAAATTCAAATTTAAACAACAACGCCATTTTCACCATAAAAAGACGCCAGATTTACGACAAAAGGCACCAATACTTCTACCCATCCCATGGCTATTTAGCATCTATGATCAGGGTTTTCATAGTTCCCGGACAACCGAAATTCGCCAAGTTTTTGGGGGTTTACCAGTTTTTGCCAGCTTTTTTAAATTCAATGAGAATTTTCTGATTTGATCCATTTGAAGGTGACGTTTGAGGACGTTTAACAAATCTAAGGCTAATTGTTTTAAACATAATTTTCTTGAAATTCAAAAATACTAAATACGTATACTTTTAAGAGGAAAATACAACAGAGCAGTCGATAACTGAAAACGTTAACAGCAAAATGTCAAAGAAATAAATAATGTTCAAAAAGCTTTTAAGAAGCGTTTAAAGCAGCTGTAAAAAAGAGTAAGTTAACACATTAAACGGCTGTATGTACCAATGCGAGCGTTTTGTTCAGAATTTCACGCTGACAAGATACGAGAAAAAATTCTCTGAAAAAGTGCTTTTTTCATGGAACCCTCACGGGCTGATTCTATGAAATCAAGACAGTTTCGGTTTGTTTCAGTTATTTTATTGTATTTTTTGATAGAAGAACAACTTTGCGCAGCTGAAACACGTAGTTGGTGCAGAAATCAACCGAGCTTTCAAATATATTTGAGCTTTCAAATAAATAAATTCAAATAAATTTTAAAAACTCCTTTTGTATGTTATACGGCACTTGCTCGAGTAAGCTTGTATTTATTAAAAAGCTCGTTGAATTCTGCACCAACACGTGTTTCAGCTGCGCAAAGTTGTTCTTCTATCAAAAAACACAATGAAATAAATAAAGCAACTCCAAACCGTCTCATAAAAATACAATCAACCTGTGAGGATTCCATGGAAAGAGCACTTTATCAGAGATTTTTTTCTCCTAACTTATTCAGCGTGAAATTCTGAACAAGACGCCCATTGGTACAAACAGCCTTTCAGTGTTAGAATTATAAAAAAGTTGATTTGTTTATTAAATTTTTTAAGACATCCAGCTCGAAATATGTTTATTTGCACCTCCAACAGATTTGGTCGATTTTCTTGAAAGCCGGAATATCGCCAAACGATTAAACATATACATGTGATGGGGGCTGGGCAGAGCTTAAAGAAGATCGCATTGATCCAGAAACACAAGAAGTTTTCTATCAATCGCAAACAACAACAAAGACGATAGTATAGTAGACTGCTAACACTACCTACAACCTTCAGTATAGATGTAGAGTCAAGCATTAAGCTTTTAAGTTATAAAAACCATTTGCTATGCACTATATTCCTCTCATGCTACTAAAAAGCCAATCTTAAAAGTAGTATCAAAATAAAGAACATTTCCGCAGTTGATCAGAAGGGTATTTCAGTCGAATACATGTGGTGAGAGTTAAGACTTAAGAATATATATTTAACTTTGCTGCACGCAGCAAATATGGTTCAAAAATGCGAAACAACTTATCAGATTAGAATAGAAACCTTGACATAGAATAATTAGTAGTTGATTACAGGGTTCGTACTCATTTGCGCGCACTCATTTGCGCGCAAATCAATTTCTCTTGATTTTTTTAAATTGAAAACTATTGTATTTCATTCAGAGTGCCCAAATACGGTCCCATAGTACAAAATACTAAGCAAAAAAAACTCAAAACACCACGGAGCAGATGAGTGCTTTAACCAAAACTAAATGGTTATTTATCTGTTCCATGTACCAACAAAACCAAGTGGTTGTCCACTTGGATCGAATTAATATTCACGTTTTTGAGTGTTTTCTCCTTTTTTGCACTGATTCGAGAAATTCTAAAGATGGGTTGACAGCACCACCTGGAGACTAGCTTGGGACCACCACATAGGTAGCTTTTAGGCCATCTTATGAAGTGCATCTGACCATTATTAATTCACCGGGGAGTAACAAAACATTTCGTGCCGAGACAACTTTTTTCTGGATGAATTCGGTGGGGATGATTCGGTGCCGCCCGAAAAGACCGAATAATTAAGTTGCGCGCAAATAAGTGCGGGCGAATGAGTTGCGCGCAAATGAGTAGTAACGGATTACAGTCGCCTATCGATTTAACGGCGTGCCTATAAAGATAAACTAGAGAAATGCTCAATGAACTATTTGATAAAAAAGACATTTGCTCAAATAAGGATTTGCTCAATTACTTGTTTTGAATTTCTAATTGCTTTGCCAATCGTATATTTGGTAAGTTTGAGAAGAAGTGATAGGCTTTCCAGGCCGACCTTGCACAGGTCTGTATAGGCCAAAAGAGGAATTTGACCGAACGTTCTTTTACCAAACAATGTAAAGTGATCAAATATACGATTGGCCAAACAATTAGAAATTCAAACAGTGATTGAGCAAATATGTTATTTGAGCAAATGTCTTTTTTATCAAATAGTTCATTGAGCATTTCTCTAATTTATCTTTTATAGGCACGCCGGTTTAACAACCTCCCGAAAAGTTCGTTCCTGCTAGAGTCCAACACTTTTTTACCTCTATTTTCGAAGGCTTTTGCAAGTCGTCTTCGGGCAGTCTAGTATGAAATATTTGCAAGGCATTCGATTTTTTCGGTGGTTTTTGTAAAAACGACGCGAAAAATCAAAATCCTTGCGATATTTTGGACTAGACTTGCCGAAGACGACTCGCAAAAGCCTTCAATAATCGAGGCGAAAAAGTGTAGGACCCAAGGGACGGTTTGAATCGAGAGGCGAATGTAGTAGCATACATGAGTGCAATCATAGATCAGCAAAAAGCCATTTAAAGGGTGGAGGAGACATTTACGGCTATTTTTTGACATTGATTTCTACTATGGTTTCTACCTTTATTTCTATCTTTATCTACCGTATTACCTCTAATAAACGCCCCTGCTCTAATAAACGCCCTTCCCCCTCAATTTTGACTAAGATTTCAGAGTTAAGACCATTTTGATTGAAAATTTCAAATTTTTAGAGGTTTGAAGAATAAACACCCCGGGGCGCCTATTAGAGGAAATACGGTACTTCGGCGGTCTTTACTGGGTTTTTACTTTAGTTTTTTAAAGTCAGTTTTACGGTAATGGTTTTTTTAAAGAGGAGTTTGTGTGATAGCGGATAGAGCTTAATTTTTAACTCTTAACATATTCTTTTCAATACAAACACCAATTTGTTGACAACATATTATTCTAAATAATATTTTAATTAAATGTTAGGTACTTGGGTTAATTTTTCTAACAAAGAAAATATAAGAAAACGGGCTTAAGCCCACTATAACCTACGCTGTCCTACCCTTAGTTACACAAACCAAAAAAACAGGGGCGAATTAAGACAAAAAGTAGGATTCGCTAGTGAATTCACAGCTGCATTCGCCACCACCCAGCCCTGCAAAAAAAAGTTTCTGCCCATCGTTTCATAGCATTCAAGTTGGCACTTCGAATCTGGATAAAGTCATACAAAAAACTATTTTGTAGCAACAGCGGTTAACACCTTAATAATTCTGATTTTTATATGCTGATAGTTTTTGAAAACACAACAAATTTGCAACAAAAAAAATCTGAAATTTTTAGGTTTGAAGACTATTCAAACAGCCATTAAAAGTTGGGACAACCATTTGATAGAACATCATCCAAGTATTGAAGGCCGTATTGGCAAGGATAACGTGGGACGTCAATTTACAGCGGCTGATCCACTAACAGTTATGACATTTCTATATCCAGATATAGTCACTACTAAAAATGTCACTGTAAAAATCGACAAAAATGATAAATCGTCTAGGGTTCGAATGAATATTGAAGAGGATAAACTTGGAATAGTGGATAAAATAAATTTCGATCTCTTCAAGCGAGAAATAGAAAAATTTTCTATGAATTAGATATCAAGGTCAAAAAAGATAAGTAAGACGGAAAAATGTTGTAAAGAAATGCAAAGATGTGCTCCTGGATTGCCTTATTTTAGTTTAAATAATCATATACAGTCAACTTCGATACAGAGTACCCTCGATATAGTGTATATTTTCCCCATCCCCGCGAGCTACACTGTATCGAGAGTGGACTGTACCCAAGTAAAATAGCAGTTTGTACCTTCAAATATCGGTGAAAATATCAGTTCAAATAATCAGTTATTTTCTTTCTAGTTTTTCATTACCTTTTGATTCGTTATAAAGGCTCTTAAAGGAGCATGTTCACGCAGTCAAATTCAAATGTTGATATTTGAATTCCCGGGACCAATCCTACAAGTGAAATTATGACACGAAATGTTTTTTTCAAATAAGTATTTTTTGCTTTTCAAGCAAATTCTTACTTTGGCCTCCTATTTTTTTATCCAAGTCACTCTTTTTTGTGTAGAGTGTACCACTTAAGTTGGTTTCACGTATTAGTTTCAGGTGAATCGATCACATTGTGGATGTTCATAGTATAAGCATCGGATTGTTCCGTTAAACGTCGCTCTAAGTTCTATTAGATAAGTTTTTGTAGCTAGTTAGCCGTCACATTCTTTTCTTTGTTCGTCCTTTTAGGCTATCCACGAGGGCGCTTCATGCTGACTATCTGGTATCTGGTGTGCTGTCTAATTGGTTGCTGTATTGGTTGATGCAAGTGGGCATCTCTATCCTGAGGTTTTTAAACTCTGATTATACAAAATGTTTGACTAGGATTTGCAGGTCTTATCATTATTATTTTATGCTCAGGGCGTTTGTAGTACTTATTGATTCTTTGGCCGGACTTTTCTCTGCTTCCAGTTTTCAGGTGTCTATCTATGGGGTTTCAATAAGGACGGCAGCATGCGGGTGGGTCTTTAATCACTCTGATTTTATAGCTTTATTGCACTGTCAGCCGTAGTTATTATTTGCAATTTTAGGTTCCCTGTTAAGTTATTTTTTTACACAATCTACCCTGTGACTATTTACATCTTGACAAAGTTACCTACGAATTTTTACGCCCTGTTCGTCACGTACCTACTTGTGATGAATATTAACTTGTCGAAATGTATAAGGTCAGAGTTTACCTTTCTATTTGCCTTCGTGCTTCATCTCAAGACAGTATGGCTAGGTCCTTGTAACATAACTGTCGGAGCACGTCAACTTCATGTAAGAGGCTGCCTAGCGAAAGTGATTATAAGTCACATAATTTACAACAAGTATCTGCTGATTTCATATTACTTATTTCAGGTGCCATCGACCATTGAGGTTCTCATCAAGGAAAGTCTCTTTTGTGTGTTTATCGATTAGTAATTCAGGTTCTGAACAACCGCTGTCTTATAGCTAAGCAGCAGATTGTTATTAAAAGTCCTAAGCTAGAATCCATGCCATGTAGTAACCATACCTGATAATACAGGCATAAGAGCAAAGAGTTGTTCAGGATAAAGAATTGTTCAGATTTCGGGCAGAAATACCTAACCGGATTACCGACCGATTTTTTATTTTTTATGCTCTCTGCTCGCCTTACAGTTCTACAAAGTGACTATTACAGTGATTATACCTGACTATTACATGGCCATACCAAATAATCTGAACATCTGAACAATTCTTTATCCTGAACAACTCTTTGCTCTTATGCTGTATTATCAGGTATGGTTACGAATTTGCTTGAAAAGCAAAAAATACTTATTTGAAAAAAAATTTCGTGTCATAATTTCACTTGTAGGATTGGTCCCCGGGAATTCAAATATCAACATTTGAATTTGACTGCGGAACATGCTCCTTTAAGTGATTCTAGAATTGTTTTGACTTTAGATAAATGCTCTGATAAATTATTGATTCAAAGGTAACTTGAAAATCGGTGAAAAAATTTATTAGAAAAAATCAGAAGATTCCGCGATTTAGTTTGCAGTGCTTAAATTAAATAAATGCAAACATGTCCGTAGCCGATGAGGATATTTTGAAATGAAATTCAAACAAAAATTAAACCGAAAAATTAAACCGGGACTTTTGCAGTCTGCCGTTGCTTTACTATTGTGACAAAAATGTTCGTGGTGAAGATAGGAAAAAGAATCGGGTCAGTTAATGGTCTGTAATTCACTAGATAAAACTTTTAAAATTTTCTGATTCGCTATCTTAGGAATTTTTTTTTGGCACAACGACCGATATTCAATAAATTTGAATAGTAAGCTTGCGCGAGCTCATGAGTATACAGCACAACAAAACACCAACAGCTTTAATTGGAATTTTCGCTGAATTATTCGCCATTCAGTACAATTGAATAGGAACGATACACTATATCAAGGTCAAAAAAAGATTGTTTCCAGGATAAATAGGAAAGAGCTTTTCAATAGTTTTTCTTAAAGTTTTCAAAAATCTAATTTGATCCAATTATTACAATTATTAATTGCTCTTGCTGTTTTGACCTAGCTATTGTAACTAAGAAACAGGGCTGACGAAAAAATAATTGAAAATTGACAAAAACACATGGAACCAGCTCACGACCATACTTGTGCGCCGAAAAAATCGGCGCCGGCGCACCACCGGGCGCCGGTCTCTTCAAAACTGGCGCCGGGCGTCGGAATTTGGCGACGGCTCCTAGGGCGCTGTCCCCTTTTCTGTAAAAAAATCGGCGCCGGGCGCCATGGCAGAAAAGATGGTGCCGGGGGAGAAAAATGCGAAAAATTGGCGACGGGCGCGAGTAATTTACATAGAAAAAGTAGCTATGCAAATTTTTACTTTATTTTTATTTTATATCACAATTTTATCGCGATTTCAACTTATAATATAAAAATTAAAAGGTACTGGGGCTGTATGAGTAATAAAGCTAAAAAAAAATGAAAAAAATCAGTACAAAACACAGTTTCAAAACAACTAAAAAATGCTGTTTCTATAATAAAAAAGATATAAAAAACCACTGAAAAAGAGGCGCCGGGCGCCGGCGACCGACTACACAATTTCAAAACAGGCGCCGAGCGCCGGCGCCGACTTCGGCGCCCAAATTTCTCCAAAATTTCCGGGCGCACACCGGCGCCGGCGCCAGCGATGGCGCCCGTCCAAGTATGCTCACAACACCGACCCCAGAAATTTCGGCACCGGCTGAAGGCACCGACTTGAAATATTCTGGCTGACGGCATTAACTTTGGAAATTCCGGCACAAGGCAGCTCACGGCACCGGCGCGGTGAGCTGCCTAGTGCTGGTGCTGCACCGATGTAACTTTTCTTTTATTAGAATTTTGGCAGTGGCACATATTTACGGCACGGACCTAAAAAAATTCGGCACCGGCACCAGCTGACGACACGGGTGCGGTGGTATTTTGTACCATTACAAACCTGGAACGGACCAAGGAAACAAAGCCGCTTTTTTTTGACTAGAGACGGCATGTTTACGTGAAAAACTTTTCGTATTCTGCCTTTCCTACCTATAAGTGTGGTAAAAGTAGAAAATAGCCACCGCCACGAACAAGTGTGGCAGCCGCCGCCACCACCACCGGTGGCGATGGGTAACACCGCCACCGGTGGCTGCCACCACAATACACCATTACCGGAAACGACGTAAAAAGAAGCAAAAACGCGCAAAAATAGCAAAAAAACTCAAAATAGCAACAAATGCATGCTCTTATCACATTCAAAAATTAAAATTTAAAACCAATTAAACGATCTCATAGTTTGGAAAAACTCGCTTTTTCAAAAGTTCGGGTCCTCTGTCTCCTTTGTGTCTAACGGTGTTGAATGTCACCCTAGAAAATATCCTACAAAATCCACCTTAGGTCCATATACCAAATTGACCACGACTTTGTTTTTGAATCACAGCTTATTTTGCGTAATCGCGATGTTAATGACAAACAGTCGTTGAATTTATGAGAAAACTGGCTTTTTATGAACACATTTTACAAGTTATTATTTTGACGTGAGGCAACGAGAAAACCATGCATTCTGACATCTGATTCGTATTCGGCGTGGTCGATTCCCGGATGAAACTAATTTTAATTCTTTAACTAGCTGTCAAATTTCGAATTCTGCTCGAGACAAAAAATATTTGATTTTAAAATATTTGAATATTTATTGTTTTTTCTTGAGTTAAAAGTTGAAGATTAGTTATAATGACATTGACCACGTTAAACATGAATCCGGTGTCAGAATTGATGGTTTTCCTAGCGCTTGACGTCAAATGATGATTTCATGAAATGTAATCATTCTTTCTAAGCTGATTTTCTTATCAATTTTAAGGACTGTTTTTATGCAGGAATATACCATTCTGTGCCATTTTAATGCTTGGCTACATACACTTTTTTCCGTCTTCTTCCGAGTGTTAAGCAAAATCTTCAAAAAGCAAAAATCTTATGAAGCAAAATCTTCTTTTCAGCAAAATCGGCGAAAATTCTTTAAATAGTCTTCAAGATTTAGCCACCATCACCGCCACCGGTGTGTTTGCACCCACCGCCACCGGTTGCTACCCGAAATTTCCCACCACCACCGGTGGATCCACGGGTGGATTTACCACACTGCTCCCTATACTTGTAGTGCAATGTGCTTGTTTTCAAATAAAGCAGTTGATGCAACTGTTTAATATACGTTGAACCCAAATCCTTTTTTTTTGAGAGCGCTCTCTTTTTATGGATGTGCTTGCTAATTGGCTGAGATCTCTGTTAGTGATAATAAAAAGAATTTTCTTGTCGACGAGGTTAGTTTTTTTTAAACTTAGCGCAATTTTCCATATTAATTACCCTCTCTCTATAAGTACCTCCCCTATCCCCTCGAAAAGCAAAATAGGGTTTGAGAATTTATGGCTCTATGTAACATGAAAATAACTTGTTCCTCAAAATAACTTGTTCTCAACACTCTAAAGGCGGCTGAATTTCAAGGTAATCGTATCCAAGATTTTAGGTCCTTTTCCGCCGGTTTTTCGGGAATTGTAGGACGCAGACAGTGCGTCAGACAAGAATTTTGACCCTACTAGCGAATACCCCCCCCCCCCCAACGATTTTCACTTTTTTACTTTAGTAAAAAGTACCCAAATATATGTCCCAGACCCCGGAAAATGTGCGCAAACTCTTCATTAGTCACAACTTCCGTACGCTGGCCTACCCCCAGCCTAAGGGCTAAGCCTAAACTTGTTGTTTGCAAGGGTAGTTACAGCGATTTTTAAAGGTCGGATGCTTTGGGGGGTATTCGCTAGTAGCGCCGAAAATTTTTATTCAAAAATGACCATTTTTGCTAGGCCTAGGCTAAATTCTGGCTTCGCTAGACCAGAGTAAAACCATCGTCACAGCCAGAAATTCCCGTGTAATTCTTTTGGGTTTAAGTATTATGTAAAGAAATGGGAGCTTTAAAAAATCACTATGCATGATTTGACGGTTGGTGGTTAACTTTTGTGAATAAATTATTTTATAGTTTAAAGAAAAAGTGATAAATGAAACGACAAGAAATGTTTTTCGTTTAAAAGTCGGTACACAATTTCTGACATATTGTATTTTTTTACAAGTTTTTAAACTTCCAGCTTAGCCTTCTCGTGTGACATATTTTTTGATAGTATAGATTTATAATGCATTCCATTTTTTCCATCTTCAGCTTCTTTATCGATAAACTCTTGAAAATAAACATGTTTTCAAAGTCTATAATTTCCTTGTTTGTACTCAACGGATGAAACAGATCTTTGATAAATCCTTTGGTCTGTTCTGACACATGCGGTTTATTATCAAAAGAAAATCTAGAAATTAGCACTAAGTTAAATGGTGGTTTTCCGCTATCTAGGGTCTCTTATAATCTCTTCAAATGCGTGCGTTTGAGTAGGCTAGGTGAAAACCTGCTTAACGAAAATCTGCTTAATGAATTGTTATAGGAAGACAATATAATTAGTTGATAGGTTTCACAAGTAAGCAATTCTGTTTCGAAATTATTTTATGAAACCTGTTAACTAATTATATTGTCGTCCTATATAATATTTTCGCTAAGCAGTTTTCATCTAGCCTTTGAGTATGCTTAAAAAAAGCTGGGCTACTGTGTGACTAAAGCTTTGCCTAAGATTTTTGCAATTTTAGCGTCGATACTGGGTAGGATTCGGTCGGTTAACCGAACCGATCGGTTAACTGAAAACCAAATTTTTTTGCAAATAAACAAAACCGAAAACCGGTTAAAAAAACCGGACAAACCGAAAAGCGGGTATAGCAAAATACCGGTTTATTTACGACAAAAAATTAACCGAAAATCAGGTACAAGTCAGTTAACCGGCCGAAATTTTTTTTGAAAAAAACTAGTTTTCTAAACCGACTGATCCGAAAAAACCGACAGGATCCTACCCTAGTTAATGCCCTCTATTTGGAATATTTCGTTAAAATTATGCAATCGGGAGTTAAAGTGTCTTAGAACGGCGAGATTTGTAAAATGAAAAAAATAACCATTAGACAAAGTTTATGCGCGGTTACGCCAGCCTACATTGGCTTGAGTTCAGAATCCCCCCCTCACGGGAGTGATCAGGTGGATGAGATTATCTCATATTCGTGTTTCTCGCCCCGATTTCATGAGAAAGCCGCGCGAATTTTTCATATATTGAAAATTGATTTTCATATATACAGTCCACTCTCTACATAACATAACTCAAGGGACCGGCCAAAATGTTATGTTATATAGAGGTTATGTTATGTAGAGTTCTATGGTAAGTAGAGTTCTTATCTCTAAAACACTTCTAAAACTATGCTATACAGTCAAACCTCGATTTAAGGACAGCCTGGGGGACCGGTCAAACTGCTGTCCTTAAATCGAGGTTCAATTATACTAAAAAGTAAGAAACCAAAAACAAAAGACCCTAAAAACAGATGTCTTTAAATCGAGGTGTCCTTAAATCGAGGTTTGACTGTATCGAGTTTCTAACAAAATAGCTTCATTGACCAACAATAACATTCATATTCGAACAAACGATCTGTGGTTAACAGTAAAATAATCCAAATGTTTTTTGTCTTCTTTTTTCAAGCGTTCTTGGGCCAGAAAATTGTCGATTTTCGTAGGTAAGATAGAAAACGGCTGTATCCCCGGTGTTCTGAACCACCAATGAACAATTAATGTTCCCGAACTACAGGAACAGTGCCCGAACAACTAATGTCCCCGAACTACAGGAATAGTTCCCGAACAACTAATGTTCCCGAACGGCATAGGCGCCGATAGGCGGCTGCAGACCCTAGTAATCCAAGCATTACTTGTTCGCTTCTAGCTCTTCCGCATTCGCTTTTGGGACGTCTGCCCGATTTCTGCCAGAGTGCGTGTTCCACCGTTACCCCCTGTGGTTCGATTTTTTTTTCTCAGAATCAAAAAAACGCGCGGCTTTCTCATAAAATCGGGGTCGAGAAACACGAATATGAGGTTATTCCTCCGCCTGATCACTCCCCCGTGGGGGGGGGGCTGTTCGTTACTGCAACCTCTACTTTATCACACACTCAATGTTTTGTGTTTTTTATTATTAAGAGACACTAGAATACCGATAAGCATTAGTTCAATTCATAGCACTAATTATTGCTAGACGGTCATACCTTAGAGAAATCTTTTTAATGTTCTTTGATTTAGTGATGAAAAACAATTCAAAGGCGAGTCCACCAGCCTTTTCCAGTCTTTAGCACGTAATTCAATCTTAAATGTAATAATAAGGTTAATTTTTTTAGATTATATTGTTGTTGCAACTTATTCAAGGTTTTTAATTATATATATAACAAAATATGATTTAAATTTTGTTACCGTATTTACTAGGGTTGGGTAATTCTCCGAAGAAATACTTTCCGGGTAATTACCCGGGTAATTACGGTAATTACCCGAAAAGCGGAGAAATACTATTTGCTGATACCTAAACCATCTGGATGGTACCCAAACCACCGGTATGGTACCCAAATCACCTGGATAGTGCCCAAACCATCTGGATGTTACCAGAAACACCTGGATGGTACTCAAATCTTCTGGATAGCACACGAACATCTGGATATCACTCAAAACACTTGGATAATACCTAAACCAAAAAATTTCTGGCTGAGTAGGGTAGGTGGATTGGTTAATAGTTAATCGTAATAAAAAGTGAATGGTTAGTGGCGATTGTGATATTTTTCGACCATAATTGCCATAAAATTTTCTATGAAGAAAGCAATTATACTTGTAAAATAAAAACATTCAAAAGATATCAGCATAAAAATGAAAAGATATCGCAGAAAAATAAAAAAATGAAAAAATGTATCAGCTGGGAGTCGAACCTTTGGCATTAAAAAAAAGACCAGTAGTGTAAAGGAAAAGCATGCTCAAGCGGGAATGATTCCTGCATAATTAGAAAGTAAACATTGCCTTCCCGCCTCCTACTTTGACGCAATTCTAAAGCAAAAACAGAAAATCTAAACGCTTCATACTTTTATAAGAACCAACCTACAAGTGTTTCTCCATTCTTTCGCATCTGAGTTGTAGTTAGCATTGCAGAGCTTGCACAAACCGACCACTGTTAGGTTCCCATTTGCATTTCTTTTTTCAACTCGATTGTAGTAATTCCACACCAGGAAAAGGGCTTGAATTTGGACATCTGAATTTTCCATCTACAATACGAATAGAGCAGCAGAAAAAAACAGTTTTCAGAAAAAAATATCGAAGGTCAACTGCAATAAATACTAATAAATAGTATTTCTCCAATTTTTCTTACGGAGAAATACTTAGTATTTCTCCGGGTAATTACCCACATTTTGGTATTTTAATTTCTAAAAAAACGAAAAATTTTAGTTCTAAACTATAAAAGACGCTCACCCTGCGTTCTACCGTGATGAAAAAGTGTGAGATTGAACGCCTTCTAAAGTTTAGTTCTAAATTTTTTTTATTTTTCAGAATTTTAGTACCAAAATGTAGCTGACATTCAGGCTACAATTTGGTACCAAGACTGTTGAAATTTAAAAAAATTCAGACCTAAAAAAGCGGTCCTAAAATGCTGACGGTGAATTTAGTGAACGGTGAAATAGTGACGGTGAAAATAGTGAACGGTGAAACTAGGGACGGTGAAACGTAATGCACCCAAAATTAGTAGCTCTTTCAAATAAGAAAAGAAAATTAAAAGTGACCCCTCTTTTTCCCTTATAAAATTCTTTCTTTATAGTGAAAAAATGTATTTAAAAAACAATATTCCCATTTAGCCACGTGATTCTCGAAATTTTCGGATCACTTGCAAATTATTTTTTTCTAGGATAAAAGAGCATGTAATGTGTGCGTCTAATAGTCAATTATTTGTATATTGGAGTGAAAAAACAGCTGACATACACTCAAAAGAAAAACATTGTGATTTTTGAAGTTTCAAACATGACACTTTTCAAAAGCACGCATTTTCCAATGATACCCCCTTTCCGAAAAAAAATTTTTTTGTGTAAAAATAGTAGGAGAATCTGATGGAGCATCGCAAAAAATAGGTATTTCAATACGCTCTTCTAGAGCTTTTTTAGATCTACCTTGAACTTTGAAAAAGCATTTTTTAAACTTAAAAGTCTCAATTCTCAAAATTAAAACTTTTTTCTGCAAAAACTATAAATGCCAGAAGATTGAGCTCAATCTCTGGGTTCTAACGAGCTATCACACTCTATAATTGTCAAATCAAATCACTTCGAATTACCTGTACTATGAAAAGCTACAGATTTGAGAAATTTCAAAATAGATTTTTTAAATTGGCGCGTTTTTTGCCAACGAAGGCACTTTTAATATAGCAAACACGCAAAAACCTACCTAAAACAACATTCTCTACAAGATAGCAGTGTAAAAAAATTGGTCGAAATCCGTGTAACAAATTTAATGAGGAACTGGCCGAAATTACAGAAAATTTAATTAAAATTTAAAAATACAGTTTTAAAATCAAATCTAACTGCACAAATTTGATAATTGTCAGTGTATTTACCCACCCTGGACGTAATTACCTGATTATTAGCTTCTAGAACTGACGGGATGTCTTTTTCTCTTTCACTAGCACACTGTATATGTAGTGCATTTTTCTAGCATTTGACTCATCGAAAGGTGGATGATCTTTTTTGTCAATCCTTTCACAATCCCAAAATCAGCTAGATTAAGATGGCCGTCTTTTGTTATCCAGAAGTTTCAAGTTTCAAGTCTTTGAAAACTATGTCTTGTGGTGCGCAAAAGTCAGTGCCTCAATCATTTCAGCTAGTATTTGGCGAGCGTGGGCTCATCAAAAGTTCTATCATTGTTTTTCTTTCGAGCAATATTTATTGAGTGTTTTAGGTTGGCTGCAGCTATGTTTTCAAAAAAACATATACACCTTGTCAGTTGTCTGAAATTTTCTATTTGCTACATAGTCAATAATTTACTTGACCTAGTTAAAGTTACCGAAATCTTGCGTATTATTGGGGAAATGTCCAAAATGTTACGTTCAGCGGTTTTTCACGACAGCTTTTATTTAGAAAAGTAATCATTGAGTGTGACAATTTTTTCATTGTCAAGCTGCCTTGTCAACCACCCTACCTAATTAAAGCGAGTGAGATGAGCTACGAAACGTGTGAAAGTTGGAGCATTATTTACATTATCGAGCATATATGGTAGAAGCAGTGTGGTAAAAGTCTAAAACTTGGCACCGACTAAATAAGCATGTTTTAGGCCCTGAAAACGACAGGAAAGGCATAAAATGGTAGGAAGGACATTTTCAATAATTATTTGTTTGCCTTGGTCCCCTGTCATTGTTGGTCATTTTTGCCTTGCTTCCTCTCATATCTTTTAATCATTTTTTGACTAAGTCACTACTGTTGCACATAAAAAATAAAATTTAAGATGGTTTGTTAAATGGAACTGTGATATGCATGCTATTCCAGTTCTATTCCTTTCGAGTGATTTGTGTCTACGTTTTTAGAAAGTTAACATTTAAAAAATGTGAGAAAGGGGTAGCTATAGAGGTAAAGGAGCTAGCTAGAAGTTAAGAAACAGGCCTGGGCGACCTGATAGCTTAACTGGTTAGACATCACAAGAATTTTTGGAGGGATCACATTCTGCCTGGGCTGTTCAAAATTTACTCGGCCACTAGCCCCAAAGTACCCGAAAGTACAATTTTTTCTGCGCAGTCCGTATAGAGGAACTGTTAACATATTGTAAAACTTTAAAAACTTGCCCAATCAAATCCGTAAAATTTAATGACATTTTTTGATCTAGACATATCAGAATTAATATCTGTACCGATCTCGCAAAGAATTTCTAATTCTAAGTAAATTTTTCCGAAAACATCTAGAATTTTTGAAGGATCCTTGGTGTCTTTTAGCATTTGAAGTAGGTTAATCGATTTACAGCCAACTCGCGATTTTGGTGGAGTGAATTTTGATCCGAATATTTGCTGATTGTATAGACCAATATTTTTGTTCTTTAATTGTTTTTCTTCTAACTTCAGATTGATAAATTAAGTTTTTTCTAAAAAAATTATAATAAAAGCTTTGTGCAATGAAACACATACCTTTATAAACTGATTTTTTAAAATTTGTAGTTTGTGATGAAATGCAACAACGTCTGTATCTTTTGTCAGCTTTGGATAGCCAATTGATTGTAAAAACATGTCTTTGTCAATATACGTCGTTGATTCATCCTGGTAAGAATTGTCATTGATAATAAATCTACTTGCATGCTGAAAAGTATACATAAATAAAAAATGTATCAGAACATCCTCGATAAACGTTGTTAATAAAAGTCTTTAACATTCATTGCACAAAGTCGATATCCGAATATATTGTTAGGCTGTGTCACATTCCTTAGTTGTGGTCGACTTTTTAAAATTTTTTGTAATTAGGACCTTTTTATCTAAAATAATTTTATGTTTATTAGGTAAACATGAGTGATGGTAAGCATTCAATTTTCGCCCAAGCACCGCCCACGCCCAAGTTTGCCAAATTATCGCCCGTCACCGCTCGCGCGACGCTTTGGTGCGCACCAAACCGGGTCATGGAGCAATGCGGAGGTTTTTTAAGCTGTCATAATGCTTCGACGCAATTTGTAAGGCAATTTTAATTAGATTATTAATTAAAAAAATGAACAAGTGCAAAGACTCGCAGGACGACAGGCTAGTCTTAAAAAATTTCAGGCCAAAAGAATTTGACCCTAAAACCAAAAACACCGTGGGGGTTTTTTTATAGAAATTTGGGTGATTAAAAATATAATTAAAAAACTGTGCAGAATAAAAAAAAAACACGGTCGGCCTTTTTGGAGCTAAGTCATGTTTTGTTCGACTTTCAAAAATATTCGAGCTGCGGATTGAATGTCCGAGTCGAATAATGTAAAGCTTCGCCAACCCTATTTATGATATTCACCTTTAAATACAGGGTGCTCTACATCGAGCGCAACCATATCTACCCTCTGCTTTTCACCGTTCAATAAAGATACTTGTTAAAACCTTTGTTTGGTTAGAATTATTTAAAACCATTAAAGAGTCGGTCTTTATAACCCCATCCAAGGGTCAGTCCTAAAGGTTCCTTGTATCGAGGCTTGACCGAGACAGTTTGGAAAAATAATTTTGTAAAACAACCGAGTCTTCATTAAGCCTACAAAGTACTGCAAACAACGACAGTTTTTACTTGCTTCCATTCTTTTAGCCGAACGAGGCGTAAACAAGTTGATATCAATCTTTCAATTGTGGGTTCATATCACTAGAAAACTGGATCATCTAAATGAAAGTAAGCTTGTTTTTACTAAACAAATTTACCGATATAGCACGCAAGGCTTTTAGAAGCTTTGGCGAATTTCTTGTTCCAAGACAATTTAGGATAGTGTCCGTGTTGCCATTGTACAAAAAACGCGAAAGACCAGGTAAACGAAGATTGAATACTTTCTGGCTAAACATATTTACTTATTGTTCTACAAATTTTTTTTTTAATATTATTTACTTTAATGAATTTATGATTATTTACTTACTGCAGGCATGTGCGCGGGTCGGACAGCCCAGGACAACCGGCTGCGCGGAAAACCCGCAATAAATAATTATTTTAATTCTTACTCTTTTTCAGACCAAATTCTTAAAACTTTTTTGTTAGATAGAAATTTTAATTTTGGATTTGAATTTTTGAGTTGTATAGAAAATTTTTTGGATGCGAGATTTTTGCATATATAGCTTCGCAATATAAAAAGTTAATTTTTTGCGGAATCAACGAAAATAAATTTAGAAAGTGGAGAGAAACTATTCTTTGTCTACAAATGTGCTTATAGGTGCAAAATTACGTGCCGCACGGCCGTTCTTTTACGTATGTGCCATTTGACAAAAGCTCCTTTTTTAAATTTCTGCTTTTGCAGAGTAAGGCAAAAGTTTCGAAAGTTTTTAAAAAATTATTTTGACGTAAAACTTTCTTTCTGCTATGCAAATCTAAATTTCTGACACCAGATTGATGTTCAGTATGTTCTATTTTACTTTTAAAGCGCTATTAAAATTTATATGTCACAGTCAATTCAATTTACTCTCGAGACAACAAATGTTCAAACTTAAGTTTTGAGAGCTCAAATGTTCTTGTTCGAAAAGAATGTAAAATTGACAGCGACATTGATTCTTCCCTCTTACGAGGGCATCGAAAAAAAGAGCTTGCGCTTCTATTGAAAGAATATGGTGTATTGATTTTCAACTTTTTACCGAATCAAGCTGTAGATCGGGAGCATGTAAATATCTCGGCGTATGTTATCATCACACTTTTGTAATAATTTGCGTCTTATGTGTCTAAAGGATACACCTTAAAATTTTAGTATTATTTCATTAAACAACCAAAAAATAAACACAAATCTGTACTTTTGGGTTATTTAAGAGGGCATTTGATTAAGTGCAGCGCGGTTAGCTAGTCATTTAAAGGACATGGTTTTGCGCGCAGTGGTTGTCCCCCCATTCAAAATTGACTCTGCTTCGAAATCAAACCCTCAAAGTTGAGGGGGGGGCTACTATTAGAGTAAATACGGTATTCCCCAAAAAGCTTCGGACCGGTCTTCTTCCAACGCTATTTGGTTCAGACTAAATTCAAATTCCGCATAAAAATTTAAAATGAGTGATTTGAAAGTGTGGATAAATTCGTGTGTGGATCAATTCGAATACCGATACATGGTCACGCCGTGGACTACCACATGGTACGACTTTCTCATACCACTACTCCATACTACCACCTGGATCCCTGAAAAGGAGAGAATAAATAAAAATATAAAGATGGGTGGAGAAACAATGCAACAAAAAGCGCCAATTTCGAAATGTTTTTTTATTTTGAGGTGAATTGTCCGGTGAGGTGAATTGTCCGGTGTACCGTCACAAACACTTTTTTAATTTAGGTGTGTGGGCTTATTGGCATAATATTTTTAGTTTGCCAAAAAGCTCGAAAATGCCACCAAAAGATCTTTTTACCACAAAAACTTAAACTTAAATATTTCAAAGTTTTTGTTGTAACTTATCTTAATTTTTTCAGTATCGTGTAGCCCAGAGTCTCAGCTTCCAACAAGCTATCAGCTGACCAAATAATGTTTCAAAAGTTGGAGGAAAAGGTCTTTGAATTGGCAAATTTATCTGAAAATTTGGTCCATTTGAAGACTTTTTCCTCCAATTTTTGAAACCTGAATTTAGAAATCCGAGATCTTGAATCATACAATACTGAAAAATAAAACCAAATAATACAAAAGTTTAAGGCAAAAAGTCGATTTAATAGAATTTTCATTTTTGTGGCACAAAAGATCTTTGTGGCATTTTCTTTTTGGCTACCAAACCAATATAATCGGTTTTAATGATTGATCCCGATGGTGTGTGTTGTTTTTTAAATTTAACGGAGTAACGAAAACTTCTAAAACAAAAAAAGTTGTCATTTCTGTTTTGAATTCTATACTTTTCAATCAGTCGGGGGTAGGGGAAAGTGATGCAAGGGTAGCAGGAATTGATATTTAAAACAAATGATCTTGTATCTGTTAGTCAAATGCGCATTTCAGATAACCACAAAAAATCACCTTTAAATGACCTTCCGAGTCAAAACGAACATTGAATTCGTTTATTTCCATAAAGTAAAATTTTTCTAGCTGGATTTTTTTCAAGGCCAAGATAAACTCTGAAGCATATCTTTTGATTTCTGTTTCAAAAAATCCTTTTGCAGGTGCATCTTCTCGATAGCTAGTCAAATGAGAAGCCAATCGAAATAATCATTGATCTTGGTACTGTTGTCAAATCAAATGCATGTAAAAATTTTTTCGTCTTTCTAAACATAAAAATACAAATTAAATTGTGCTGAGACTACTTTTTCATAACGTCTTTTCAAATTTTCATACGAAGGCACAGTATGTGAACAGTTACACGATGCTTCACGTTCGTGTCAGTCGGAAGTGGAGGTTCACCTCCATTGGAGTAGTCGGATGCGGAAGCATGTTTAGCTTCACATTTAGTACAATTCTGAATTTTTGGCGACAAAGACTTTTCTACTTTAGAAATTTGTCACGCGAAATTTTCCATTATAATAGAAAATCTCGGCTAGACTTTGTCGCGCGCGACACTTTCAACTATTTCAGAACTTCTCAGCTTTATTTTCCAGGTGTTGTCAATATCGGGTTTTTTAATTGCGGGAAGTCACTGTTGTCAACTATCCCAGGTACGGGTACTTATATTGGTAAATCCAGGTGCTGGTATCAATGCCTAGGCACCAAATAATAGTACTGCGGTAACAGTTGTTCATGAGTGGACAATTAAGGTTGTTATTTCGAATTCAAGGTTGTTGTTATTTGACCGGTAAATTATGAGTCAGAATAAAGATTTTGACCGGACTTTTAAAAATTTGTCAAATCTTTTGGGTTTGTATGCCAAATGGGTAGTATATGTCAGGTGAGTGGGTGGGTAGGTAGTGTCGGAAAGTGGTTCAGGTATAACAGGAATGGAATTATTCGATGTTGTACCCAGGTGGAGCTACCCACGTGTTACCCACAGCTACCCACTACCCACATTTTACCAAAATCTACCGAAAACCATTTTCATTGATTTGATCTTCAAACGTTTTTTTTCATAAAAGTTTTTACCACCAAAATGAGCCAAATCTGGCAATCATTCTAAGTATGAAAGCTTTCGGAAAAATAAATAAATATTTCTCAACTTTCTGATTGTTTCGGTAGACTATTTTGGGGAAGTGTGGGGAGCCTACTCGAAACGAGTTAATTAAATCGACGGTGCAAGGAGCTAACCTGACAAAAAATCTTTGATATGTGATTTGCACCGTATTCGTAGGTTAAAAAAAATCAAAAAACAAGTTTTTAGAGTTAAATTTTGCGTCAAAAATTAGTGGTGTCTCTTAAAAGTCACAAACTTACTGAATCAAACATTTCCAGCTTGGCCACAAAAGGGCATTTAGTACATTAGCTTCTCCATATCTTCCTTTACGTCTTTTATGAGGTTGTGTTTAGATCAATCGTCTTGACCACAAAAATTTTGCTTCATTCGTCATTAACTCAACACAGGTTTTCCTCCAAATATATGGTTCAGACCAGCTATTTTCACAAGGTCGTCTATTCGTGAATAACCTTAATCGAATAATTCTGTCTATGAAATTTATAAATTAAAAGTTTTTTAATAATATACTTCTGCTTCTTCTAAATAATACTTTATTCGAAATTTTAACAAAAAAATTTGACAAAACGAGTGGGTTAGGCTGTGATACGCATTCCTCTTTATGGGGGGCACTTATTTTTCAACCTACCGAAAATCAGGAAATTTTCGGCCAAAAGGTTTTCGAGTCTCCAAATTAATTTTTTTGTGTTCATGGGCTAAAATATTGAAAACTATATGCGAATAGACCATGCTCTACAAATAGGCTTTTTTAAATATTCCCATGGAAATATAGAGTTTGCGAATGTCTTTTGTACGATTGAAATTTGGATATAAAGAGATAGATATGCTACCTAAGATTGAAAACAGAAAACCTCAGAGAAACAACATACGCAAAACAAAAACAAAACTAGTAGAGAACACTTAAAGCAATAAACTTGAAAAAGACCTATTTTTTTAAATATGGGTTGAAAAATATAAATGATTACACATTTTTCGGCTGGCCATTGGTTTTTTCAAAGATTCCAATTTAAAAAACTAAGTATTTAAAAATGAGCCGCTAGTGCGATATAATCCACCTAGTACCCCCCCCCCCCCTCTAACAAGCAACCAAAAAATGCTAGTATAAAATAGCCTCCCGTTATGTGAACTTTACCGGGTTCGATGGAAAGAAAACTATAGTAAATATCAAAAAGATCATCAATGTCTTGCTCAGTATCATTTGTCTCTTCAGTAATTTGAGTCTCTAAATTTCGTATATATTTTTGACGAAGAAAAATTATTTTGAACACACTGGAACATCAAGGGCCATATCTTGACAAAGAGATCTTTTATTGTGTCCAAATCAGAGTGTTCTTTATTTTTAAATTAGAGTTTAAAGAGTGTCCCAGATTTCTTGGCACTCTTTGGAGGCTTGAACAAAATTTGAGCAATCTAAAAGTTTTAACGAAATTGATTATAAACATAGCTTAATCATTAAAAACAATTGTTTAATTGTCAATCTTTTTAAGTACATGTATTTTTTTACATAGAAAAAATCATAAAAAAAGTATACTCTAACAGCTTTTGAAAAGAAAAAGGTCATTTTATAACAGAGTTATCGTTCTTTAAAAATATCTCTTGGAACTTTTTCTGAAGCAAAAAAATATTTAGGCGTCAAATGCAGAATAAAAAAGATTTCGTGTTCCCTAAAAATAAAGTACAATATTTTTTAGAGGTAAAGATCGTAAACCTGCTTATATAGCTATATGACTGACCTTACAACTGGGTTACAACGACTGGGTACACATTACGACTGGGCTTACTTATTCAATACTTTTCTTGTACGTATCTATGATCGAGAATTCGTTTTTCTTGCTTTTTTCTGGTTCGGAAACCGTGTTCAGTACGTCCTAACGTACGCTGGCCGATGTTTGCCTAACCTAATCTAAAAAACTTTAGTTTATCTCTTATTTTAAAGCGAGGACTTTAGTTTGAGGATAGAACTCAAAATTATTTTTTCTCAAATTTTTTCAGTTCGGGACATGTTTGAGTGTCCTAATGTACGCTGGCCTACCCTGCGCTAGCTCAAGTATATATGGTAACAAAACTACTGAGATTTCTATAATTAAAAAAGTAAGTGTACCCAGTCGTAGTACCAGTTATAATGTGTATTCAGTTGTTGGTACACCAGATATATTCATTTTCGATCAAGAGTTTTGCTGAATTCATGTCGCAGGTAAGTCTGTGATGTCTAACCCTTTAAGCCTCGTGCGCCTCTGAGGGGCACCTTAGATACAAATCATTTTTTTTGCGAAACTTACGTTCTCACTATTTATGTTATTAATCAGCATTGATTGAGAATAATTTTGCCTAAAGATAATATCAACTTCTTTGCCAGTGTTTGACTTAAATTTTCATTAAAAATTTAAATATTTTCAAAAAACTTTTTTACGTTAAGTTTTAGCATCTCCTTCTTGTCATTCAAACTTGTTGTAAGACTCAAGTCAAAAGAAACGCTTCACCGTTTTCAAGTATTTGAATATTTTCTTGTCTTAAATTGTTGATTGAAAGATTGTTTGATGAAAAAAAATCGACGGAATTGCTAAGTTATGAGCAATCGTCTTTGCAAAAATTTTCTTCTAAACTGTTTGTTTTGTTAATATGCACTGCGAGATTTACAGTCTGTTATGAGAAGTGCTAAATACTAGCGTGATATTTTTCGTATCCTAATTTTTTTGTGTTATTAATACGCCCAGGTCTGACTGTAGGATCAGCTCATTTTGGTGTAGGTTTCATGGAGAATCGAATCTGCTTTTTCAAAAGGTGGTTTGGATTAAGATTTCGACTAATTTCTGAATGGTGTCAAAATGTGACTTGGGTATGCTTAGAAAATCAGTTGATGCTTGAATATTTTATATACACCTGCATAAAATCTATAGCTATCAGAAAGCGTAGGAAATCAGCTTTCTAATGACATATGGTTGTAGGGTTTATGAGGCATGATGTAAAATGTTTGGCAAAAAAACTATTGTGTCATTTTTCGAAAAGGTTTGTTGACTTAAAAGGGCAAAATTAGGTGGGATACAGCTGTTTTTTCAGTCAACCTACATAATATTTAAAAGTGCACTGGAGCTGCACCGAAAACTGCTTCAAAGTATGGCAAAACAAAGTTTAAGCGACTGCTTCAAAAAACAAATATTTGAAAAAGAATTTTAACGAAAAAAAACTTCACCGCTGATTTAACCTGAAATTTCGACACCGGATTCATGTTCAGCATGGTCGATTTGCTTGAACAAGTGCTCTTAGAAAATTAAAATTTGTCGTCAAATTCAAATACCTCGAGACAAAACACATTTAAAACATAGGCTATTTGAAAATTATTGTTTCGAGAGGAATCCTAATTTTGACCATGACTTAAATTTTAACGGCAGTTTTTTTTTCAAGCAGATCGGCCATGCCGAACACGAATCCGGTGTAAGAATTACCGAAAATTTGTTAATTTTTTAAAAACGTTCATTTAACCCTCTAAAAATTTGATTTGCTATACTTTGAAGCATTGTTGGTGCAGTTTTATTCGCTATTTCAAATGGTATATAGGGTTTGCGGAACACACGGCTGTATCCCACCTCATTTTGCACACTCAAGTAAAAAAACTGTTTTGGAAAGATGACACAAATGTTTCTTTGGCTAAACATTTCAAATTTAGCTATTGCAAACCCCCACACATATGTCATTTGAAAGATCATTCCTGCGCTTTTCTAACGAGCGTTTAATATTTTGCATGTATATATAAAATATTTGAGTACGGCTGATTTTCGAACATACCCAAGTCACATTTGACGCCATTCAAAAATCAGTCGAAATCTCAAGCCGGACCGGCTTTTTGCAAACTGTTTGCAGATTCAGATGTTTCATGAAATTTTGCACAAAAGCTGCCTGTATTACAGTCAGGGCAGGACGTGTCAAACGGATTGTCTACTTTACTATACTTTAATCAAAATAAATTACATAATAAAAGCCGACGATCTTGATAATAAAGTCATTTTCCAATTGGCTAAGTGCATGTAAATGTTGTTTACAAGCTGGCTAGCAAAAAAATTCGCTCTTTCAACATCAGCTTGCACGACTTCTCTAGAATATTTTTGGTTTAAGTCAGGTTTGTCAGTAGCTCTCTGCTATATACCATAGAGTGTACACTTTTCAAATCTTTGTTTCTTTGTATCTTTTTTAGATTTCATATTGTCTCTTCTTATTATCTTTTATATTTTTCTTCATTTGGTCTTTAATATATTCTGTCTTTTATGGTTTCCGTCTCTGACTAGATGTAAACGCACTATTAAGATATTCACAGGCATTTGAGAAACTTTTGTGACTCAGTTTTAGCCATGTTTTTCTAAAAAAGTTTGAAAAAATTATAATTTTTGTAGATTTTCAACCAGTTTTGTCTATTATAATTAAGTCTCTATTATCACTCTGAGCCTCATTCGTAACTGTTGGCGTTTCTGAAGCGAATTTCATGTGGAACACGATGGCCTCTCAGATTTTTTATCTAAAGGGGGTTCAAATCGGCCTTTGAAACATGTGACCCATAGACAGGCACTACAAAGTTAGTAAGGGTGTAACTTTTTCCAATTTATTTTGGTCTATTTTCAACACTATAAATAAGACTTACTATGATGAAGATTATGATTGCAACAGGGTGGGCAAAATAAAAAACCGAAAAAAGTTACAGCTATATCTAACTTTGTAGTGCCCGGCCCATGGGTCACATGTTTCAAAGGCGATTCGAACCACGTTTCAGATTTAAAAAATCTGAAAAAGCCACCGTGGCAAAAGTCACGTATCAGGCTCGGAGTGTTAAGAAATGTAATGAATTAAATTTTTTCGCATTTGAAATGCATTTCCTTATCTATCGATTGAGTCGTAAATCATTTTTGTCGGCTAGCAAACTTGTTTATTGAATATACAAAGCAACTGGTAAGCTGCCCTGTATTGTTAAAAATTTAAAAACATACAAACTCTTTAACATATTTGCTGATACTGCCTAGCTCTATATCCAAGTTTAAACTAATGTCTTTTAGTAACTCTTTATGCAAATTTTGACTTTCGACATCTGAAATAAAATAATATTACAACGAAATAATATTCTGCTCAAATTGCAGAGACTCTTTTTCTTTAAATTGCAAAAAGCGTAGTTTATCAAAATAAATAAATATTTTTAACTTGATTTAGAAATTTATTTTTCTTCATATGCATGCGATGCATCACATTTTTCCAGAAAAGCTTGGACCATGTATGACGATAGGGGGCTTTTGCCTGGCCCTCCTGTTGTTTTAGGACGTTTTAGGCAAGAGTAAGCCAGCGTCTATTAGCACATACACCAAACGAGTCTAAAATATGTTTGAGTCCGTTCAAACATAAGCTGGCCTGCTCTTGCCTAAGCATTGACCTAAAAGTCCTAAAAAACAACATGGCCAATTTGAAGCAAATTTTAATTCTAACGCCGGATTCATGTTCAGCATGGATGATTTGCTTGAAAAAACTGCCCTAAAAATTTGAAGCTCACCATCAAATTTCAAATTCCACTCGAGACAAAAAATATTTGAATATCGACTTTTTTAATTTCCAATGATTGTTGTCTTGAACGGAATGTACTTAGCAGTGAGTTTACAATTTCAAGCGCGGTTTCTAGGTAGACCTACACCCTGAACATGAATCCACTGTCAAAGTTAAGGGGTGTACTTTATAGGCTGAGGTTGCACTACAATTTTCTAACTGTTGTTTTATTAAGGATATCATCAATATTAATGATAGATTCATAGTCACCATAGTTAATTTACTTAGAAACCGCGCTTGAAATTGTGAACTCACTTCTAAAAGTACATTCCGTTCAACACAACAAACATTTGAAATTAAAAAATTCGATATTCAATATTTTGTCTCGAGTGGAATTCGAAATTTGATGGTGAGATTCAAATTTTAAGGCAGTTGTTTAAGCAAATCAGCCATGCTGAACATGAATCCGGTGCTAGAATTAAAAATTGCTTCAAATTAGCCAGGGTTGATTGTATACCCTCGTATAAACAATACCCAGGGTATAAAGTATTGACTTATACTTTATAGGTTAATCATTTTTTCTGTGGCAATTTACTTTTTTTTGTAGCAAAAATGTTTTTTTGTGGCAATTTTTTGCTGTAGGTAATTTACTTTTTTTGTGGCAAATTTATTTTTTCTGTAGCAAATTTACTCTTTTTGTAGCAAATCCGATTTTCGTCTGTAGCACATATACTTGAGTTAGGTGTGCTTATTTATTTCTAAAAATTTCAGAAACATATATATATATCTGTTGATACGCTTGATCCGCATACCGTTTTTAGTCTTTTGGACTGAAAACCGATTTTCGAGAAAAGTGAACTGAGAATTTCGGTTTGGTCGGCACCGAAAATTGCAAATTCCTGAAGATCATAGGCAGTTGGCAGAAGATCCCTCTTGTACCGGCTATTTCGGCCACACTTCACAAGAAAAGCCGTTAAGATCCAAAGCGTACGGACTGAAGTGTTGCTCTTCTCAAAGTGGTGGAGCAAAATATGGCTAAGGTTGAAAGAATATCATCATGCATTGTATTGATAGTAAATTCAGTAAGCTTGCGCAATTTCATACTGATCCATCAGAGGATGCTGAGTAATGAAGCAGCCGAGAGTGTGCCAGGTATGTGTGCTAGATTAGACCTAGAGCCCAGCTGCTTTACCAGCAATTAATCCACCTGTCTTTCATGAAGTCCAAGTTTTCATAGACTCAGAATACAAGATTTGAGAATTTAGATGAAAAAATAAGCACACTAACTCAAGTATTGCGCTACGGACTAAAATCGGATTTGCTACACAAAAAAGTAAATTTGCCACAAAAAAAGTAAATTAGCTACAGAAAAAATTTGCCACAAAAAAAACATTTTGCTACAAAAAAAAGTAAATGTGCCACAGAAAAATGATTAACCTACTTATACCAAGGGTATAAAAGTTATACTATTTTTATAGCAAAATAGTATTATTTAGGTATAACTTTCATTTAAAATTATCCCTGTGCAGTACCCTGCTCCTTTGTCACATAGGGCCACATTTTGGATATCGTATTTTCTCTAATACCGACCGGTAATACCGACCGAACAGAAAAAGTTACAAAAGAAGTATTTCTTGATCGGAAGTCGCAAGAGGCTCTGTAATCGGAATTGAAATCAGTGGTGTATAATTGCTCTTTCTTGCCTGGCTCTTGCTCTGGTTCTGATTTTCAGAAATTTTCGCTCTGGCTTTTGCTCTGCCTCAGAGCGAGAGTCAGAGCCGGAGTGTTATACACCAGCGGTTTTCAAATCACTTTCAAACATACTTTCTAATAATAAAAATCAATATAAAAATGTTAGGATAGTCCCAGTGGTTCGCTTTCGCAGCAGTTCCTAGTTTTGTGGATGTTTTGCTAACAAAAAAGTCTTTTTTACGTATAATTTAATGTTTATGGCTGACAAATCTTTCAAAGTTTTAAAATAAGAATAGCAACTCCAGATGCATAAAAACATTTTCTTGTTTAGTAGTCCTTTTTCATGAATTCAGTAGTTCTCTACTATTCCCATTATAGATTTTTTTGAGAAATTTAAATTGACGCCGAATTTTTTACTTGGAGTATTGAAAAAATAAGTCTGTTTTTCCAAAAACTATACAACAGCCACAATTTGCATGAAAGAAGTTTTTTTTCCTTTTGGCATGTATATGTAAAGTAAGTGGGTGGTAAAAAACGTATACAAAAAGCATCGCTAACCAGCTTTATCCCTAACTGACCAGCCACAATCTCGTACCTTAAGTTATAATCCATAAAGACGGGGTATGTAAAGTAGTGGACAAAAAAACCAAAAAGTTCGCGTCTATAAATTACTTACTTTTTCTCTGACACTTTTCATAGATTTAGTGAGCTTGTGTCGAAAGTTAACAATATTTCTTTGACCTTCAAATAATGTCAATCCGGGTATTTCATTAAATGCTTGTGGAAGACTTAGATGTATTAGCAGTAGGATTGAAGACAATATGAAAAGTGTCATTTTATCTAAAAAAAATTCTCAAATGCCTTTAAACTAGGACTCGTATAACAAAATGAAAAAAAAGGACAATAGGCTGAACAAAGACATTTCGACTTTTTAACACGAGAATCCCTGCCGGTAAGACCGGCACATTCTGGTGCAAATTTCACGGAAATTCGAATTTAAAATCGTTTTTTGAAAAAGGCGGTCTGGCTTGACATTTAGACCAATTTCTGAATGATGTCAAATGTGACTTGTGTGTGTTTAGAAAATCAGGTGCTGCTGAAAAGTTTATGTACACATACATCACTTCTATAGCTTTTCAGAAAGCGAAGGAAATTAGCTTTCAATGACATATTGTTGTGAGGCTTATGATGTCTTAAAAATAAGCAGTCGTGTCATTTTTCCGAAACGGTTCTTTTGACTTAAAAAAGCAAAATCAGGTGGGATACAGCTGTGTGTTCAGTGAATCCTACACACCATTTGAAAGAGCAACTAAAACTGCACCAAAAGAAGCTTCGAAATATGAAAAACAGAGTCATCAAAAGGTTGAGCCACCGTTTCAAAAAAAACTAACAAATATTTTGCAAAAGTATTTTTGACGGAAAACTTCATACTCGCTAGGCTAACCTGAACACACACAAGTCACATTTGACACCATTCAGAAATTGGTCGAAATCTCAAGCCAAACCGCCTTTTTCAAAAAATGATTCGTAAATTCGGATTCGAACTCCGTGAAATTTCGCACCAGATTGTCGGTCCACCGGTAGGGATTCTCGTGTTAAGGTCATGATGTGCACTGCCCGTATATGACCCAAAATCATGTTTTTTTCAACGTTTCAGCACTTAGAACGTGTAGAAAACATGTTTTTTGGGCGCGGTCTACCATTTTTTCAGAAAATTTTTGACCAAAATTTGACTTTTTTGTTTTCGGGGGCGCAGGGGCTTGAGAGTTAGAGATGCGCGCACAGACTTACATTAGATATAATTCCGAGCAAGACTCTTGATGAAGAATGCCTGCACGCAGCGCCGGCGGCGCTGCGTGCAGCAGAACTTTTTCATATTTAAAAACAGAATTAAATTTCACTCTTATTATACATAGCCTGCACCAGCCGCCGGCGCTGCACCAGCGCCGGCGCGCCGCCGGCAAAAAAAGACATCTGATGAGCGCCGGCGGCGAAAATTTTAATGACCCGGCGCTTTAGCCGGCGGTGTAAATAAAAAAGCGCTGGCGCCTTTTTTTATTTTCGGCGAGCGTGCAAGTATGCTTGGTACCCGAACGACTATCAATTATCACCGTCAATAAAAAAAATTCAATTTTTTTATCAAAAATTGTTATTAAAAAAAGGTTTTTGGTAAGTCTCTTCTAGTACGAGTCCGAGGATATAGAGAAGATTTTTATGAGCTAAGGTTACTTGGTGAGCGAAATTTCGGACTTATCTACTAATAATAACTATATCTTAGCTCATAAGGCCTATTTGATCTGATCTCAACGTATTCGGATTTAGGACAAGGTTTTGGTAGTAGATGAATTATCAAAACTTTATCATTGAAAAATGACAATTTTTGATGAAAATTTGAAGAAAAAATATCTAGGGTCAGCTATTGATGTTTTACCGTCTGCCAAGGCAAAAGTCGAATTTTGGTCAAAAAAAATTCTAAAAAATGGTTGGTGGTGCCTTAAAAACATGTTTCACACGTTTCAGATGCTAAGACGTTGAAGAACATGATTTTGGGCCATTTACGCCACCTGCTTCCCCCTGTCCGATTTTTTTTTCGATTTTCTGGCTAGCCCCTGGTAGTTCGAGAATTATGTTGAAGTCGGCCTTTTCAGCCGGCCTCAATTAGAGAGTATATTTCATTATATCGAAATAAAAGAAATATGAAAATAGTGAAAAAATATATTATTTGTTTTGAACTTCACACAAGGTGCGATAAAACGCTTGCCACTATTGATTTTTCTATTTTTTATAGAAGTTGTAGAGAAAATATTGATTGCTTTGAGGCCTTGTCACCTTGTCACAGTGTTGTGCATTTCAAATTTTTCTCGTTCTCGTCCTCGTACTTCGTACCTGAAATTTTGTGGGCCTCGTACTTCGTACTCGTCCTCGAACCGACTCTTAAAATTCGCTCGTACTCGTCTTCGTCCTCGTAGTACGAGCCTGAAATCGGCTCGTACTCGTCTTCGTTCTCGTCTTTTTCTCTTCCTTTGTGTTTTCACTCGTACTTCATACTTAAAAGCCAAAAGTAACTTTTTATTTAAAAAATTACACCTTTGCTTAAAGCTTGTATATTTTGAGTTTAATTATAACAGATACCGATTTCCTCAAGTAATTTCAAGATTTGACTTTTCATAAAAAACTACAAAATAGGTGCACTGCAATTTTCTCGCCTACTGTGAAGTGAGATCTCTAAAAGACAAGGATCAAATTTTGGCTTTGCTTGGCAACTATATTTGCCACTGATAAAACAGAGGATCTTCTTTTTTCTTGAGTTAACAATGTCTTTAATATCCATTTGCTTATAAAACTGCTCTTTAAAGGCATTTTCTGTAAAAGTGGACCACTTCGTTAATAGTCTTGGGATGTATACACTTTTGTTCCGTCAATTTTTCGAAATTTGTAATTTTTAGTTTCATTCGAAAGAGGAAAATTTTTGAGTATGTTTTACTTTAGACAGAACGCCAACTTCCATATTTAAATGATGAGATATGGCCATTTTGAAATTTGACCTATGTCGAAGATCTGAATGTGGATGTTTCTATCTTGAGAATACAGCTTTTTCATTTTTATCACAGGATCGCCACACATTTTTACCATCTACGCAAAATCAAGCGGCTTTCTTATGGTAATAATAGTATTTGCATATCGCTCAATTTTTTCTAGAAAAATTGACAATTTACACAAAAATCATATTTTCCAAAACAAAAATTCTCAGCTAAAAACCTATTTTTCACTATCGTAAAGTGCCCGGAACGTTTTTTATCGCATATTCAGAAAGAGACTTATTTTGCACAAGATAAATAAAAAAAATTGAAAAAAGGTTGGCAACAAAAACTTTTCTGTGAGGCGGAAAGTGTGCACACCAAACTTTTGATGTACTTTTTGGCATTTTCATTTTGGGTTATCTATAAAAGCAAATATTTTGAACATCAAAAAAATCTTTAGTTTATCATATCAATGCAAAATTGAGCGATCTCTCTGATAGTATTATTATTCTTGCTTATAATAGAAACAGAAACAAGACAAGATCTTGGCCAAGATTTTGTCTTGTCTTGCCCCAATTTTGACTAAAAAATTGTCTTGGGATCTTGCTTGGTCATTTCTAGAAATCTTGGTCTTGGTCTTGGTTTTATGGTCAATCTTGTATTCTGTTTTTAGGGCTTCATACAAGATTAAAAAATGGCGGGAAAAGACAATTCCGTCCCGCCGCCGTCCCGAATCCGCCTGAACATTTTTCAACAATGTCCTCCCGGTGTCCCGTCTGAAAAAGAATTATTCAAATTTTCGTCCTGTGTCGTCCCAAAAATGTCAAAATTGCATCTCTAATAAAACACACGTCAAACAATATAAAAAGCACAAGATCAAGAACAGGGAAGATAGTGCGTGAATTTAAAAACAGTAGCCACAAGTTTTGCTATAAAATTGCCACCTGTTGAAAATTGTCCAAAAATTGTCAAACAGTCATTTTCGATTAAGGAACCCTCGATTTAACGAAACTCTTGATTTAACGAACTTTTTCAACGCCTATTCTGCCAGTAATTAAAATAAAATGACTAAATTAACTCTTGATTTAACAAAACTCTCGGTTAATTGAACATTTTTTGCCGGTGTCCAAGGGTTCATTAAGTCGAGAGTTGCCTGTATAAATCTTGGTTTTAAGCCAAGATCTGGCAAGATCTTGATTGCCCGTTTTCAAAATCTTGCTCTTGGTCAAAATTTTAGCTAAAAATCTTGTCTTGGAATCTTGCTTGGTCCCACTTTCTGTCTCTACTTATAGGCAAGTTTTTGGTGGAAAAGGCGGCAATTTAACGAAATTAAAGTTTTTAAAAACATCTTTTTAGAGAAAAATATGTTTTACTGTGGGTAAAAAAGCCATCCGACACGTTTTTATTATAGATTTAGAAAAAACACCAAATTTTGGACAAAATAGTTTGAAAAAAGTCAGAAAAAAACAGTGGTTTTGTTTGGAAATATGATTTTTGTGGTAAATGTCAATGTATCTAGAAAATGAGCGATATGCAAATACTATTATTACCATAAGAAAAGCCGCTTGATTTCGCGTTGAATAATATAAAATGTGTGAGGGTCCTGTGATAAAAATGAAAAGCTGTATTCTCAAGTAGAAAACATCCACATTTCAATTTCAGATCTTCGACATAGGTCGAATTTCAAAATGGCCATATCTCGTCATCCAAATAAGAAGTTGGCGTTCCGTCAAAAGTAAACATACTCAAAATTAGTTTTTCTTTTGAATGAGACCAAATTAGAAATTTGAAAAAATTGAGGGAACCAGGAGTGGTCCAGTTTTACAGAAAATGCCTTTTAAAAATTAAGGTCGATAACATTAAAATGGCGTCTGAAAAGTGTGCTGAAAATGCCGTCTTTTTTCTTTCAGTCAAAGGGGTAAATATATAAAAAAAAATTTCAGAGTCTAACCACTATCAGTTAGCCCTGCGACTCTACAAGGGTGAACCAAAAAAAACCCTGAATTTTGACGTCGCCGTTAGGCCTATTCTTATAGTTATTTTTTCGCCAATGATATGTCAATTTGTAGCCCTGCAGATTTTCGAGCGAATGGTGTATTAACATTTCATAATTGCAAAATAGTTATCGATAATTTAACTGAACAAAAACTTTAACCTCGATTTCAAATTGCCGAATTTTCCGTTGCTGTTAAAGTAACCTGTGGTCAAAACGCTGAGTTTTAAAGTGTTGTGACAACATCTTAACACTATTTCGTAGCGCAGCTCAACAGCTACGAAACCCATTGTATAAAAAAAATTGAAAATGAAAATGTTGAGATATTCTTATAAACCGAAAACCGCTTTTCCCCAATTTTGTCGAATTTCAATCATTTTTTACACGTCCGCATCCGCTTCTGCATGCGGATGTATTGTGAGCACGCGTCGCATCCGCAATACTTAGCTTTGCTTAATTTCCAGGTTTAATACCCCTATCGCTGTGCTTAACATTAAAGTAGACAGCCAACAGTGGTTATGAAAGCAGCATGGATTACATTTCAAGACGTACTACATCTTTTCTTTTTGTTGTCCACTTTGTCCACTCTGTTGTCCACTCGTTTTTTTTTGAGTTGTCCACTCTAAAGAGAGGGTTTTATGTTGAAAATGGGATTTTTTTGAGACTCTGTAAATTAAGATTTTAATTTTTTTACACCTGTATGTTTTTTTACAATAGACGAATCATTTTTGAAAATTCACTCTATCAATATCAATAAGATCATAATAAGATCAAAACTTTTTTGAAAAAAATTGCAAGGTCCCAGTCAGCGAGTAACCCGGAACTTCTGGAATTTAAGTTGGAGCTTACACTTTTTATAGAAACCCTAATGGACATAATTATATTCAACTTTATACTCAAATTACTACAATGAGCAGGGCTAAGTTATTACAAATTAATCTATATGACCATGTTTGCAAGAATCAGGAAAAAAGCTTCTATAAGTTTTATACAATACAAACTCATGTAAGCCAGTAGCAAGTGGTGAACAACCTTAAGCAGCCTAAAACCTTAAAATTGTTAACTATTTTTATTACCATTCCAGTCAAACTTCGATTATCCGGCACACCTGGACACAGGCCTTAAGGCACTGGATAACTGGAGTGTCAGTTAACAGAGAATGACCAGTCTCAGCTAAAATGAAGTATATTCAAGGTGCCGGATAACTGAATGTGCCGGATAACTGAAATGTCGGATAAGAAAGTTTGACTGCACAATAAATCCATGCACCGATAATACTCTGCACTGCTAAAATTATGAGACACAAAAAAAATATTTCTCATTTGCTACTTTGTGGATGCGGATACGGATGCGTGCTCACAATACATCCGCGTGTGCGTATGCATTTCCGTACGCACGTGCGTATTGCGGACGTGTTTGCGCAGCACCGTTAGTTTCTATCTGACATATCATTGGTTGCCACTCTTTGCAAAACATGTAGCACAAAAAGTAAAAGCACGAAACAACATTATTTCTCGGCTTACTTCATACTTCAACGTTTTTTTGCTACATTTTGCTAAAATATTGCAAAAAATACCAGCCGTTAGAACTAGGCTGTTAACTAGGCTTTTGACGCCATTCAGAAATTAGTCGTGATGTTTTTTGAAAAACGGTTTGCGGATTCGGATTCTCGGCGCTACCGGAGTATACCCCCCCCCCCCCCAAAATGAAAATTTTTTTTAAAGTGTTTCCAAACATCCTATATCGACTTAAATTGCTCAGAAGCTCAAAAAGGCATTATTTTAAGTTCTAGTCCATAAAAAATTGAGTTTTGGGACCACCCAAACATACCTATTTTGACCGTTTTTGAATGGATTAGGGCATATTTCGGGGTGGGAAAGGACAAAAAAATAGACGAATTTAGTGTAAAAAGGAGATATTGAAACATAGTTTTGTTGACTGGGGCCTACCGTATAAAGAAACTCTGGTATGCATACATTTTTTATGCATCCAGAGTCACTCGAGGTGATTTGGTCTAAGGTAAGTGGGTGTGCGCATCTCAACAGACCACCAACAAGCCCCCTGAGTCCCATTAAGGAGCCCGCAGGGGGCTGAAGAGTTAGTGATGCGCGGCACTCACTACCTTAGACATAATACCGAGCAAGACTCTTGATCAAAAATGCATTTAGAGACTATTTTTCACCCAGCTCCAGTGACCAAAACATGCCAAAAGGCAATGGTCGAAATTTCAAAATGCCAAAATTCAATTTTTTCATGGACTAGAACTTAAAAATAATGCCTTTTGAGCTTCCGAGGCAATTTAAGTCGATATAGGATGTTTGAAAATACTTAAAAAAATTTCATTTGGGGGGGGGGGGGGGGGGATTTACTCCGGTAGCGCGACAATCCGAATCGCAAACCGTTTTTTCAAAAACATTACGACTAATTTCTGAATGGCGTCTGAATGGCGTCAAAGTAAAAGCGCTAATTTAAACCAACCTAAAAATGCCGTGGTTTTTATAGGACGCCCTTGCATTTGACGCGAGATGTTTAGAGGGTAGTTGTTGTATCGAGGGTAGAACTTGCCTTAATTCTTAATCCGCCAGCCAAGTCGGAGATTTGATATAGTTGCCAAAAATCGATTTGGTGCAGCTTTGAGATGGCCTGTATTTTCATTACACCATGTTATAGTCTGTCTTTTCTACTTGTAGAAAAGACAGCTCAGACTCCCGTGCTTTGCATCTTTTGTGTGCCCAATGTTGACACACACATGTGCCCAATCTTCACTATACTCTGTCAAAAAAATTATTTTCGAAACTCTGGGTGGAACTTGTTACTTGGGGGGCCCTTTTTTGGTCGACTGTGAATAGGGTTTTAAATGCCTCCTAAGTAATTTTTATATGCTAAACCGACTAATAAAAGCTGTTTCAAACAATTTCCGTACTAAAAGTTAGGTTTTCAAAAAAATTTTGGTTACCATAAGTTGACCGATTGCCTTGGTCACCAAGCTAAAATATCGGGTATTAAGGTATCCGACGCGTTTTGGTCACTGGAGCTAGGCAAAAAGGTCTCTATATGTATTTTTGATCAAGAGTCTTGCTCGGAATTATGTCTAGGTATGTGAGTGCGCGCATCTCTAACTCTCAAGCCCCCTGCGCCCCGAAGGGGGCCCAGGGGGCTTGGGGCTTGCTTGCTTGGGGTTGAGATGCGCACACCCACATCCTTAGACACAAATCACTCGAAAGTGACTCTGGATGCATAAAACAATGTATGCATACCAGAGTTATTTGCGGTAGCCCCAGCTAACAAAACTATATTCAAAATCCAATCTTTTCGGTATTTTTTGGAGTATCCAGGTACCCTTTTTGGTTTTACTTACCTTGGGGGACCAAGGCAGTTGTCAATCTTCTAGTAACCAATTTTTTTTTGAAAACCTAACTTTTTAGTACGGAAATTGTTTGGAAAACAACCTTTTTAATGTGTTTTAGCGTATAAAAATTACTTAGGAAGACGTCTTAACACTTTTCATAGTTTGACACAAACAGACCCCCCCCCCCCAAGTAAACAAGTGGCCCGGGCGTTCTTTATACAGTTAAGCATAGTGAGAAAAGTGTACAAGAGTACGTTATCTACGACGACGGCAGCATGTAAAGTATAAAGGCAGGGTCCAGGTGTCAAGCCATTGTTAGCAAAAATTGAGTTTTTGCATACCATTGCACCGTATCAATGGTGTTTACTTTATTCTCTGGCACTACATGTGTGTGCACACCCCTTTGTGGCGTTTTAGTTTTTTTTTTTGCGTGCTTTTTTATGCAGCACATTTTTGGTTAGTAATTGTATATTTTTAGAAACTGTTTTAATCTTAAATTTTTGGCAGAATTTAAATTTTTTTAATTTTAGCATTTTTAGAACAGCTTTCGTAAATTTAGAATGTCTCAAATATTTTTTTATTTGACTTTTTTCTTTGATTTTCATGGATCCGATTACTTTTCGAAAAATCTAGCTCAAGGATGAGTCGCCTCTCTCCACTTTGACCAAATCTCACACTGAGAGAGATTTCTCTGCCAGTTTTAGTATTGCTTCAATACAGGGCCCAGAAACGTACTTTTATTTAAGATTTGTCTTTCATTTAACACGGCCAACATCTGTAGAATTTAAAAAAAAAATTGACAAAAAAAATGACTGAAATTTTCTTTTTAATTTTTAGTTCTGAGCTCTGCTATAATAGTTTTGTCTAATTCGCCTCTACTATTAATTATCTCAATTAAAATGCGACAAAACTATGTTCATGCATTTTAAAAGCTCAGTAATCTCATTTTTTATGACTTTGCATGTCTTTTTGAATTTCAAGAATAAGTATATCAACTACACAATGAGCTAGCCAACTGTGGTTTAGAAAAAGTGAAGGGTCGAACTAGTCGGACAGTCTCGCAACTCAGTGGGTTTCTGAGTAAATTTCGCATGGAATTTTGATTCAAACCTCAATTTATAGCCAATTTTGTAAGAAAGTCGGTGTTTGATGTTTAAATGAAACCAGTACGTAAATTCTCAAAGATGTTGCAGATCACAATCAATGAATTACTGAGCTTTAAAACTTTTGAAATTGCGCCAAAACGCAAAGGGGGACCAACGGCAAAAACGAACGACTTTTGAGACAACCTAATATTTTTTCGAATTCTAAAACCGGTTTTCTGGCACTGTTTCGGGCATGCTGAAGAATGGTTTGATAGTGGTAAAATGCGTTTAGGGGATATTTTTTTTTACTTTTGGTAAAATCGAGTTTTGGTATAATCATTATCTCTCAATAGTCACCTACAAAACCTTATTTACTATCATCAAACCATCTTATCACACAGCAACATAAAACTAGTACTTAAGTAGCTGCCAGAAGTAAGCGAGGATTGCGAACTAGTACTAAGTACTACTGGCCTTTATGAGTCTTAAAAGGGGCATGCCCACGCCAATAAGTTTCATTTCAAATGTTTGAATTCGCGGCACCAGTTTTTTCAGATGAAGACAAAATAAAATTTGAATTTGTTTCTCATTTCAAACGTTCTTATCGTGTTCTCTAGTCGTCTCACAGTTTGCGATCTTTTTTTTCCGTAACACTTATATCTTGTTCAGCAATAACCTCAATTTTAGGGGACAAAACGAGTCTCGGTTTGTAATTTTTGGTTCTCATCTTGAAATATTGGATTTTACTTTCTTGCAGAGCTTATACGATTCAATGGTCAATAACTCGCTTCTTAGGTCAAGCAATTTTTTCGTCTCAGTTATTCGTCCAAATGCCATTCCGTGACACTAATTGTAATTTTATAAGTCCGTTAATTTTCAACCAAACATAAACGGATCCCATTTGCCATAGGATGGAAGGTGTAACGACAAAGCTCTACCGGACAAAGTTCTACCGTGATATAATCCTACCGCCATTTTTTTGATCATTGTATATAGGTTGTGCCTGTGTACACATTCATACCTACATAGTGACCACGATAAAACATTTCGGAAATTATTTTCTCGCTTGATAACATCATGTGTATAGTCTCCCGAGAGGTACTGGCAAATTACCCTGCTTATATAAGGTAAGCCACCTAGCGAGTACTCTACCACGCTTTAATCGCACCCAATTTACTTACATCTCAGCTCGCTAATCTATTCATATTTTCGCTATCCCAAAGGTCGTTTTTGGATTTTTAGGCTTCTGCCTTCGAACTCCATTTTACCATGTTAAAAGATTAAAGTACCTCAGCCCTTTTGATGATTGTCTTAGGCTTTTGAAAAACGGAATACCGATACGAAAACGCAACAAACTACTTTATAAATGGAAAAGTGTGAGAAAAACATAGCCAAGTGTTTGAATTTTCCGAACCGCCCTAAGAACCTCACCCCCCGAAGGGATAAACTTACTTGCACTTTTTGAATTTGTGAGTTTCTTGGAGAGAAAATTAGTTTTCATAGCTGACTCACGCAGCGCTATGAAACCGCTTACATAACACTCACAAAAACTCAAATCCGTGAAGAAATCGCCTTGTAATTTTTAACTGAGCCAATGTGACTCCATCCACCGATAAAACCATAGATAGTGACATAATCTCAGAAAACATGAGTTCCACAGAGACTACAAGCATATTTCATTTCCACACACATTGACAAACACATGAATAACACAAATGAGACTGCAACTTCGATTCTGTTCTGGATTCTTAACGACGAGCAGCGCCCTTCTAGCTCAACTGGAATGCTCAGGCCTAAAAATACGGACGTGCTTCATGTTCACTCACCCAAGCTAAGATGACTTACGTAATGCTCGATCATTTCTTAGTCTCCTGGTCAAGCGGCGAGTGACGGATGGGAGAGGGACTCAGATAAGAAATCTCGGGCATGTAGTTGTCGCGACGCTCACGTTCCTCTTCCTGCAGCTTAATGGAGATGCCACGAACTGGCCCCTTCTCGATACGCTTCATCAAATGGGTGGGTGAACCTAAATAGAGTGGTTGTGACTAGAAAGCAGGATTTAGGAAGCACTATGAAGCAGAACAAAATTTCGGCACAGCTTTTACAAAATTATGGTAGTGGATAGAAAGCGAAATTGTCACACTTGAAACACAAATCAAGAAACATACCCAGCAATTCGATTTCTCATCTTTTTGCCCGGGATCTACTGCTATTTCTGAAAGATATAAGGTCAAATATGTGTTAAAACTTGTCTTGGTACGAACTCGGCCAACCATTTGTCTAGCGCGTGAGATTTTGAATTTGCAGATCAGCGAAATAAACTGAAAACAATACAAATACTACTCTTACCGCAGCATCCAAGCCAAACAAGCATTTGAACAAGAACGTGCCAACGACCAATTTTATACTGAAAAGGGTAACAAGAAGGGCGATAAAGAAACATGTCGCACAGTTAGCGCTCAGCTACAAATGGCACGAAGGAATAATTTTTGGAAATTTTAAAAAGCAGTTATGGCCATTTCCGAGTGAGGATTGCTGAATTTACAGTCCACCTTGTGTGCAAGGCCTGAGACGACTAGAAGCATACCATAAAATTTGAAATGAGAAAAAAATTCAAATTTATTTTGTCTTCATCTGAAAAATTTTTCATGTTTACTGTGTTTGCCATCATCAGATTCGGGATTTTAGATAAAATTTGGGAAATCTCTTGGCCCCACTTACATTTTACAATTTTTCGAATTCCCGCCAAATTTTTTCGTTTGCATTTTTCTTTTTTTGACCTGAATAAGACCTTGCAATCATCTGCTATGACTGCAAAGCTTTATTGAAGTCAATATTTGAGTTAAAAAAATAGAAACATTTAAACTCAAAACTTTTACAGGAATTCAAAAAAATTTGAATTGTAAGGGGGACAAAACAATTTCGCCTTTTTTTTCAACATTCAAATCTGATAATGAAAAACACTATGAACATAAAAAAACATTATTAGTCAAATATTTTCAGGGGGTCCCAACCACGCAGCTGATCCAATTGTTTCACGGTTCACAAAGGATAATAAATTGCAATACGTTGCCATCAGAGAGCAGACAATGGTTACATTTAAGATTTTTGAATATTATTAAACCTTAGAAATATACTTGATGGTTTAGGACTGTGGCTCTTCCGGAGGTATGCGAGACAATGGAGAACAAGACGCTTGCATCACAGCTATACGAGAATTTTTGGAAGAAGTTCTGAGCATGCCCGATGATGATGACCACGAAGAAGCGTCTGAGCCCAAAAAAGAAAAAACTAAAGAAGAGCTGGCAGTCATAGAAAAGCTAAAACCACTCTGGGAAAATGGCACACTTATCTATCAGGGCTATGTGAAGGACCACAGAAAATACAGACAACGCTTGGATGGAGACAACTGTATTTTGTTTACAATGTTATAGAGATATATTAAATCGGGTTCAGGCTTACAATTTCACGACAAAGATGGCTTGCTAGACAATATCAAATTCAAGGTGTTTATTTTTTACACGACCAAATTTCAAATTAAAAAATTACCGTCAAATTCGGATTTTGTCTAATCAAATTAATTTTTGAGGTGAATTTTAAAATTTGCGAGACTTGCATACTTGAATTTGAAGTGGTAAAATCAATTTGAGGAGGGATTCACATAGAAAATTATATCGAAGTTTGAACAATGATTTTTGAGCAGGCTGTTTGATTGAAACCAGTTTCTATCAACAGTATGCTTATATAATTAACTATCTACAATTAAATGATACAACAATTACCGTATAAACTCATTTAATCCTCCATAAGAATTGTTTTCAATTCCCGAAAAATTTGAAATTTTAAATCAAAAAATGGTCTTAACTCTAATCCTAGTCAAGAAAATGGGGGTAGGGGATTATTAGAGAGTGGGGATTAATAAAGGTTATACGGTATCCATACCGTATTTTCCGTAATTTAGCCCCGGGGCTTAATTTTTGCATGCCCAAAAATCTTGAAATTGTAAATCAAAAATGGTCCTAACTCTGAAGTTCTAGTCAAGAAAAGAAGAGTGGGGCCAGGGAACTGCAAAAAGTGCTAAATTTAGCACCGTTTTAGCACCAAAAAACAGTGCTAAAATAGTGCTAAAGAAAACCACAAATTACTCTCGTTTGCTTTAGATCAAGTCTTGGATAAAAAACCAATAAATATTCTACTATTAGTCAGCTACAAAATTAGCTATCGTACATTAAATTTGGTAGTACAGAGTAAAAGATATGATGGTACAAAATCACACAAAAAAATAGTGCTCAAAAGGTGCTAAAATCCATTTTAGCACCTTTTTTTGTTCGTAATCTGAATCCTCATATATTTTACTCTATACTACCAAATTCAATGTACGATATCTCGACTAACAGTAGAATATTTGTTAGTTTTTATTCAAGACTTGATCTAAAGCAAAAAAGAGTAATTTATGGTTTTTCTTTGGCACTTTTTTTTGGTGCTAAAACGGTGGTAAATTCAGCACTTTTTGCAGTTCCTGGGTGGGGCTAAATTAGAGGAAATACGGTATTTAACTTTTAAAAATCGTACCTTGTTATAACATGTAATGCAACTCTCGATGTAAGGCCGATGCAGAATAAAGTAGGCTACATGTTAAGTCATATTTTTCGTCACATACGTACTGTAATATGTGGCCATCGGAACTCCGTAAAAGATTGACAAAGGAAATTAAAACAATGATTTGAATTTTATTTTCACGTGAACTATTTAGGCTGGATCTGACGCTAAGACAGTTGGATGTAATACTTCTTTTTTGATCTCTCACAAATCATAATATTTTTGTGCATTTTCAGGGGTGACAGTTGAAGAAGGGATGCCAGTAGAATTGTTAGACGATAATGGTTTGCCAAAAGTGGAGAAAAACATCAACATTTTTCCAGCACATATCAAGTTGATCAAACTATTTGCTGAAAAACATGGCATCAAAACTGACTTCCTTGAAAATGTGGACTAGATATATGACAATTTTGATGATTTTTCAAAAGAAAAGATACATCTGTAACCAGTTGTTGAAAAAAAAAACTTTTGAATAAACGTATTCGGAATACAGTTGAAAATCGTAGTTATAATTTTCGGACGAGAATTAAATGTGGCTTTTTTTTTTTGGCTGAAAAGTGCCTTGATTTTTTAGTCACAGCAGCAAGTATACTAGCAATTTTGTTCAAAGTGATAACATCATCACGTAGTCCTGCTCTTCTGGTTTCTAACAGCGTATTGCTTGTTGCATCATCTTCGAAAAAACTAGCAGAGACGCTTCGAAATATGAAGCAACTCGGAAAATAATTTGATTTAAGCTTTCACTTTTTTGTGCTTAATCTTAAAAAGAATCTTCAACCAAACAATACGCCGTTAGGAACCAGAAGAGTATGGCTACATGATGGTGTTGACACTATCTGAAAATCACTAGTATAGATGCTGCTGTGACTAAAAGAAAAAAAACAGCGCAGTTTTTATCCAGAACTAGGCAGATATAAGATTTATCCATAATTTTTTCATTTTTTTTGCGCACCCTGTATAATCTAGGATTGTGAAATGGCAATTTGCGAGGCAAATTGCCAGATTTCGACAAAGCATTTGCCAAGCGCCTTCGAAAATTTCAAAATCTTTTGAGCAATTATCAGCGCGAATTCGAAATCTTGATTTAAATTTTTCGAATTGGGCCCACTTTTTGATGAAATCAATTAATTTGAAGAGCTGACTGTCAGCTGCTCAGAGATTTTTAGTTCCACTTTTGTGATGTCAAGTTCCCGAGCACAAAATGCTAATACGCTCTGAATGCAGTTGGCTCTACGGATGCGGTTACATGGTGGAAAGCTTTCTTCTTGCAGACGCTCCTCTTCACAGTCGTCTAAATGCTCCATAAGGGCCGACTGAAGGTGCCGACTGCCAACTGAAAAAAACTGGTCAATTAGAGGCGGAATTCACTGAAACAAAGCTCTTTATCTGTATCTCGAGTACCGTATTTTCTCTATTGATGCACCGGGTTCATTATTTTTCAACCTCCGAAAAATCTCAAAATTGTCAATCAAAAATGGACTTAACTCTAAAATCCTAGTCCAAAATAGGAGGGGGGTTCATTATTAGAGAGGTTCCTTAATAGAGAAAATACGGTAATTAAATTTTATGATTGATTTCAGCATGAAAGTGGACACTGCTTTGCAATTGACTTCAATCAAGCACAACTCATACTGGAGTATGCATATTTCTTAAGAAAGCGGCGCATGGAGCAGCCGTAGAATATTTGCAAGAAAAAAAAACGAATCAAATATCGGAAAAAAATGTTCTTATTGATGAAGATTCTGGCCCCATAAACAGCCCACCCATATAATGGCTTTTCGATGGTACAGCCCACCGATATAAGAGCTTTTCGATATAACGGCCCACCATATATTGGCTTTTCGATATAATAACTTTTCGATACAACCCCACCTTATGGCCATAGTGACTGCGATAAGCGAAAACTTTAGACGACCGGTAAACGACCGGGGCTTTAACCGAAGGCTGAAAAAATTGATCGAAAAGAGAAGATACTGAAGGCAAAAGCAATAAATATTGGCTATACTATAGAATGCCCCCCCCAGCTAGCGAAAAATTTACTTTTCCTGAAGGGGAAAGGACCCGTCCCATTTTGATTCTCGTGCTCTGAATAGGCACGGAAACACTTTGGGTTTCTCTGAAAAAAATCGAAAAAAAATTTTTTTCGATTTGACTTGGTCCCCCAAGGTAAAAATTTAGGAAAATTCAAAAAAAATATTTTTTTGAATTCCCGCCAAAACATTTTTTAAGGGATTTTAGGGCTGTATTGGAGGGAAGGGACTAAAGAAGGCCACTAAAGCACACAGAGCCCAACTACACGAAGATGTTTAACATAGTTTTGGACATACTGGGGCCTACCGCATAAATAAACTCTGGTATGCATGCTTTTTCATGCATCCAGAGTCACTTTCGAGTGATTTGTGTCTAAGTAATGTGGGTGTGCGCATCTCAACTCCAAGCCCCCAAGCCCCCTGCGCCCCGAAGGGGGCGCAGGGGGCTTGAGAGTTAGAGATGCGCGCACACACTTACTTAGACATGATTCCGAGAAGTACTCTTGACCATAAAATGCATATAGAGTCTCTTTTTGCAACGGCCCAGTTGAAAAACATAGCAGGACATCCGAAATAGTCCAGAATTCACTTTTTTATAATTTTGACATGAAAGTGGCCCCTTTTTTTCCCTTCCCCTCCCAATACAGCCCTAATTCCCTTTAAAAATGTTTTGGCGGGAATTCAAAAAAATTTTTTTTTGATTTTCTTAAATTTTTTACCTTTTTTTGGGGGACCAAGGCAAATCGAAAAAAATTTTTTTTTCGATTTTTCGGAAACCAAAGTGTTCCGTGCCTATTCAGAGCACGAGAATCAAAATGGGACGGGTCCTTTCCCTTCAGGAAAAGTAAATTTTTCGCTAGCTGGGGGGGGGGCATTCTATAGTGTTACCATAAAATATGACAGCAAAGGCAGAGAAGGAAGCATAAGTGAAAAATGGACGGCGTCCCGTCGCCGTCTTGGTGTATTTCGCGGCCGTCCGAGGCAATGGCTAGAGACAAAAAAATTGAAGTATATGGGTTTTGGATGACTTCATCTCACTTCAAATTACGAAATATAAGACATTTTTCGACCAAAATGCCATACTGGAAACGTTTCCAATCAATTTCTCGGTATTTTTTCAGCTTGAATGCTGCCAGGGCTCTAAAAAATTTTTTTTTGACATCCTACATCCACATCCACATCCGGCAAAAAAATTTTTGACATCCACATCCACATCCGACATCCGGATGTGAAATTTTTGACATCCGAAACATCCGAAAACATCCGAAAAATCATGAAAAATCAATAAAAACATCCGCTGACATCCGATTCAAATTTTTTGACATCCACATCCACATCCGCCGGATGTGGATGTTTTCGGATGTAAACATCCACATCCGGATGTATCTTCCGGATGTTTTTAAGCCCTGAATGCTGCTCAATCACTGAAAGATTGTGAAAAAATAAAGTTCACACTCAGAGGGGTTCGAACAAGCAACCTGTAAGAGTGGTTTGATTCAAATTTTAACGATTTCCATGCGGGACCAGGTGCGAAAAGTATATATTCCCCTCTTGAATTTTTTCTGGAAGAAAACCACATACAAGTTGATTTGACATCCTAAAATACCGTTTTTACTCTATTAATGAACCCCTCTCTAAATAATGACCCCCCTCGATTTTTTTACTAGGATTTCAGAGTTAGGGCTATTTTCGATTTACAATTTCAACATTTTTGAAGGTTAAAAAAATAATGAACCCGGTGCATTCATAGAGAAATACGGTAGTTACCAATTTGCATTAGTGAATGAAATAATAATAATGCTGATTTTAATGCTGATACAAACAGAGTATTTTATTAACATATAGGACCATGGTTTTTGGCGCAGTGGCATGTGCAAAAATTTGAATTGGCGGGGGACACTTCTCTTTCGTCTACCAGTGTACTCTTTCGAGTCATTCGAAACAACTCGAAAGAGTAAACTGATAGACGAAAGAGAATTGTCCCCGCCAATTCAAAATTTCGTAGATGCCATTGCGCGCAAAAAATCATGGTCTTGAACAAACCATTACAACAATTTGAACATTCAAGAGTCATGAAAATAAAAATGTAAGACTTTTTAGAAATTTCTGATTTTTTCTTTTGGTCACAAAATGCGTTTTTCAAAAAAAGTCTTTTTACACATTGACTTGGAATTAAAACACAACATTCACAAACACACGATTTTTGCTTAGGTCTCTACTGTTGTCTTCGCTTTGTCAATAAAACAGGTCATATACAAACCAAGAGTCAAACTAAAGGAAACCAAGCGAAATTCATGTTTTCGCCATCACATACCAAAAAATTGTCTTTTCATTCTGAAAAAAAAATTTCATATTTTTATTTGCGCTCAGTATTTTCACATGTTTTTTGATTTGTTGAACACGAAAAACACAGGAATGGGATTTTCTGCAATATTATTTGCAGAATTTTTGTTTTTTTGGACTAATTTTCGGATTCCTTGGTCTCCATTTTTGACTATTCGGAATCTAACGAAATTCAGCTCGGGGGACAAGGCATCCAAAAAATATTTTTTTTGTGGTCAATCTCAGAGATGGATATTGAGATATTTTTCGTGTTCAGTCAATCGAAAAACGCGAAAAAATTCTGAGAGCAAAATAAACATTTAAAGGGGTTCAGACTTTGCAGTTCAGGCGGTTCTCTTGTGAGTCAGTCAAAAAGTATATGCCTTAAACCAAAGCTCCGAAATTCTTGAAACAACCTGTACCTTAAAAGCTGCTGATCGTTCGAAACAAGTCATACTAACAGGGAAGTCATGCTGGTGTCGTCGCAATCAGGAAAAACTGTTATTTCAGATTGATAGAGCAAGAAAAAATTTGACTTGGAGATCCAAATTTCGCCTAGGCTCCATTTTTTAAGGTAACTAAGCGTTTGAAAGTGAAAAGTTGAGCATAAACGACATATACTTGAAAATAATCCGATTTCAAATGTGATCGAATAGAAATAAAGTGGGCACACGGTTGGTGCTCAGGAGATGCTCTGAGGTTCGATTCCGACCACTGCTTTTAATTTGTTTTATTTATTTTTTTTTTGTTTTTTTTTCTATGAAATGCTTTTAATGTTTTAAATGTCAAATAGGACAGCAGCTCAAGTGCCCGCCCCCTCCAAAGAGTATTTTTCTCTGAGCTAACTTTTTTCATTTTGCCTAAGCTTTATTTAGCGCGCTACACATTGCTTGAAAAAGAAAACTTAATAAATCGAGGGAACCCAAAACAGTACGCTTAGACGAAAATACTGTTTGAAGGGAGGGGGTATTTGGGTTTTTTACGTTTTTCAAGTAATAAAAATTTTCTTGAGATTTTCGACCCTACCGGAGTATACACCCCCCCCCCCCCCCAACTGAAATTTTTTTTAAAGTGTTTCCAAACACCCTATATCGACCTGAATCACCTCAGGAGTTAAAAAAAACTCATTATTTTTGAGTTCTGGTTAATAAAAACTGAGTTTTGACATTTTTAAATTTCGACTATTTGCCTGTTTGGCATGTTTGGTCACTGGAGCTGGGCAAATATAGTCTCTAAATGCATTTTTGTTTAAGAGTATTGCTCGGTATTATGTCTAAGGTAAGTGAGTGCGCGCATCTCTAACCAATCAAGCCCCTGCGCCCCAAGGGACTTGGGGCTTGAGTTGAGATGCGCACACCCACATACCTCAGACGCAAATCACTCGAAAGTGACTCTGAGCATGAAAAAGCATGCAGACCAGAGTTTTTTTAATGCGGTAGGCCCCAGTCAACAAAATTTTGTTCAACATCTTTTTTTTACACTAAATTGGTCTATTTTTGTCCTTTCCCACCCTAATAGGCCCTAAATTCCTTCAAAAATGGTCAACATATAGTATTTTTGGGTGGTCCCAAAACTCAATTTTTTATTGACTAGAACACAAAAAATGTCTTGTCGAGCTTCTGAGGCGATTTTAGGTCGATATAGGTTGGAAATACTTTGAAAAAAATTCATTGGGAAGAGGAGGGGGGAAGAGTTGTTTATACTCTAGTAGTGCCAGATTTTCATTTGTAAAAAATTTGCTCCTGATTTGGCTCCGAGATTTTCATTGCACCATCAGATGTAAGTATATATCGTTTATGCTCAACTTTTCACTTTCAAACGGTTAGTTACCTTAAAAATCGAGCCCGAGGAAAATTGGACCTCTAAGTCAACTAAATTTTTCCATGCTCTATCAATCTGGAATAACAGTTTACGAGGATCGCGATGACACCAACATGTTATCCCTTGTAAGTTTCTTCACATACTTTATACATTACTATCTATATTTTCAAACTTTATTTTGCTTCATGTCCCTTCCTGACTTTTATTTCTTCTTTTGAATTCTTCACAATGTTTTCCTGCAATCTGCTATCCACTTTTCTGTGCGATTTGTAGGAATTGTAGCGAACAAAGTTGGAGAAGGCTTATCAAATTCTGGGATCACTGGTGCTTTCATCTGATGATTGTTTCATTATTTATCAAAATCTATGAAATTTTAAAAAGGAGGGAGCCTGACTATGACCTGGTTGAACTTTGATGATTTTTTTTTTCTTGCAAATTGTTGTAGAGCGTACCGAGTTCCTGACAAATCCGGCTCCCCTGCTCTGAAGGTCTACGCAACCCATAATACACGGGTCACTCAAACTCCTAAAAACAGGTTTTTCTTGACTGACCCATGGGCAGGGGGCCATATGTCCTTTTTTAAAAGATTTGTTTTTTTTTCGGAACGATGTCGCGGCGAACGCGAAGAAAGACCGGCAACAAGTAAAGTACACTGTTTTAAGTCAAGAATTATTTTAAAATTTGGTCTTTTCTGCTTATTATTTTGTAACTCGACTTCCTTGCCGATTTTCAATCTTTGCATACCCCCTTGATTCCTCACTTCCGTTTTAACTTTTTATTTCCGTTAAAGAGGAAACCAAACTGCTTTAAATAGACCCACCAACCTTCCTCCTTCAACCTAAACAAAAGGTCAGTGTCTGCCTGTTTAGCTAACACTCCAGCTTTTTCTATCTCTGCTGCAACCAGCAAGCTAACTGGCCCATCATCTTATCAAAACACCACCAATTAGCCCGCCTTTAATTTCCATATAAATAGTTGGTCTACTGCTTCAAACAGCGAGCTTGCTTGCTTGCACACTTGCCTCACCCATTTGCTTTTTCCAGCTTTTTTGGCAGTTTCCACCCCAGTTTGTTCAAGTTTCGTCTCAGACCGAAAATCCAGTCCACTCCAGTGCTCAGTTTGCTTCTGTAATTTTGATTTTTGATGCTTTTTATTTTGAATTTGTAGCTAATAAAAGGATCACGGCGTTGGGACTTCAATTCGTACCTAAAATTGACACAAGGGAGACAATTCAAACAGGTCCCGCTAATATACTTGTGCTTTACCTGGAGAAATTCTGCCTTTCTCTGGATCTGTTCGCTCACAGTCAATACTAGTTGGTGACCTCGGTCCTCTGGAAACGGAGTAAACTCTCCGGATCAAAAGTCTGCGGATCCGCTAAAATCCGTACAAACGACGAATCTTTTTTATTTTTGAACTTTTAGTCAAATCTTTTTTTCGCTTCAAATAACAATAAGCACTAGATAAAATGCACACAAATTCCTTTTTCTTGCCCGAAATGTCCCTTTTTAAGTTTGAGATAGCATCCTTGCCCATGGGTCATTCCTGAAATTTCAAAGCTCTACAAGAATACGCACATAAAAAAAGTTCGTCTCGAACCTCATCGAACCTCCCCAAGATCACAGTCAGGGTCCCTCCCTTGTTAAACAAACCATTTTGTTGTTCAATCTTTGCCAATCAAACGTTTTTCAAAATAGGCATGATTTTGATGCTCTTGACACCATATTTTCCTAATCTTTTCTTGGGGTCTAAATTAAGCAATTCTGTAACAAGCTTTTTTGCTTGATCTGACACTTTACGCCAGTGAAATCCAGTGGACTCTGTAATTTTCATACAAAATTATTGTATTGTGCATACAACAAAAAAAGTCGTACATCATTTGAGACTTTAGGTGGTTTTCCTGTGAGTATCTGATATGTTATTGCTCCCAGTGCCCACCAGTTTGCTTTTTTTGATTATTCTAAAATTAATTTTTCGTAATATAAAATGGTGAAACGCCTACTGTTTGCTTTTAACAGAGGGCTTCCGGGCTTCTATTAAAGAAAAATACGGTATATTTGGCTCTATACGTGTATATGCCGGTGTTTTTTTACACGGAAAATAATTTTTGCCTTGGTGGCTCAAGCTGATTTTTTCCGAAATATTTTTTTCGTAAATGTTAAAAAAATTACAATTTTTTTTACCTAACAAGCATTTTTGAATGTTCCAATTAGTTAACAGAACCGAAGTTTATTTGAAGATTGCAAAGACATCTTTAATTTTTAGGTGAAAATTTCTTTCGTATGGTTTCGCCGGCAGAAACTAGAATCGCTTTAGCCGACTGACGGTGCTTTTGCTTTCAAAAAAGTGGACAGATTCAAACTACCGTATTTTTTCTAATAACTCCCTTGTGAAGTTGGATATTGCTCGAGAAAATCCTAGAGAAAATTTTCCAAAACCGAACGAATTGAGCAAAATCTTTTTTTCCAGTAAGCGAGTATAGTTATTACCGTGTTCTTCTAATTATACACCATGGTGTAAAATTTTTCAACCCTTCCTCGAGGATGGTGTTATAATTAGAGAGTGGTGTAAAATTAGAGAGAATTCGGCACTTAAAAATTCGAAACACTAGTCAGCGAATGGTTAGTTGCTGGATTTATGTTCAGCCTAGTCAATTTCTTCGTGAATTGCGCTTTAAATATAAAGCTCCGATTCTCAGTTCTTCTCAACACAATAATTATCCAGAAAAAAGAATTTTGTCATATTCGAATATTTATTGTCTTGAGCGGAATTAAGAATTTGACAGTGAGTTCAGTATTTAAAGGGAAGTTTTTGAAGCAAAATTGACCACGCTAAATGTGATCCGGTGACGATTCGGTGAATTTTCTTGACAACAACAAAATTATACATCGTAGCCAAGCCGCTGCAACCCCTGTTCGAGCAGGCATCAAAAAAGATTTTGCGCCATTTTTAAACGGTCAAGCTAAATCTAGATTTTGCTCGAGGAAAAACCGCAAAATTTCTCTAGCATTTTTTATTGGTTAACCCACTCCCGGGTTTCCAAGCTTGAAATCGTATTCTTGGCATTGTGTTTTTGACCCACTTCTTAGAGACTATCTCAGGCATTTTAGCACTTGTTTGGTAGCTAATCTTACTGTCTACAAAATTAGGGTTACTTGCTGAGTCCAGTCTGCAAAAATTGGGTTAAAAGACGATGCCAAGGACAAGGTTTTAAAATTGCAGACCCGGGAGTTATTAGAAGAAAGCTATAATTGAAAACACCCCTTTAATATGTGCTGACTCCCTAAAATATGTGCTTACCTCCTCAAATTTAAAATTTTCAGTAAATTTTGCAGTAATTTGAATTTTTTAGTCAGAAATATGTTTAACTGATCAAATCCCACCCCAGAGTGGTCAGAAGCCCCTGAAACTTAGTTTTTTAGTGGTTTACTAAGGGGGGCATTTTTTGCGAAAAATCGATGGAGCGGATCCGAATTTCAGTCCTATGGGCTTATTCGCTCAGAATTCCACCCTGAACCACTCAAAGCCAGCATAAACCTTTAATTCTGAGCGATTAAGCCATCAGACTGGAATTCTGATTCGGCCAATAGCTTTTTCGCAGAAAATTTTCCCCTTTTGGTAATGTCCCGAAAACCCCCGCAAAATTTACTGAAAATTTTAAATTTGAGGAGGCAAACACATAATTTGAGGGAGTAAACACGGTTGCAGACTGCATTTTTTGAAAGTGTTGTTTCTGTGAGGCAACAGTTGAGAGGCATCATTTACTGTCAGTGAGACCAATCGCATAGCCAAAGAATTAGTTGACTTATATGCTGGCCAGATGCGAAAATAATTACAAGACAAAAAAAACTATGATTATGCTTTGATCTATGATCAAAAACAATTTTTTACAATTACCGTATTTCCTCTAATAGAAGCCTATGGGCTTCTATTTTTCAACCTCTCAAAAATCTTGAAATTGTCAATCAAAAATGACCTTAACTCCGAAACCTTAGTCAAAAATAGGGGGGTGGGCTTCTATTAGAGCATGGGCTTATATTAGAGGAAATACGGTATTTAAAAATCCAGTTAATGGCCAATAAAGTGTGAAGCGAAAGTATTTGTTATTTATGTTGATTGCCATAACATTATTTTGGCTTGTTTTAACAATAAGAACAATTTTAAGTAAGAAAAAATTATTAATTTTTCATTTTTCAAGAAAATAAATTTTTAAGCTATTCAGATGGATAGCTTGAAAATCCACCTGATTTAAAGAATACTTACCTCGGGCATTCGGACCGGGATAAGTTTAATTGCAATTTAGGTCCTAAGAAACCCAACTCTCTACGCAAGATCGATATCCATCTAACCCAGGAAGAAACTACATCAGGTTTGAGTTCGGGTGGGTAAAATCACAGTTTCGGTCACAACAAACCAAATAAGCCACATCATTTCACGAATCATAGAATGGTTTTTCTCAAATTTTAATAAAATTAAAAATTTTCAAGACATTCAAGTGGATATCCACTAGACTATTTGGTACTCAGCTCTGGTTTGGGGGTCTGCATGGGTAAATTTGCAGTTGCAGTACTATTATTTAGGTTTCACACGATTTGCAAAACACTGTTCATGACTAATAAAGTGTGAAGCAGAAGTACATGGTGATCCAACTTTTTACCCATATTTGTTTTGCCCGTAACTTTTTTATATTCATTGAAATTTTTTGTACGACAACTCATTTGAAAGCCCTGTTTCTATAATTTCGTTTACAAAAAAGATTGGCTCAGTTTGATTACTCTGAGCCGAGTTACGGACATTTTTATTTAATTACTGGAAACCGACAAATTTATTCAACAAATCCAACAAAAAATCTGCTCTCTCGATCATGGCTAGCGGCAACTGTCCCATTTCTTCGACGATCTTTTCACGCAGTGCAATAAAAAAGGCCAGAGGCTGATCCGCCTGACTTAACCTGGATGGACTTTTTCTGTTGGGGTTACATAAAAGTTTGGTCTACACGGATGAGCCTCTGGCCTCTTTGATTGCACTGCGTGAAAAGATCGTCGAAGAAATGGGACAGTTGCCGCTAGCCATGATCGAGAGAGCAATGAATGATTTTCGCCGTCGTCTGGAAATTTGCGTTGAAAGGAATGGAAGGAGCGTCGAGACAAGATAAGAAACATTGTTGTTGATTTTTTGTTGAATTGTTGAATAAATTTGTCGTTTCCAGTAATTAAATAAAATGTCCGTAACTCGGCTCAGAGTAATCAAACTGAGTCAATCTTTTGTTTAAACGAAATGGTAGAAACAGGGCTTTCAAATGAGTTGTCGTACAATGAATATAAAAAAAGTTACGGGCAAAACAAGTATGGGTAAAAAGTTGGATCACCCTGTATTTATTACTTGTGCTGATTGCCATAATATAATTTTGACTTGTTTAAACAACAAGAACACAAAAAAGTGGTATAAAAAAGCTAAATTAAAATAAATTTCTGTTAGACTTTTATGTCTAAATAGACTTCACGTCTAAAATAGACGTACGTCTAAATAGACTTTACGTCTAAATAGACTTTACGTCTAAAATAGACGTACGTCTAAATAGACTTTACGTCTAAAATAGACGTACGTCTAAATAGACTTTACGTCTAAATAGACTTTACGTCTAAAATAGACGTACGTCTAAATAGACTTTACGTCTAAAATAGACGTACGTCTAAATAGACTTTACGTCTAAATAGACTTTACGTCTAAAATAGACGTACGTCTAAATAGACTTTACGTCTAAATAGACTTTACGTCTAAAATAGACGTACGTCTAAATAGACTTATTCAAACTAAATAGGCTTTATCTAGACGTGAAATGCGTCTAACAAAAACTAGTTTATATATAAATAGACGCAAAAGCTCATCCCTGGTTGCAGTGACAAATCACTCCCCGTGGGGGGGGGGTGGGTTGTTTTGGATTCTGAACTCAAGCCCTAAACACATTTTTTAAGGGGTAAACACGGATTCTGTTCAAAAATTTGAGTGGGTGAAATAAATTTAAGGGGTGAACACATAATTGAAAGAGTGTTTTCACCTACAGCTTTAGAAGAAATACAGTAAGCAAAAAACAAGAATATTTTCACAAAAAGGCAATTCATGCCGGAAGACGTATCGTTTATATTTTTTCTTTAAAATATGTTCAAAATATAAGTCACATACTTGTTTGTACTCTTTTTCTAGCAGTTCAGGAGCTGTGTATGGTTCAATCAGAGATTTTTTTCAAAATCATCAGAAAATCCTATGTCTATACTGGTTAGCTGAAATAAATTCATTTTGCTACATACTGATTGTTACTGATATAATAGTAGTAGAGCAATTACCAACAAATATCCATCATGCCCCAACCAAAAGTCTCTTAGCATGAATCTTTTTTTCACTATTTTTTTCTGTTGTAACTGGTCTATGGCCATGACTAAATTAGCAGCATAAAATCTGGCTCGTTTTTCAGACATTTGGCCTTTCAATTTCAAAAATTGTTCCAAATCTCCAGTCAGAAACTCGAAAGCCAATCGACCGACGGAGAATTTTTCTTCCTAAACAAACACTAGGATGTATTAGACTTGAAAACCCTGAAATATCTAAGAAATTTTGAAGTTTTACGATTTTTCGCATTTGCAGTGTTTCTTTTTAAGTGGATGTATATCAAAGAAGCGACAAAAGTTTTGGCTTAGGCGTTAGGCAATAATAAAAAAAATATTTTGCAATGTATTCTTCATTAAATGACATTAAAATCCGGCTTTTTAGTAGTGAAGCGCCAGCATTGGCTTTCTGACATATAAATACTTATATTATTTTAACGCTGTTCGTACTCGTACCTCTAAAATTTCTTCTCGTACTTCGTACTCGCAGTGCGTGTTCGAGTACGAGCACCAAACACTACTGGTGATGTCTAACACTACTGGAGATGTCGGCATTTCGACCCATTTCAGGCATTTCGCCCCATTTCAGGCATTTCGACCCATTCTGGAATTTTTAACATTTCTAACCAGACTACCAAAATTGGAAAATTGGCAAAAACCTTCCGAACTTACTAAGAATGCGTGTTTTAGTCTCGCTACAAATGGTGATTGAATTTGACGAAGCGCAGTTACTTCTTTTTCAAATACATCTCTATCACATTTTTTCAAATCTATGAGTTTAATAATGTTGAAGTCTTCAATAAATACAGTCCTGCTATTTTTTGGCTGATTATTTTTCTTTTGCTTAGGTAGCAAGAACCATGTATTTTTCCTTCCGTAAATTTGTTGAGTTAAATCGTAAATATTGAGGGTGTGTCCCTTCACACAACCATACTCTTCTGGACCTCTTTGACCCAAAAACATGTAATGGTAACGAAGCTTGATTGGATCAAACTTCTGAAAATGTCAAAAAAACTTTTTTCTCTGGAAAAAACACAAAAATTACCGTTGTTAGGTCATTAGTAACTGCTGATTTGTTGTTTAATATAAGTTTTGCTGAATAAATTTGAAAAATTGATTTTAAACCTATGAATAATGAAAATTTGTTGTTTTAAAAGGCAGTGTAGTCAATATATGCTAATATTTTTAAACGGCTTACATTTTAGAAAAGAGCGAGAAATCTGGTTTCGAAGATTAATTTAAATTTTCGTCATTAAATGTGAAAACGCGCTACAGTCGACTCTCGTTTTAAGGACACCCCAAAAAGATCGTTAAAAGAGCAAAACCTTGATTTAAGGACAGGCTTTTGCAAAAATCCTTGTCCTTAAAGGGCATGCTCGCCGCCGATGGAATATTTCAAAAGGCGGGTACCAGGTCGATTCAAAAAAAATTATTTTCAAAAACATTTTTGTTGAGTATTTGATGGGGAATAACTAATCAAAAACATTGCAGTGTTTAATAGCATCGGTAGCCTAGTGGTGAAGCGGCGGCCGACTCTGATGGTCGGTCATCGGTTCGATTCCCACTGGAGTTATAATTTTTCTCGACTTTTCCGCAATTTCGTCAAATTATTTCTCGTTTGAATTTTGCTGGTACCCGCCTTTCAAAGTATTCCCGTCGTGGACGAGCATGCTCCTTTAAATCGAACTTTTGCTCTTTTAATGATGAAAATGCATGATTTTCAAAAAATGATCGGCAAAATCGGAATGCTTGCGATATTTCCAAACAGTCTGTCAAAACAAAACTGGTAAATAATTAAAAAAGACGGGCTAAAAAAGTGTCATACCCTAGGTGGGAACGAACTTTTTGGGGTGTCCTTAAATCGAGAGTCGACTGTATATTTTTCAAAGGCATGCAACCATACCTGCACGCTGAGAAAAATCGGCGCCGGGCGCCGACCCAGGCGGCGGGTCTACTAAAAATCGGCGCCGGAAAAAAAGCAAAAACCGGTGATGAAATTTTGTGATTTACATGTGATAAACATAAAAATTAAAAATTTACTATAAGATTAAAAATAACTTGTCTGCAAAAAATCTGAGAAAATTTTGAATTTACTAAAACATTGTCAAGACAGCTGAAATCTTAACATTCAGGCGCCGGCGCCGCAGCTGAAGTGGCGCCGGGCGCCGGCGCTGGCGCCGGCGCCCGGCGCCCGACTGTTAAGATTTTTTAGCCGGCGCCGGCGCCCGTGCAGGTATGCATGCAACTTAGGCTTTTTTCCTGGCTTGTCACTTTCCACGTGGAATTGTTCATCAATAGCTCATCTGGTAGCCCTGAATCGTAGCTACAAGATGGCAATAGCAGAAAAATTCCGAGTAACAAATTCAATTTAGCATGCGCCAACAACTTCTTTATTGAAGCAAAAAGCCTTCTGGCCGCTATTGGAGAGTGGCGGGTTAATAAAGGTCATGAATCAAGTTATTTGTTCTATTCATCATATCTTACTTTCTATATATTTGCCTCGAGGAATTCTATCAATGATAGCTTCTGGGTGTCCAGTCGGCAATCTTCCTCCAGGTAACCATTGCTCATTAACACCCATTTCACTGCCAGAAGGCAATCGCAAGTTTAGTTCTCTAGGATTAGGCACAAATATTTTGCGCAGGTCTTGACCTTCTCCCCATCCAAGCGGCAGGCCTAACGCCAGCTCAATTGAATCAAGGTTACCATCTGCTTCTTTCACTATTTTTTCAAAAACAGAGTTGGGCACAACAAACTGGGTGTTGTCAGGCCATCCTGAAATTTCATTAAAAAAAATTTTTAAGAATATTTTACTCGGTGGTCATTGTTTTTGTAGAATCCCTTTTTGGCATAATTTTTTGAATTCGCGCTTTTTATTCAAGTGTGTTTGAAGTGTAGTGTTTGAACGTCTCCTGTGTAATTTTTATGCGCTAAAAACGATAAAAAAATTTGTTTACTAACAATTTTCGCTCCGAAAAACTAGGTTTTCAAAAAATTTGGTTGTCAAAGGTTATATACTTTAAATATTAGGGTTGGCCTCCCCCTTAAAGACTCTTTTTGCCCAGCTCCAGTGATCGAAACGTCGTAAGATATCGTGATATGAGATATTTAACCTTGAGGGATTAAGGCAATTGGTCAATCTTCAGTAACCAAAATGTTTTTGAAAACCTAATTGCTAATTTGTTGTTGATTGTAAGTTTTGCTAAATAAATTTAAAAAATTGGTTTTAAACCTATGAATAATGAAAATTTGTTCTTTTAAAAAGCAGCGTAGTCAATATATGCTAATATATTTTTAAACGGCATACATTTTAGAAAAGAGCGAAAAATCCGGGTTTGAAGATTAACACGGGAAAAGCCGACTGTAACAATGGACTACCTGTGGTTTTTGAGCCTGCTGAGCACGTATATTACAAAATCGAACCTCCTAGTTTTCCTCAGGGCGTGAGGCGATGCCGGGTCATAAAAAAAATAGTCCGTGACGTGGGAAGGGTCGAAGGTAGAATTTGGTGTTGAGGCGGAGTATGGGGCGCTCGAATTTTTGAAATTCATTTTTGCAAGATTTGCAAGATGGCTTCAATTTTTTAACTTTCAATCAAATTGGCCTTGGAAATCACGTACAAGCTAAATGGCAGCATTAAAAAATCAATGCTACATGACCCGGTGCGCACCGCCTTGGGCGCCCGGCCCAGGGGCATGAGGCAGTACCGCGGCGAAAATTGCCTGCTTACCCATCACTGATAATGACGTATTTTTTTGAATACTACTTTATTATAAATTTTTTATTATTATTATATTTATTACTATGCGCCCGAAAGTGGTGAAATTTTGCCTGGCGTCGGCGGCCGTGCAGTTATGATTGGACGGGGGAAGGGGGGGGGAAGAACTAAAGAAGTACCGAAAAAGAGTGTAAAAGAAGGCTACCATGGAACCTCTACCAATCCACGATGTGGGTTCCACAGTGTATTATTTTTTACAAGACCTCTCAGGCCTCAAAGAAAAAGACGAGGCTGTTTGCGGGTGCTAAATAAGATTTGTCACTCGGAAATGGAAATAATTTTTTATAATTTCTCCAATAATTATTTTGTTTGCGCCATGGTGTAACTGAGAATCAGAACTATCAGATCAGCTATTGATATCAGCTATAAACCATTTTCAGCGTGCCCGAATCAGTCCAGAAAACAGCTTCTCGAACATGAAAATAGTGAAAAAAAAAGTTTTTGGTCCAAGTGGACGACCACTTAGTTTGCTTGGCATTTTGTAAATTTTTGTAAATCGTGTTAAAACAACTTCTAAGTAATTTTTATGTGCTAAAAACGATAAAAAAACTATTTTCTAACAGTTTTGCACATAAAAAAATTTGCCCAACATTTTACTTTTTGCCTTGGGGGACCAAGGCAAATCAATTTTCTGCTCAAATTTTTGTCAAAATTTTTTCCGAAAATTGATTTTTTATGTGGAAAAGTGTTAGAAAACAGTTTTTTTCGTTTTAAGCACATAAAACTTACTTAGGAGTCGTTAAAACATGATTTACAGAAATTTACAAAATTCAACAACCCCATCCCCCCCCCAAGTCAACAAGTACCCATGAATCGAGTTATTTGTTCTATTCACCAAATCTTACTTTCTATATATTTGCCTCGAGGAATTCTATCAATGATAGCTTCTGGATGTTCAGTCGGCAATCTTCCTCCGGGTAACCATTGCTCATTAACACCCATTTCACTGCCAGACGGCAATCGCAAGTTCAGTTCTCTAGGATTAGGCACGAATATTTTGCGCAGGTCTTGACCTTCTCCCCATCCAAGCGGCAGACCTAACACCAGCTCAATTGAATCAAGGTTACCATCTGCTTCTTTTATCATTTTTTCAAAAACCGAGTTGGGCACAACAAACTGGGTATTGTCAGGCCATCCTGAAAAGTTTCCTTGAAAATATTTTAAAGAGAATATTTTACTCGGCGGACATTGTTTTTCTAGAATCCATTTTTGGCATAACTTTTTGAATTCGCAAAAATGATAGTCTGAGCATTTGTGTGGTTACCAACCGATAGAATACTCGAGCCCTATATTTTTCAACCTCCCTCCAGGAAAAATTTATAATATAGGGGGTTTTCGATTCCGAAACGTAAGGTATACATACCAGCTATGGTAATAGAGTGGTTATGGTGATCAGGTTGATTATGGTTAACGTGATCACCATTTACATGATCACTTTCCAAACAGCAGGGGGACCAAGGCACTTTTCAAAAAAAAAACAACAACAGGAGATACCAAGCTAAAAATAGTGCCCCCTAAAGGTCAAATATTTCGACACTTTTTAAAGTGACAACATTATCGGGTAGCCCTTAAATTCCAGCTTCTAACAAGAGTTGATCACAAATAGCAAGATAAAATAAATTATGAAATGAGACAAAACAATTTTATTCGTACTTTTTTTTCACCTATTCACACTAAATTCTGCAAAAAATGTTGGAATTAATTATACCTGGTTAAAGGGCCATGGCCACGTTTTGTTAGAAACCAAGTTGAAAAATCCGTTTAGAAATTCAATGAATAAGAAAAAAATTGAATTCCCGGCCACCACCTATTGATAGCATGCCTCTTCAAAGCCTGATGGTGTTTTACACTTGAGTTCCCGACCGTAGTAAATGGTTTATATCGTTTTGTTTATATTCATATCGTTTTGTTTGTTTAAGTTTCAGAGTCATTGTCAAATTTCGAATTTCGCTCCAGAAAAAAAATATTTGATTTAGGAGCACTTGAACCTGACCAACTAACCTCCTCCCCTCCTCTAATTTGCGAACCAGCCCCCCCCTTTTGTTGGAAAGGGCCAAATCTGGCGCAGCGCTGAAACTTTAGAGATATTTAAAAAAATCTGAAGTTTGACTGTAGAATAAAAAAAACTGGAATATTTCTTGTTTTCGGTGCGTACGCCACTTTTGTGAAATTTTCGGCGTTCTGCCCCGTAATACCTGTAGCCACACAGGTTTTATTTTTAAAGCCATTTTGTAGTTTGTAAGGCATTTTTAAGTTCTGGCCGATTAAATTATTGCATTTGAAACTATTTTTTCCAATCCCGACATAAAAACAAAGTGATAAGAGAAAGAATGTAGCAAGTATCTTCATTTAAAATCTAAATAAATAATTTAAAAAATATTTGGCCGGAGTACACTGGCGTGCCCTGCCAAAATGACCCAAAACCATGTTTTTGCTGTTTTAATTAGAGTAGTTCACGGTCGGTTAACCGACCCGGTCGGTTAACCGACCGACCGGGTATTTGGCCAAAAAAAACCGACCGAAAACCGGGTACAAAAAAACCGGGAAAACCGAAAACCGGGTACAGCAAAATTTCGGTTAATTTACGACAAAAAAAACCCGAAAACCGGGTACAAGCCGGTTAACCGACCGAAAAAAAACTGAAAAACCGTAACCGAAAACCGGGTAGCCAAAATCCCGGTTAACCGAAAACCGGGTAAGGCCCAATTAACCGACCGTGAACTACTCTAGTTTTAATGCTTGAAACGTGTAGAAAACACGTTTTTAAGTGTGGAAAGGCCATTTTTTGAAAAAAAATTGACTATTTTGACTTTTTTTGCCTTGGGCGACCAAAGTAAACCATTTCATATAAAGGTATTTTACTTCGTTTCGGTCACTGGAGCTAGGCAAAAAGAGCTTCTATATGCATTTTATGATGAAGAAACAGACAGGTTTAACCAGACCTCAGGCTTAACCAGGCCTTCGTTTTTTAAGTGGCACAACTGACTGGTTTTTAAAGAACCATCAGTAAAATCGCAATGCTTGCAATATTTGGGACCAGACTGTGAAAACAGAACTGAAATAAGTCTTCAAAAATACAGCTAAAAAAGTGTCGGTTACCCTAGGCGGGAACGAACTTGAGGGGTGGCGTTATGTCGAGGTTCGACTGTATCCTCAAAAGCCACCAACTTAAAACACAAAATGAAGCTACAATTACTTATTCACAAACTGTTTTGGCTAAAAATAAAGCTTTTTAAAGGTATACGATTTTGTCATGCCTTAAAATCTTGTATAGGACATTCAAAGAGATCTAAATGAAAAGTACACAGCTATGGAAGCTAACGAAAGTCAAAGGCAAGATAGTATTGAAAAAAAATGTGTGTATCTTTTTGTGATCTGTAATCCTTGTATCGAACATTTATAGATGCCACAAAAAGTATACAGCTAGAGAAGCAAACAAAAATAAAAGTTAGTGCTGTTGAAAACGTTTGAACCAATGTTCTTTTTGTGATTCTTGAATGTAAATAAGATCACTATTTTTCCTTGCAAAAAAATATGTTGGCAAGATTGTTGAGATATAAAAAAACTAATGTGAGGCTTTAACAAACCCTCGATTTAACGAAAAATCTTATTTAAAAGGGCATGCTCGTCTCCGATGGGAATATTTTTAAAGGCGTGTACAGTCCAACCTCGCTATAGTGGCCCCTAAAAGTTCGTTCCCGCCGACTTTCACAACTGTATAATCTGGTGGAGAAACTCACGCTCTACGAGATGACGCATTTGCGTTATCAAAAACTCAAAAACGATATTGGGTGAAGGGTGAAGTGGTACCATTTTAAAATTGGCGCCAAAAAAAAATCGGATAAACTACACTTTACCGGTAATCCGAAAACGCGCTTATTAGGCTCTAAACTATTTTTATAGCAGCAAAACGCATTTTTAAGTGTGGGAACACACTTTTTTAAAAACGAATTTTTCGGTCTGTCTCGGGGACCGAGGAGAAAAATATTGAAAATATGAAAACAATGTTTTTTAAATTGGTGCCTTTTTGAGTTTTTAAAAAGAATACGGGCTATTTTTTTTTCTCGTTACAGTCGAGTCCCGCTAACCCGGCACCCCAAAAAGTTCGTTCCCGCCTTTGGTCCGACACTTTTTTTAACCCAATTTTCGAAGTATTTTTTCAATTGTGTTTTTACAGTCTGATAGCAAATATCGTGAGGATTCCGATTTTGCCGATCGTTTTTCAAAAACCTAATATTTTTGGCTCTAAAAGACCAAAACCCCGCTAACCCGGCACCCTTTTTAAAAATATGGTGCCGGGTTAGCGGGGTTTTGGTCTTTTAGAGCCAGAAATATTAGGTTTTTGAAAAACGATCGGCAAAATCGGAATCCTCACGATATTTGCTATCAGACTGTAAAAACACAATTGAAAAAATACTTCGAAAATTGGGTTAAAAAGGTGTCGGACCCAAGGCGGGAACGAGCTTTTTGGGGTGCCGGGTTAGCGGGACTCGACTATATTTGTAAAAAAATTACTAAAAAAACTATATAGGGAGGGGAAGCAAATGAAAGTGCCCCACTAATTATAGAGGGCCCCCTAACGAAAAGATTAAGAACATATTTTTGAATACTATGGCCTACCGCATAAATAAATTCTAGTATGCATGCCTTTTGATGCATCCAGAGTCCCTTTCGAGTGATCTGGTGGGGTTCTGCAAGGTCTGCGATTCATAAACAGGTCTACAAAAAATGACTTTTTTGTTTTCTAATAATGAGTTTTTTCGATGTATTCTGAGCTTCTGAGTACAGTCTCTACATAACATAAAACTCCTAATAACATAATCATGGAAACGATTTGGTTGGTCACCCTTAAATTAAGCCAAATAGACTCTCTATATAACATAATTTTACATAACATAAAACTGGCTCTAGGTAAATTCAACCTATACAAATTGAACCTCGGTAAATTGAACCTGAGGTAAATTGAACCTGATAATTTGTCTTGAGACTATTTTTATCAGAACTTTTTTAAATTTTTCCGGCGTATAAAAAGTAACCATCTCAGAAAAGGGAGGAATAACACAAGGATATTAGCTCGACCCCATAGTATGGGCTCGACCTAACACCTAAAAGCATTTTTCTGGTTGCGCTACCCAGGTCTCTCTCATCTAGATAGTGTTACTGGGGTGATAGTTTCGTTGTAGTTTAGTGGTTGAAGTATATATAGATCGCCAAGTGCTGGCAACTAAGTGTCGGTCATCATTTTTACATATAGTCCCTTTCCACTTTTTGGCCAATTGTTGAACTTTCTTTTAGTAGTTCAAAATGGAGATGCTTTTAAGCGAGAAGAAAAAAACCGATGGGTCATATTGAGAAATATCTATACTGGCGAAAAGAGCAAATAGGAAAGCGAACTTACTGGCACTACATCTTTTACAAGCTTGGAGTGGATGAAAAAGTGAATAGCAAATGCCCAGGTATTTTTAAAACCTTATGTATATTTTTTGGTTTTCATGGCATATTCGAATAGGAAGAGCTTCAATTTTCGATGGCATGGTGAAAGTAACGACGTCTCACAATCATTACGCCGACAGAATCAAGGTGGAACTAAATCGAATTCAAGGGGCAGTGCAGAAGCAAGCCAAAGAAATCCTCGGGTCACTGGTCTCTAGTGGTGTTCATTTTCAGATGATAATATGCATAATAGATTTGCTCAGGGGGTGAACACTGTTATGGAAAGATTGGTTTATTATGATTCACTCCTCGGATGTGGCACAGAAAACACAAACCTAGAGGGCTGCCTAATCAAGTAAAATATTTTGGAAGCATTTACTTTGACCAACAATAATTTGGGGAGTTCTTGCAAAAATATGCGATCGAGAATGGCTACGAAGCTTTGGGTCCTGCTAACTGGATAGGAATATGCCCAAAAGTATGCTTTTTATTTCTCGATTGGTTGACAATTTGAAGTTTAAAGTGAATCCCCTGCAAACATTTGATAGTGGAATTCTCATTTGCCATTAATCAAAGTGCTTATCTCGTGGCGAGCAATTTCACTTCACTGAAGCACAGATGGACGGAATTCGGAAAGAAATAAGTAAAGAAATCTTGGGTGGAACACTGTTCTAAATTCGAATAATTGTTTGATGATGATTGTCCTTATGTTTGAATGTTAAGAAGTGGTTTGAATGAAATTTATTTTTGAAAAAATTCGCATTCGGCCGATTAGCCGAACCGGTTGGTTAACCGAAAAACAGGTTTAAAAAGACCGGTTTTCTTAAACCAACCGGTCCAAAAAGCCGACCAAATGAAACCCTAGATACAAGGATTAAAATAATTAGAGAGAGAAAGTAGTTTGGAAACATAATATAAAAATTTTTCCAGGTGGTCATCTTGATTCACCACCTGAACTCGGATATAGATTGAGTGGACCAAAACATTTAACAGGATAAAGGCTTACTGGTCTTATGAAAGTTAGTTTAGGACTGTTATTCCAGAAAAAAATGATGTTTACCAGCATCAGGATTCGAAACTGTGACTTCAGAAATTTAGTGCGCGGAATTACCACGGGTATATTCATTGGACGAGAAATTCACCACGGTGGAATATGCTGCCTCCCTTGAAACACTGTGATCTGGCAACCCAACTGGAAAAAAATCTCATTTGAATAAAAAAAATCCTTTCAAGACAAATTTTAAGGTTCAATTTACCTCAGGTTCAATTTACCTCAGGTTCAATATACCTAGGTTAAATTTGTATAGGTTCAATTTGTATAGGTTCAATTTACCGCCGCCCCATAAAACTTCTTATAACATAAGTTTTTCTCGTGCCCCAGTTTATAGGTCGCCTCTCTATATAGCATAATCTCCAAAAATTTCGAATTAATCGATTAGTAGAACACTCACTCTGGCAGAAATCGTGGCGGACGTCTCAAAACCGGATGCGGTATGTATGTAAATGACCATATTTGTAAAAATTACTAAAAATCCATAAATTTCCGGGATCCTAGACTTTTTGAGAAATTTTGAGGTTTTAGTAAATTTTGCAAATATGATCATTCACAACTCTATGCTCAACATGTAGCCCTTCTCTCTGGCATCAATTCGAGTATTAACTTGTAAATGAGAATATCCATGAAATCTTTTAGAAAACCATATGTAGCAAGATATTTAATTAAAAATGTAATGGCTCATTCACAAACGTTGTCGTTGTCGTTATTGTTAGCGTAAGTCTGTTTGTTGTCTCGATTGGAATTCAAAATATGAGTGATTTCTCAAACTAAAGAGCATTTTATGTGCAAATCGACCATGCTGGACACGAATCTGGTGTCAAAATTTCGGAATTGCGAAGCAAACATACAGAACGGCTCTCTTCAAATTCCACCAAATATTCCACCGCCAAAATTTCCGCCGTCAAATATTCCGTCGCCAAATTACCCCCACCGTTTTCCCAAATGAGTAAAGTATAATTTTAAATAGATACATCCAAAATCTTTTATATTATATCAAAGTTTAACAAAGCAGATTATACAAGAAAAAATACAATTCTACAAGAGATTTACGTGCTTGTGCTATCACATTGTGTTCTAATTGTCTTTGTTGATCACTAAACAAGCAATGATAATATTCTTCTCCAGCTTAAATCTACGATTATCAATCCAGCAGCTAATAGCATCCTGTTAGGAAGATTTGTAAAACAAGCATCAGAATCATCTAAAACATTCTCTGTTTTCACCAAAAGATATAAATAGCAGTGCAAACCCTCAATTACGCCGTGTTCACCAAACATGGAATTATCATTGACCGAGGCTGCAGTTTCCGGCTCTGAGGTGTGAATTATGTACAGCATTGGAGAGGCAGCATCCGGCAAGGCTGTTTGAGGGCTGAAACAAGCAGATAGCATTTTTTCGTACAACTAATTTTGGACCCGAAAAACTTACAAGGATAAAGCGCTGTTTGAATCTGGTCTAACTGTCGTCCTTAAGCGATGATTTTTTGATGAACCTGCAAAAAATTGATTGTTATATGCTACAGTTGAAATTTTTTCATTAGAAAGCTCACCATTAGAAACGTCGAATTTCATTTTCATATTCCTGCAAATAAAATTGGGCTTTGACACAAGAGTACAAAAAAGGAAAGAAACGAACCTAGTCAAACAAAGGCCATTTGACGTGCCGTTTAACCCGAATTGAGTTCCATCAGAGGTTGCTGAAATAATGAAAATTATTTATTATACAGGGTGGGCCAATTTTTTTGGAACACTTTAAACGATCATAACTTTTTTCTCTGATGGAATTTCAAAATTCTGTAAACGCCATTCGACTCAGAATCAAACAACAATTTTTTTGGTGCATGGAGCTCGAAAAAAAAATTTTGGTCAAAATTTTCGAATTTGCCTTGGTCCCCCCCTGTGTTCTAAAAACGGGGCAGGGCGAACTCGTATTCGCAAAACTCGTATTCGGCAAAACTCGTATTTGACAAAACTCGTATTCGCAAACTCGTATTTGACAAAACTCGTATTCGGCAAAACTCGTATTTGACAAAACTCGTATTCGCAAAACTCGCATTCAACAAAACTAGTATTCTACCAAAATTTGCTTGTTTTTATGAGTAAAACACACATTCACAAGGCAACATTCCAATACATATCCGACTAATAAGCGTTATTGTCTTTAAAATCTACTCATACTAACTGTGATTCTGCTTTTACTTTATTTTTCCTCAGGCAACACAACGTGAACACTGGCGATTAAACATAAATTGATAACAACATTGCTTTTCTTTTCTTTTCTAGAATGCGACAACCATTCCATCGGCCCACTCTATTGCTGGCTTCCGACCGGCGATAACCTGTGTGAATTGTTGCACCTGCGCGAGAATTCTCTTGTCGGCCCTGATGCTTTTTGCCTTCCGTGGCTCCACGTGACCGTATCTTCTCCGTGACCCGCAACGAACTGCCAAAAATAAAGATATGGAAATCAAACCGCGTATATCATCAACTCAAATCTTACAAGATACTGAAGACGGTAATCACTGTCATAAGCTTCGCGGAGATGCCTCGCCATCCACCATTCCCCTGGCTTGTTTCCGAGTAATCGCTTGAGCTTCTTGTTGTTCGACTCCATTGTGTTGTTGTCCCTGGCCCGCTTCTCGATAGTCGGCGTGTACATGTCCGCAGTAGAGTAATCAAAGAGAGGAGTGTGCAAAATACCATCTAGATCAAGGATTCCTGTACACATTTAAGGATAAATATGGAGGATATTGAACGATAAAAAAACCAACCGATGAAGTTTGTCTCGATGTATTTCACGTAATGAAGGATAGTCGGAAAAGAGGCCACATTGTCAGCTTCAAACAGCGTTGGCTTAATCCAATCGTGAAAGAGTGAGCTTCTGTAATGTACCGGAGCGTACATAGATGTTAGAAGGAGGCGCACCTAAAACATTTTTTTTGAAATTTTTACAAATAAATCACAAGAATAAAAGGCACCTGGTGATGGAAATGTAAATTTGTCCTGTAGATGGCCCTGTCCTTGTTGGCCCCAACTTGCTTGGTGCACAGTGCTTGGTGTAGATGGAAAGAGTCTCCTTCGGTTTTGATCCCTGGCCAAACCACCCCTGCTGCATTCATTGGAGCTATTTCGTAATCCCCCTTGTAGTGCCCTCTTGATCGCAAATGTAAAAGTTGTAAAGCGCGAGATTCTCCTCACCCATTTGCTTAGACGGCGCATTGTAACGGTAAAGCTTGCATTCATATTCAATCTTTGACCGGCCCTTGCGCTGCGAATTGTGCCATTTGACATCGACATCGAACGGCAACCTTCTGCGATATGGCTGGGAGGCTTCTTCGCTACTGGATCCATTTTGTTCGCTCGAAGTGCTGAAGTCCTCATCATCACTGCTCATCTTGACTAAAACACGATGTATATTAGACGACACACCTAGACTCATACAAACAAGCTAATTTGGTTAGAATACGAGTTTTGTCAAATACGAGTTTTGTCGAATACGAGTTTTGTCAAATACGAGTTTTGCGAATACGAGTTTTGTCAAATACGAGTTTTGCGAATACCAGTTTTGTCAAATACGAGTTTTGCGAATACGAGTTCGCCCTGCCCCTAAAAACGTCGATTTTTTGCACAACAACAACAACGAGCAGTGGCAAAAAATCGACGTTTTTAGAACGCAGGGGGACCAAGGCAAATTCGAAAACTTTGACCGAAAATTTGTTTTCGAGCTCCATGCATCAACAAAATTGTTTTTTGATTCTGAGTCGAATGGCGTTTATAGAATTTCAAAATTCTATCATAGAAAAAAGTTATGATCGTTTAAAGTGTTCCAAAAAAATTGGCCACCCTGCATATCAGTGTTTTCAAAAAATACACTTCACACTTCGGGTCACACTTACTTCACCTACCTTTTCTCATAAATTTTGGTATTTTTGTTTTGGTATTTTTGATATTTTTCAACTAATTTATAACTGAGATATTTTTCTATTGATTCAGTGATCAATCAGCCTGGTTAAAAATATTTTTTTGACAAAATCACGCCAAGTGTGACTCTAAAATCATACTTTTGGTGACAAAGTGTGATTTTTAGTGTGATTTTGGTGTGGAATTGTCGCATTTGAACCAGTTTGACCAGTGAATCGATAGAGAAAGCTACAAACGGTGCGAAAATCATAAAATATATGAGGAAAGGGTAAATGAAGCTGGTGTGACCAGAGTCTGAAAGCGTGATTTTCGAAAAAACTGTTACGATCTTCTTCAATGGCTGCCACCGAAGTGTACTCCTTCGCGGTACGGTAAGACGAAGAATGGCATGGAAGGAATATGGATAAGGGAAAAAGTTGGAATTTTGACATAATGCCAAGTTTTAAAATTGAAGGTTCAATTTGAGAAATGCACCCAAAAGTGGCAGTTGCCACCATTCTTGTGGATATTTATCTAACTTTTTTTCAAGCCTTATAAAATCTGTAAGAACCATGTTGTAGAGGACAATCAGGGCTTCAAAATAGTCTACAGGTTGTAAATAAGTAAAAGTGTCAAATACAGAGAAAAAGAGTCGAAAACTTCCGCGGGCAGAACTTTTAGGTGAGTGCGAAATTTTCGAAAGATCTGATATTTTCCGAATCCGTCAATTTAATGAGCGTTTTTGCTTTTTATGGGCTGAAATGGGAAATCTTGTGGTATTTAGCGATAGAATGTCATAACAGAACTGGCGAAAACTTTTGAAAATCAAGAATAAAATAAGTATCGACGTTATGTACCTTTTGTCCCATTCTGGAACTTTTCTTTGTTATAACTACTAAGGCAGGGTTCGTAATAAAAAATTTCGAAAAAAATGTCTTTTGGGTAAAAAACAACATTTTGACTATTTTTGAAAAAAAAGAGTTATTTTATCCAGTGCTTATCGCTATTTTGGAGTGAAAAAAAGGTTTTGACTGAAAACTTCAAAAATAAAAAAGATTTTGGGTCCTAAAAAACAAATCTTTTTAAAAATAACGATTACGAAGCCTGTATTAAGGCCTTAGGGTCAAACTTTAGGTTTTGGGATAGGTCAGCCTATGTTAGGACAGACTAGTGAAGGCATTACGCACTTTTTCCGAAGTGGTCTTGGACTGGGACATATATTTGGGTAGTTTTTATGAGCTTTTTAAAAATAGAGATTTGGGACAAATGGGAAAAAAGCAGGGCTGCCATCTCAAAATTAAAAAAAAAAAGACATTTGGTCAAAAAACAGGTATTTTAAGGAAAAAGTGCATTTTATGCAGTGCTTACTGCCATTTTGAAGCGAAAAAAAAAGATTTTGACTAAAACTCCGAAAATAAAAAAAGATTTAGGGTCCCAAAAAAGAACGAATCTTTTTAAAAAGGACATACCGTATATTCTCTATTAGAAGGCCCGGCCTTCTATTTTTCAACCCTAAAAAAGTCGGAAAAAAAAATATTTCGATTTTGAGATTTTGAATGCTCAACTAAAATTTTAAAAGTGGAATCAGGTGAGCTCGTGCTAACTAAGAAAACGCGAAAAACAGATTTGCGAATTTCTTTTTCTAGGCTGATATATAGGTCCTCAAGGGGGCCTTCTATTAGAGAGGGGCCTTCTATTAGAGAGGGGCCTTCTAATCGAGAATATACGGTATGGCAGCCCTGGAAAAAAGTCTCCAAACGTCTAAGCACCGAATAAAAATTATACGGACCCTTTTATAGACTTCAATGAAAGTTTTGACTGTAATTCGCATTTTAATCTATCTTTAAAAAACTTACTAATAACATAGTAACTTTGACCAGTCTGAAACTGAAGGCCAGAAGGAAGAGGAGAGAAGTCCTGAACACCAAGCTAATCGAAGACTGTCTTTCTGGAGTAGCGCACACACCTAATTGCTTTTCTTCTAGTAGTTGGCATTTGTCATAGCCTTCTCGAGATACCTAAAAATTATTAATAAAAAAGAAACTGCCAGCTTTTTCTCTTTTTCGTTTCTACTTTTCTTTATTTTTCTCGGCTCTATCCTGGAATACCTATCCATTTTTTGACTTGGTTCCCTATTGATTTTTTTGTAAAAAATAGCTTGGTCCCCCTGTTGTTTTTTTAATTAATTTTTAATTTTCAAAACAATAGGGATCCCCAAGGCAAAAGCTGTAAGAAAACAAAAGGGGGGACCAAGGCGAAAAATACAAACGTTTTTAGGACAGAGCCGATTGTATTTTCTGTTTTTTGTTTCCATTTTTATAATTATTTTGTGCTAGTTTTAATTAATATTCTCGTTATTATCCTTCCTACTTTTGTGGAAACTGCTCTTGCCGGTTCCGAAAAGCAATTTGTGGATTAATATGATGATGAAGAGGATACTACTTATCCCTCAAACCTTTTCTATATATTGCAACCTGTATGAGCTATAGACCGAAGAAGCAGCTGCTGTCTCTAAGCTCCTTCAAATTTCCTCGCTTTTTAATAATATAAATAATCCATGCATTGGCGCCGGCAGCAAAGATATTGCAATAATAATTGCTTTTTACCGGCTTTGCAGTAGGTGAAATCAGGTCAAATTTGCTTTTGGCTAAATATTTTAAATAACCTCAGAATCTTAGCAATAGAAAAAAGGGTGGAAACATTTTTTCTAAAATAAAAAATTTTTCATGCCTTGGTACCCCCTGTTGATATTTCCCGAAAAAACTTTTAGTTGAAAAGATGTTTAACGACACGTTTGAGTCTGTGCCAGAACGCGCTGGCCTATTCTGAGTCTAAGCCTTAGCTTAAATGCGTAAAATTTCAAAAATCGAAAAACGTTGAAAAAAAATCAACAGGAGGGACCAAGCTTAAAATTTGCAAAAAAAAGGTTCCATCGAAAATGATAAAAGTTTCATTTTCGAGGGAAAGTCTCTATACCGAAATAGCCCAAAATATTTAAAAATAGGCAAAAAAAAATTTTCTGGTCACATGTTTGAAATCCACAGAATCTGTTGCCATAGAAAATGTTTGGCCCAAGTAAAGAATGGGTATCGATTTCTCACCTTGGTCCGATTATTGTTTTTTTCGCGCTTTTTTCGAAAATTTTGCTTGGTCCCCTTGTCGTTTTTTTCGCATTTTTTCAACAACTTTCATTGGTCCTGCCTGTTGCTGTTTTTTTAACAAAAAATTGTGTTTTTTATAGTTTGTTCATGTATTCTATTATTTCTCAAGGTTTTTTTAAGATGTGATTTACTGAGAACGGTATGCATATAGCCGATTTAATGCTTAGAAGGCCGTCCATTGGTCCAGGATCAATTATGTCTATTATGTATGAAATGAATAAATAAGTTTTGACATTTATTGTACCAAAACTATTTTCGTAAGAATTTAAAAATTGAAAAAAGTTGAAAAAAACCAACAGGGGGCACAAAGGCAAAATTTTGAAAAAACCCAAAAAATCAACAGGGTGGACCAAGGCAAGAAATTAGTACCTATTCTTTAAGAAAAATTTCCTTTGTCGATTTTCAAGTACTTTAGGGCCAGAACAAATATTTTTCTTTTTAAAATGCTTGGAATATTTAATCTACCACCATTATGACACAATTCGATTTTTTAGCATATAAAAGTAGACGATCTTCAATTTAGAATAGCTCTTTAATTGTGTGCCTTTGTTAGCAACAATAGAAGAGCAAAAATAAATTAAATTATTTTTTCTTCTCGCTGCCCACAAAGCGAAGAGGACAGCCTGTCCACCCAGTAATTTATTTTTTTCTTAGTCAGCCAACTAACAATCTATCTAGTTGATTACGCTCCGGCTTTTTGACTTTCTCGGATTGTTACAAACCCAAGACTAAAATCTAAGCCAAGAGAAGTAGCTTCCTTCCTGTGCTCGCGTGCCAACTTGACTCAGAAAAGCCAATGGACACCCCAGTCCAACTCCAGCTAATTTGGTGGTCAGCATGCTCATTTAGCAGCTGGCTGCCTGCCGACAGCTGGAAATGGCCAGACTGCAGACCCAATTAATTGACTGCCTCTTGCAATCTGCGGGGTCAACCCACAATTTAATAATTACCAGGCTGCAGGAAAAAGGCAAAAATAAACCTTCCAAAGGCATAAACAATTGAGGAACTGATTTGATTTGGTCTTTTGGCTGACTATAAACAAAAAATTTGCTGGGCAAAAGCATTGTTTGCTCAAGTAAATAAATGGTGTGGAAATAAAAAATTTGCATTTTTAGTCAGTCAAATCAAATTAGAAGGCAATTGAGTTGTTTGAAAAGAAAATGTTTTGCTAACTGTGAATGGCTTACCACGTATAGCTTGGAGTATTCATATGGCTGACCAGGAATAGGGTGAGGACATAAAATGGTTACGCGGTCCAGAAGTCTGACCTGCTTGACGTGCTCGGTGTTACTGATGTCAAACCTGGAAAATATGAAAAGTGAAGAAGGATTTTGTTTATGTCTTAAATGTTGATATTGTTTAATAAATTTTTAATACAGTAAAATTATTTCTATATGTGCTGTATTTAGATGAAGTCTAAATTCAGTGTAGTCACTGTAGACCGGTCCAAGTGCCCACTAAATCGAGACTTTATTGTAATAACATTTGCCGGGGTATCATTTTTAAACTCTTGGAACTCGAAACGATGTTTGGTCAAAATCAACATTCTCGAGTATTCAACCCAGAAACTAAAAGTTTCGACTCTAGTAGCGAATCATCCGCCCCCCCCCCCAACGATTTTCACTTTTTTTACTTTAGTAAAAAGTACCTAAATTTATGTGTCAGACCCCGGAAAATATGCGTAAACTCTTTATTAGTCACTTCCGTACGCTGGCCTACCCCTAAGCCTAAGGGCTAAGCCTAAACTTGTTGTTTGCAGGGGTAGTTAAAGAAATTTAAAAAAACGGATTCTTGGGGGAGGGGGGGGGTTATTTGCTACTAGCGCCAAAATTTCAAATTGTTAAATCTCCTAATAGTCACTTGCTTTGGTCCGAAATATAGGTTTTCATAGTCGGAAGTTGGAAATGAGATCAATTGGAGATGGCGTGAGATTATAGTACTTTGCAAAAAATATGAAGCACTTAAACCTGAGCTCCCCCTTCTGACTTTAATCTGAGCTCTCCAGGTAAATCAGCTTGGGGACCAAGGCAATTTTTTTTAAATATTTCACTGGACTACTTTTTTACCTAAAGTCTCAGAAACCATTTGTCAATCATGTTTATACAAAGAATAAAGCCAAAAATATGAACTATTTTTCTGCTTTTTCATACTGAACACTGCATTTTTAAATGTAACTCGATCCCCATACTTTAACCAAACCAGCAATTTGTTTTCTTAAACAGGTCGACAAAACAACATCAATATTGTAAGGTAGGCAAAGAGGGATTATTTCCACTGATCTTACTTTTACCTAATCCTCTCTGTTCATTCCACTGCTCTAATTTGGGGTGCAAGGAGGGAGGGCTGTAAGTTAGAGGTATGAGAACATAACAAGTATATATTGCTCATTTATTGACCTTCCTCCACTTTATCAATCTCTTCTAACAACAAAGTCCAAATGCAACCAAACTTTTCCTGGGCTGATAAATTGATTGGAAAAGTGATAGTAGTAGGATACCTAACAGCTCTAGAAATCTTTTAGTTAGGTTTGGTTCACAATAAGTTTCCCCACTGACCTTGTCCCCACCTCGCAAAAATTGATTTATTTGTCGGACATTTTCTTTCAGCCATTCGCTGAACGGATACTCACACACAAATATTCATCTCATAAATTACCAGCACAAATTGTTTTGCTCGGTTTGCTAACTACATGATGTAATTCCTAGCATTTTAAGTGCCAAAGCAATTTTCAAGAAAAAAACAATAGGGGCACCAGGGCGAGAATGTTGATACCTAAAGATAAATAGGGCCACCAGTTTTAGCATGTTCCAGAAGATGTTTGACCTTATTTTACACAAAAACAAAAGATGTTTCAAGAAATCGTCCTGCTTGACATGGCCATAATTTTTTTAAGTAGATTTTATTATTCTGTTTTCACATATGCACTTTTCTCACTGACCATATTTAGGCTAGACTTTACTTGGCCCCACCCCCAGTACTCTTGATCAAAAAATGCGTATAGAGTCTCTTTTTGCCACGGCCAGTTGAAAAACATGGTGAGGCAGTCGAAGAATACATATATTTATACTTTTCTATTGTTCTGCCATAAAAGTGGCCCTCTTCTATTCCCTTCCCCTCCCAATACAGCCCTTAATCCCTTTAAAATTCAAAAGGCGCCAATTTGAAAAATATTTTTTTTTTTAATTTTTCTAAAATTTTGCCTTGGGGACCAAGGCAAATCCCAAAAAAATTTTTTCACTTTCAGAGAATCTGATGATCATTTCCCGTAAAAATCCGGGTCGAGAAACACGAATATGCAATCGGTTTTTGAAAATTCACCTCGAAAGTGGGTCAGCCGTGGGGGGGGGGGCTGCAAGTAAAGTGTTACCCATATTTATTGGTATATGTTGTTGAAATCACGATCTTTTTTCGATCCTCCCTGTGGTTCGGGCCTGCCCATTTAGAGCCAGCCTATCTAGAGCTTATCAAAAGCCAGCCTATCCAACCAGGCAACCACCCGAATCACATAGAGGACCAAAAGAAATCGTGCTTTTAACATCATATTTCAGAAAACATTGTCAGCTAGGAAAATCGATCTTACAAAAAAAGGGCCATTTCAAAACTAAAGAATTTCAAGGTGAAAATCGTTGTTTCAACAGATTTTGAACAAAAATTGTTTTCTCGAAAATCTTTTTTTTCTTAATATTAAAAAGTTGTGGTGAGAAAAAGATCTCATAAAATTTGTAGACATTTTTTTATATTTTCGCTTATTTTTTTCTTTCAGAATAGATTTATATCACCGTATATCTTCTAACAAGTCCCCAGTCTTGGGGACAGCTCCGGCTCCAGCTCCGGCTCCGAGCCGGAGCTGGAGCTTTTTTTCCAAAAGCTCGGAGCCGGAGCCAGAGCTGGAGCTGAAAATTATAAATCTCAAAGCTGGAGCCGGAGCTGAAAACTTTTTCGGAGCCGAGGCCAGAAACTGGCCAGAAACTAGGAAAATTTCATATGAAATAGTGTTAATCTGACATTTTGTTTCAGCGCCAAGTAAATTGGTTCATTTTGCTGTACTAATAATTTGGCTTGTGAATTATTGAACAATGAAATTTATTTGTATTTTGGTTATTTTGATCTGCTTTCAAAGCATATTAGCCCCAGGAGATAATCGAGAATCTAAGGAGCGAACCAGAAAAATAATATAATATAAAAATAATATTTTATAAAAAAAAGCCAGAGCAGCTCCGGCTTCAGTTCCGGCTCTGAGCCGGAGCCAAAGCTGGAGCGAATTTTTTGAAAGCTCAGAGCTGGAGCCGGAGCTGAAGCGAATTTTTTGTAAAGCTCGGAGCCGGAGCTGGAGCAAATTTTTCAAAAACTCGGAGTAGGAGCCGGAGCTGAAATTCAAAAATCTGGGAGCTGGATCCGAAGTCGTAAATTAAGGATTCCCCAAGACTGGTCCCCACCTCCTATTAAGACCCACCTCCCAACAGGTGTTGAAAAATAAAGTCCATGCATGTCTGCTTATTAGAAAATATAAGGTATGTTGATTAGTTAAGGTAACAGATTTTGTAACAGATTTTGGTTCTACTGCAGAGTTCGTTGCCAAAAAACAGCTTGGTCTCCGTGTTGTTCAAATGAAAATATTCAAAATGAAAATATTTTTCATCATAAAAACAACAAGGGGGCTAAGCTGTTTTTTGGCAACGGACTCAGCAGTAGAACCCAGATTTTGAATTTTCGACCTATTTTGAGCCTAAAATCAGTTAAAAAAAAGAATTTATCCTATAAAAGTTGTTGCAATACAACTCTAGGCTTCACTAATTCTAGGGCACCCACTATTATTTTTCTAACAGAACCAGCAGTGGGCTGAAAAGGATTTGATGCAATCGAAAGAAAAAAGGATTTGGATGATGCATTTTTGATTGATTTGCGGCGGATTGATTGGAGCGCGGCAGGTGTGTATGCTGTGCTCTCTCAACCAAAATTTGTCTCCAATTAAATTTCTTCTTTTTCTGCTCTGACCATAAGGAGTGTATTAATCAAAGTGGGCAGTTGTTTTCGGTATCTCACTCAGGTGAGAGGTCAATTAAATTTTATTGATCGGGGCAAACCGTTTTCTCTCCTTTTGACCTTGGCAAATCGACTTTTTTATTTAATATTGAGAGGTGAACAAAATCAGCGCGATTGATTTATTTTTAGGGATTGCGAAAATCAAGAAATTGTCTTAATAAAATTTAGCTTTTGATGAGTTGAATAAATAGAAATCCCGGTGTTGAAAAGACAGTTTCACAGTAGATTTAGCGTTAATTTGTATCTAATCTTTAAAAAAAGCAGAGTTCCCAGATTTTTCTTTGAAAATAAAGATATTTGCTAAAAAAACAAAGACATTTTAGGATATTTTACCAAAAGTGATATTTTAATGATATTTTCTTCAGAAAGAGGACATTTGGTTGAAAAAAAGACATTTTGACCATTTTTAAAAATAAGCATCCAGTCATTTCATCTGATGCTTATTGCCATTTTTGCGCAAAAAAAATTTCGACTGAAAATTTTAAAATAAATAGCATTCATGGTCCGAAAAGGCCAAATTTTTTAAAAAGGACGTATAAGAACCCTACTTAATAGCATTTATCGAAGCTTAACAACAGGGTGTGTAAAAAAATAAACCATTCAAGATAATTTTGACTAGGTAGTTTTTAACAGACTATCTAAAAACAGTTTCGTTTTTCCTGATTTTTTTTAAGAATTATGGTCCACCTGTTTAAAATTGACTAGCGCCCAACCCCCCCCCCCCCCATTTAAAATTTTTTGCCTAAAAAAATTTGCCTTTTCAATTAGAAAAAATCATTGAATTTATGTACAGATTTTTAACTTGGTTTCTAACAAAACGAGGCAAGAATTTAATTTTAGGTATCGTTTTGTCAGGAAACAAGTGAAAAAACCCGCACAGAAATCCAACGATTAGGAAAAAGTTTGAATTGGCGTAAGACTAGTTGTCGAAAACTGCAATGGCTTTTAATTAGGTTAATGAATTATTACAGATCAATTCTAGTCGGAAGATCGATGCCAACACCTAAAACTTTTTATGTAGGTATAAAAAATTTTTACAAGCCACATACCCTCTTAAAAGCAAACAAAAGTGTTCTTAAAAGTTTTTTTGCTAAGCAAAAGGCAATGAGGCAAAACAATTGCCTGTCATTGCTATTTATATAGATGTTTTCTTTTGATTTGACCAATAGAAAAGCAATATAAAACACCTTTTTGAAGAAAAGAAATTTCCCCGCCATCTGCGCGAAAGGCTGGAATTTGGGATAGAGCTGGCTGGTTAAAAGCTTTTTTCTTTTCCATCTCTACCATTACTATTGTGCATTAGTGATTTTCATTTCGAAAAGTAAGATAAACGACAGGAAGACGAATTAACTTTATTTTCTTCCAAGCAGCTGCTCTTATGGAAAGGTTGCGTCAAATTTATTAGGAGAAAAGAAAGAAATGAGGATTTGAATTCAAAAATGAAAAAAGTTTTCAAAATCTGTGTTTGGGTGAGTACCTCACTGAAAATTTCAAAAGTAAGTCACAACTTTTTAAATTGGGAAATTTCACTTTTTAATACTATTAGTTCGTGTCAAAACTTCGGTCGTTTTATTTCAAAAGCAATATTTGTGGCGTTGTGTTTTTACCATAGATTTTTTTAACATTTTTCAAAAGTTTACCACTCATTTTGTAGCTGAGAATCTTGGCTACAAAACGAGTGGTAAACTTCTGAAAAATGTTTGAAAAAATTGGATGAATAACCAGTTTTACAATAATAACATAACTGAATCTGTCAAAAGTAAGTTCAAAGGAAGAAGGAAAAAGCTGAGATTGAAAAATTCGGCGCTAGTAACGAATAAACGCCGCCCCCCCAAGAATCCGACCTTTTTAAATTGCTGTAACTACCCTTGCAAACAACAAGTTCAGGCTTAGCCCTTAGGCTTGGGGTAGGCCAGCGTACGGAAGTTGTGACTAATGAAGAGTTTGCGCACATTTTCCGGGGTCTGGGACATAAATTGGGTAGTCTTTACTTAAGTGAAAAAGGTGAAAATCGTTAAGGGGAAGGGGTATTCGCTACTGGCGTCAAAAATTCCACTTTTATTCTACTTTATATATTTTTTGCAACTCTCGTTTCAAAAGTTGCCTATTCCACCGAGCAATACAAACACCCACCGGCTTTTTTCTCACTGTAAAAAACCACAATCATAAAAAAGGATAGGAATGCCGAGAGAAAATATTTGCCTTCTGCTCTTTCACCTTTGTGTCGGCATTTTGACCAGTCTGTCTTTGTGATAAATGATCGAGCAGAAATTGCCTGACTCTTTTGCATTGCTGGTGATGTAACAACAAAGAAAATAAGAAGATAGTTGAGTGAGTATGGAAAAAGAGCAAAAAACCACCTTGATATGGATTGAAGGGTCGGCTCGGATTACAAAACTCGTTTAGTTGCAAAAGTGTTTTGTGGGATAGGCTTAAGAAAAAAGATTGACTCTTTTGTGCGAATTTTGTCAAGCAAAACAAAAATTCTTTGTTCACCACTTTCTTTTCCGCCAATCACTCACATTGTTTGGTTGGATTGTTGTCAAAGCTAACAATAATAAGTTTGAAAATAACAAAACAGATTGTTACGGTCAAAAAATGATGAAAGTCAGAGTCTATTTTTTTCGTGACGGAAAGATAAGCATTTAAGAACATCTTGGAAGGGTTACAAAAAATGCATAGCAGATAAAAAATAGACCGCCTCTGCAAAGCTGAATAATCATATAACACGCCTCCATATAAATTTTTGGCGCTACCGGAGTATACTCCCCCAAATGGAATTTTTTAAAAGTGTTTCCAAACACCCTATATCGACTCAGGAACTCGAAAAAGCATGATTTTTGAGTTTTGGTCAATAAAAATCGAGTTTTGGGACCCCCAAAATTACTTTTTTTTTTACCCTTAGGGCTGTTTTGGGTGGGAAGGGACCAAAGAGGCCAATTTCTTGCAAAAAGGAAGATGCTGAACATAGTTTTGAATACTGGGGCCGACCGCATAAATAAACTCTGGTATGCATGCTTTTTCATGCACCCAGAGTCACTTACGAGTGATTTGTGTCTAAGTATGTGGGTGTGCGCATCTCAACCCCAAGCAACCAAGCCCCCTGCGTCCCCGAAGGGGCGCAGGGGGCTTGAGAGTTAGAGATGCGCGCACGCACTTACCTTAGACATGATTCCGAGCAAGACTCTTGATCAAAAAGGCATTTTAGAGGTACTTCTTACCCAGTCCCATGTTGAAAAACAGGGTAAAACAGTCATATGGTCGAGATTTAAAAATGCCTAAAAATCAATTTTTTATTGACCAGAACTTAAAAATAATGCCTTTTGGAACTTCTGAGGCGATTTTGAGTCGATGTAGGGTGTTTGGAAACACTTTTAAAAAAATTCCATTTAGGGGCGGGGTATACTCCGGTAGGGTCAAAAAAATTTTAATTTTTTCTGACAACGGAGGGACCCTGACTGTGACCTGGGAAATTTCGATGACAAATTCTTTTCTCCATATTCTTGTAGAGCGTGCCCAAGTTCCTGAAAAATCTGGCTGCCCAGCTCTGAAGGTCCACAAAATATGGTAGAAAGGTCACTCAAGTTCTAAAAACACCTCGGTAAAAACACCCCCCTATCATGGTTTTTCATAGCTGATCCTTGGGCCGTGGGTCATTCCAAAAAAATATGTTGGCTTTCAGAGGTGCGGAGCCAAATTCACATGAGATTCAGGCACGCTCTACAAAAATACGCGCATCAAAAAAATCACGCTTATCACAATTTGAAAATAAAAAATGACTTCAAAATCAAATAAAAATTCGTTAAAAAAGTTGATGAAAAAATAATAAAAAATACAGATGAGCAACTTCTGGAATAAGAATGAAAAAAATTAAAAAGTCAAGCAGAAAGTTTGACTAAATAAAATATTTACAGCAAAAAATAACTTTTTTGAATATCAAATTTTGTCGTATGATTAAATTAGAAACTAAAAAACAAAAACTAACATGTATTACTGCTATTCCAATAAATGTCGGCCAGTTTTCTAGCACTGCCTTCTTGAAAAAATTGAAAGACCAAAATAATCACAAAATAGAAAGATGTAGAGGTAGCAGGATTTACCACAATTCGTGTTAATAAATTCATTGTCCATTAAAAGGGACTGATTCAAGTATTGGATTGCCTTAAGCCAGATTTACAAGTTGCCATTTTGGTGATGGAATAAAAAGAGCAGTGGTGGGATGCAATAATATTAGTGCAGAAGGGAATAAAGCAGTGCTCAAGCCTGACAACTAACAACAGCCCTAAATAAAGTGAAGGGATAGTGGGCGGAAAGGGTGAAAGGGCGGGCAGTATAGGTCGTTCTCCATTTTCTACTGCTTATTTTACTCTTCCTCTCTTGTAAGTGTCTTTGTCTCATCAACTGGTGCTGATATCACTAGTTTTTGATGGTAGCTAATACAGTCGAACCTTTTTAAAGGAGCATGCCCGTTTGTTTCAAAAAGTTGAGGCGGGGACAAGCGATCTCTCTTTACTACAGCGCTGGATCTGTCTGTGTGTCTGTGAGTCACAAAAAGGTTAGGGGTGTTCTGCTTATCGTATCCCAAATCTGTTAATACCATTCGACTCAACGTGGTCGATTTACTGTCAGAAAAAATTATCAAAAGTTGGGGTCGTAATCACCAAAAAAAAGTTATGGACTCTTGAAGTTTTGGCTGAAAACCACAGGCGTGATCAAGGCATTTTTAGCTAATTTTTGGTTCCTTGCTGTACCAAGGCAAGGTCACAGGTTCGAATCCTGGTGAGCATGCATCATTTTTGTGACGCGAGTGCCTGACGCAGGTCCTCGTGCTGACGAATTGCCACATCTGCGGCAACAACATATTCTAGTCCCCTTACTGTAGCGCTGGATCTGTCTGTGGGGAACATTTTGTGAGTGGCGCGATGGGAAAATGATAATTCTGATGACACCACTATATGTAAACGGTAAAAATTGAAAACACCCGTCAAAATGTGTGAATCTCCCGTCAAATTTTAAAAATTCTTGTTCTCGGTAATTACGTGTCAATTTTTTCATTTTTTTGCACCAGCATGTAGCCCTGAATCTCTAGTTTCTAATGAGCTATCAACTGGCTGGCTACGATATAAAAAAGTGGGAGAACAATCATATTTTTTAAAACTACACTTTTTTTTAAAAATGAATTGTTTCTCCTACTTTCAATATTGTAGTGAGCCAGTTGATAGCTCATTTAAAACTAGAGATTCAGGGCTACATGCTGGTGCAAAAAAATAAAAAAAATTGGACAGTAAACACCGAGAACAAGAAGTTTTAAAAATTTGATGGGAGATTTACATATTTTGACGAGAGATTTACACTTTTTGACGGGTGTTTTCACCTACAGCCTATGTAAACTGTTCAATCAAGGGTTACTGTACAATGATACCAAAAAAAAGGTGTTTTAGTCGAGTCTCGATTAACCGACACTTTGATTATTTGACACCCTCAGTTAACTGACACTTAAAAAAAATGTTGGCAGTCAAAGAAATACCAGAAATCTGGTATAGTGTTGAGTAAATAGTGTTTTCTCTGCCCACAGAGTAATTTAAAATGGTAGAGAATATTTTACATGTCCATGGATTTGTCAAACACTCTTTTCGGTGTCCAAAAGCTCAGCTGTTAGTTTTCAGGTCGAAGTTGTAGTAAAACAGTAGTGCAAGCAACTTTTACTCCTGGTGTGAAGTTGCATGCAAGCCAGACTATTTTCACAACAAAACGCTGACGCTACTTGCATATACCCCCCCGCAAATCAACTTTTTTTAAAAGTGTTTTAAAAACACCCTATATTGACTCAAAATCGCCTCAGGAGTTTAAAAAAAGATTATTTTAAGTTCTGGTCAATAAAAAATTGAGTTTTGGGCATTTTGAATTTCGACTTTTTACCTGTTTTATTATGTTTTGGTCACTGGAGCTGGGCAAAAATAGTCTCTAAATGCATTTTTGTTCAAGAGTCTGGCTCGGAATTATGTCTAAGGTAAGTGAGTGCGCGCATCTCTAACCAACCAAGCCCCTGCGCCCCTTCAGGGGCGCAGGGGCTTTGGGGCTTGGGTTGAGATGCGCAAACCCACATACCTTAAACACAAATCACTCAAAGTGACTCTGGATGCATGAGAAAACATGCATACCAGAGTTTATTTATGCGGTAGGCCCAGTCAACAAAACTATGTTCAACATCTTCCTTTTCGTTCAAAATTGGCCCCTTTTTAGTCTATTTCCACCCTAATACAGCCTTAAATCCCTTCGAAAACGGTCAAAATGGGTACTTTTTGGTGGTGAAAAGTGTCTCGAATCGTACTTTACTCTTCCTAAAGCGGTAGCTGTCCTTATTAGAATTCTCTCACACTCCTGTCCTGGCCTGTATTGGTGTAAAAAGCATGAAAACCAACCTTACAGGGGCTGTATCCATTCCACTGTCTTTCTTAGCAGTCATGTCTAAGGTATGTATCTCTAACCAACCAAGCCCCCTGCGCCCCTTCGAGGGCACAGGAGGCTTTGGGGGTGCGAGGGGCTTGGTTGGTTGGGGCTCGCAGGCGGCTTTGCGCCTTCTTCGGGCTTGGCGTTGAGATGCGCACACCCACATACCTTAGACGCAAATCACTCGAAAGTGACTCTGGATGCATGAAAAAGCATTCATAACAGAGTTTATTTATGTGGTAGGCCCCAGTCAACAAAACTATGTTCATCATCTTCCATTTTGTTCAAAATTGACCCCTTTTTGGTCCATTTCCACCCAAATGCAGACCTAAATTCCTTCAAAAATGGGTACTTCTGGGTGGTCACAGAACTCAATTTTTTATACAAGAACTCAAAAATAGTGTTTTTTTTTGTACTTCTGAGGCCATTTAGGTCGATATAGGGTGTTTGGAAACACTTTTAAAAAAGTTGATTTGGGGGGGGGTATATGCATGTAGCGGCAAAACGCTTTATATAATCAAGATAATATCGTTCCGAACATATCTAATGCATGACCGTTTGTTTAGCTTGTAAGAAAAATTTTAATTTTAAAATAAAAAATTTCGATGGGTTACACACCATTTTTCAGTAACTCAAAAAATCTAATTTTTCGATGCTTGAAAAAGTAATTAGTTTTGTATCGTTTTTTTTGTCTGTTAAAAAATGCTCGACATAAATAAGCCAGTTGTCTGGGGTAGAGTTAACCTAAAAAGCCTCTAATGTCAAAAAATTTCAGTAAGCTATAACCATAGTTGCACGGGCGCCGGCGCCCCCGGCGCCGTCGCCGCATAATTTTTGCCCCGAAGTTGACACTGGCGCCGAAAATTTTGTTCAGTCGGCGCCGTCGCCGATTGTCTAAAAAATTGGATTTTTGGGCGCTAGTAGCGAATTCACCTCCCCCCCCAAGAATCCGACCTTTTAAAATGCTGTAACTTAAAATTGCTGTAACTACCCTTGCAAACAACAAGTTCAGGCTTAGCCCTTAGGCTTGGGGGTAGGCCAGCGTACGGAAGTTGTGACTAAATAAGAGTTTGCGCACATTTTCCGGGACATAAATTTGGGTACTTTTTACTAAAGTAAAAAAGGTGAAAATCGTTGGGGGGGGGGGGTTGGTTATTTGCTACTAGAGTCGATTTTTGCTTTTTTTAGTAGATAAAAATGTTTAGTATGACTACCATGCTGACAGCTGGCCGTAAAAGTAATACTGGGCCAATTTTATGGAAAAGCAAAACCATGCTTGTATATAATAATGATATGATAACACCCTAATTTACTGTAATAGTAATACGAAAATTGTCAATAATAAAAAATTCTGTATATTTGAAACATTTTTCGGCGCCGCACAAATTTCAGCCTGAAGAGGGCGCCGATTTTTTGGTGTGCCGGCGCCGGTGTCGGCGACCGGCGTCGATTTTTTTTCAGCCGTGAACTATGGCTACAACCGAAAACTGAAAAAATAGTGGACTAAAAGTTTGAGCTGCGTACACTTCTGACACCAGTCAAAAGTTCGTTATTCATTGAATTTGTAACAAAGATAAAAAGTTATGGGCTTCACAATATAAGTGACTTCTGAAAGCGGTAGCTGTCCTTACTAAAATTCCCTCACATTCCTGTCCTGGCCTGTATTGGTGTAAAAAGCATGAAAACCAACCTTTACAGGGCTGTATCCATTCCACTATCATTCTTAGCAGTCATGTTGAAAACTCCAGTGTCTAACAGTCCTCTTTACCACAAATTTAGTTCTGTAGTCTACATTGCTGATCTTCATTCAGTCATCCGATTCAATGGCTCTTCCACCAAAGTCCATGGGCAGGTGGGTGGAGGCTCACCGGACACTGGCACATCAAATTGGAATGTTTGACCGACTTTGAGTCTGATCTCCTCAATTGCACTTCTGTCAATCACTGGAGGAACTGAACTAGAAATCTTGACGATGAGCTCAACGTCACTGAAGAGGAACTCTGATTATTATTAAAGAAACAATAAATAGCACGATGGGTCTCATAATAAATTTTAAAATCTTTGCAGCCGAGTCACAGTCTCACCCATTGGCCATCCAGATACCGAAACCTGAACCAAGCAGCACGATCGAAAATCGTTGTTTAGACATTATACACCGAAAAATTGCTTCTTCATGCTAAACGACCTGCTTGCAAAAGTTTGTAATTTGCCATTAGAAAGAATCATGACAATAAAAAGAGTGGACAAGTTATGTGATCGTCTTGGAGTTTCATGCAGCCACTAAAAATTTACAATAGTTTTTATTAACTATGAGAGGTTGACCCGTGGGCGTAGCCAGGGGTGGGCTGAGGGGCTATAGCGCCCCCTGTCAGATTTTTCTAAAAAAAATTGTGAATTAAAAACACTAAAAAACTTGAAAAAGGTGTAGGGAAAATGACCTCTCAGGGGGCTTTAACCCTCCTCCCCGTCATATTTTTCTGGCTACCCTCCTGGGTTGACCCGTCAATGTTGATTGACTGTCGTTCGACAACCTTGAGACAATATGCCTACGATTCCTGTCCTTGGCCATGATAGAATCTGATAAGGAGTTCCCTTGCCAGCCTTGTTCTTGGTAACTCTTCTAAACTCACACTTCTCACCTTTATGCAAATCGCCACATATGGCCTGGAGACAGTCAGCTTGCACAGTCAACACTTCTTTCCATTGAGGCGAAAATTGCTCCTTCATCTTCACCATATCCTTTTCGATTGGGATGTGCCATCTAAAAAAGTAGACATGCATTTTTATCAAATACCGTATAACCTCTATTAAACGGGCACCCCTACAGTTAACGTTTTTCAAATTTGCTTTGCTTTTTTAACCCCAATATTGTTTATTTTTCAAAACGGACGACCACTTATTTTGTAGAGCTTAACAAACTCTACAAAATGAGTGGTCGTCCGTTTCGAAAAATACACAATATTGAGGTTAAAAAAGCAAAGAAAATTTGAAAAAGATTAACTGTAGGGGTGCCCGTTTAATAGAGGTTATACGGTAATTTTGTAATATTTGATTCTGTCCCTAAATTGCTGAAAAATGTCCTCAAATTTCAAATTGACTTTGTTCTTTGTTTTTTGCGTTAATTTTGCAATTTTTTAACTATATTGTAGCTCAGAATCTCAGCTTTCTATCGAGCTATCAATCTCTGTTACATGATTTCAGATTTAGTCTCAAAATGCGGATTAAGATTTTCAAAAATCATAATTTTTTTAAAACCTCTTAATATCTATACTTTATTAGTCATTTAATGGAGATTGCTAGCTTGATAGAAAGCTGAGATTCTTTGCTACACGATGGTTGAAATTTTTTTTATAAATAAAAGCACAAATCGAAAAAAAGGTGAATTCGAAATTTTTGAGACATTTTCAGCGACTTCAAAATGTTGCTGGCTGAGCCAGCGGTGCTACCAGAAGTTGTCTACGAGTCTACGGCTTTGTTCACAAGTAGGGATGATGACGGAACTGCATTAATGCCGCTTCACTTTGCCAAAATTTTGGTCAAACTGTCGGTCCTAGGATTGGCTATGTTTGTGATCAGGGTGGTATACTCGACAATTACCTCAGCCATCAGCCTCGGCCGGCTGAGGTCTGAAAATTTCTCTCAGCCTCAGCCGTCAGCCATGCCCAAAAAATTTCTCAGCCGTCAGCCTCAGTCGGCTGATGGCTGAGTTAATCTCAGCCGGCTGAGTTTGAATTAAGCCGGTTGTACTGTAAAAATCATCAAGAATGAAAATTTTATTGGTTTGGGTATAAGTCGTAATAAAACATACAAAGCAGATAGCAACACGCAACCATGCAGTCTAAAAGAACGTGCATTGCTTAATTTTAACAATAAGCCATAACCTGTAATAAAATTCAATTACTAAATTCATGGTCACTTAATTACTCAACTGTTAACCTTTTAATTACTGAAATGAATAAATCAATTTTTCTCATCTCTTTAAATTGTCAGAAAAACAGTGGAAATTAAAAAAAAAATTCGAAACTTTGATAAAAAAAATTCAGAAAAAATTTCTGTTAAAGAAGTTTCGAAAATTTTTCACAGCCTCAGCCGTCAGCCATGCCCAAAAAGTTTTCTCAGCCATCAGCCTCAGCCGGCTGAGGTCTGAAAATTTCTCTCAGCCTCAGCCGTCAGCCAGGCTTAAAATTTTGAACGTTAAAACGTTAAACTCAGCCGGCTGATGGCTGAGTTTAACCTCAGCCGGCTGAGGTCACCACCCTGTTTGTGATGTAATGAAAGTCATGGTTCCGAATATGTCTGAATTTGCGATCTCGGGTTTTCTTTCGGCCGGGTTGGGTCCTTTTTGTTACATAACTCGGCTGACTCGCTTATTAAAGATCCAAAAAAAACTGACCATCAGCTGGCGGAGTCCATTGAAATCCGAATGGTCCTTGCCCCAATCGATCACCGCTGTCTTTCCCGGCTTGCCAGCTGTGTAATAATAAAAGCGTTTCTCGAAAATCATTTCTAAGGGCATAATTGGTCTTGTAGTCTTTGTTTGTGATCTGTGAGTCAATGAGCGTAGTTTATGCTTGCTATTTAGTAGCTAGGGATGAGCTTACTCTAAGTTTAGGATCATTACAGTCAACTCTCGATATAACGCCACCTCGATATAACGCCACCTTGAAAGAGATTTGGTTGGTCAAATTTAAATTTAGGCAAAGTGACACCTCGATATAACGCCACTCGGCAGAGCGTCACTCTCGCTATAACGACACCCAATCGCCAGCCACGACGCACAAGAATAATCTCGATAATAGAATAATCCCTAATGTGAGTTTTCGGTTGAATTTTTGTATGAAACAATCAAAATTTGTATTTTTTGTATACGTCTCTGCTACCAAAAAGTAGTGAATTTACTACGCTACAAGATCCTCGGTTTGCTTTACACGTGTGTTAGTTGTTTTTTGGCAAAAAAAGTGGCGACAATGTCATTCAAGTCAAATTAATCAATGGAAATTTTCAAAAATTTTTTCAAAAATCTCTTGGGGTTTCAAAATTTCATTTTTCATGGGCAAGTGATGGCTCATGCGAAAGTCCTCACAACTGACATTTTTTAAGCACAACTATGAATGAAAAAGAAATGAAAACAATCAGTACTGATGCGAAAAACTAAGAACATTTATAAATAATCATTTTCGAAATTTTTTGAATTTCGCGGTTTTTTTTCTTATCTACTAAAATAGGTTTTTTGAACGGACGTGCTGGCGGCCATCTAGCACCACTACGACGCGCGCAGCGCGTTGAAAATACAACAAAAATTAAGTTTCAACATTTGTTTCTAATCTCTTAAAAATGTGCTCCTGGACTCCCTAGTTTTCCAGTCTCAAAAGAGTTAGAAAAAAGAGGAAAGCAAACAGCATCTGCTTTAAAAGTGTTTCAAGAGAAGAATGCCCATGGGGCATCAATTCTGTTTGCCAATTTCATCATTTCTGTTGAAAAATACTCGAATTTTATAGGAAAATTGCTCATTCTTGGCTCAATCTTTTACGCCCGAAATTTTTTTAGAATGTGTGATTGATTTTCCTGTCTTTCTTTTAAAGGGGGGGGGGCGATGAATTTATATACGCATCGCCGTAGGTCACAGGTTCGACTACCACTGGCTGCAGACCTTATTTTTTTTATCCTTTTATTTACAAGTTTAGTGTCAAAATGTAGCCACGGTTCTGGGCTTTCATTTGAGCTATCATACAGATGAAAAGTTGGTAAAAAGTTAGGGCTAAAATATAAAAAATCCAATTCGATGAAATCCTCAATAGGACTATACCAGTACTTTCGGTAGTATTCTGGAACTGACGTTTTTCCCCAATTTTCATTTACATACTCATTTGCAACCTTAACTCAAAATGTAGCCCTGCTTCTTGCCGTCATTTTCAGCATACGGTTGTATAAAATCATGTAAATTTAAATCGCAAAAAATCTTAGTTCCTAGTACGCATCATTTTGGCTGGTTTCCTCTAATTTTGGTGGTCATTGCCGAAAATCGCAAAATTGAGAACATCAAAGCAGTGCTGAAAATGGTGCAATGGATTGCTCGATGATTTTTGGACCTAAAAGTCGAAAAACTTACTAAAAAAGTAAATAAAAACACCCCCAGAGGTACTTGAACTTTCGACAAAAAACGAGGCGTATATAAAGTCCCCCCCCCTTTAATGGACGACAGGCAAAAGAAACGTGAAAAAGCCTCAGTGTCTCTTTCAACTCTTTTGTTTTTAGTTTCTTAAACAGCTTGATATTTCTCATTCCGAATTTCCACCAACTGACTATTAGAGATGCTTGTATTTTGTCTTCTCTTTGGGTTTGCAGTTCAAACACAATGCGTATGCAATTGTTTGGAACAGCCCTTTCTGCAATGGCCAATGCCCAGTGGGAGAGCAGATGCTGTATCGTTCACATAATGGACAGCATAATGATCAGGTGCTCTTAACTGAAAAAGAATTTGGAAAAGGATGTTGGATGGATATAAGGCTTACTGTTGCAAGGAACAAGGTATAATAATAATTTTCAACCTAAACTTATATCTCAAAACTCCCATATTGAAGATCCTTAATTAATTTAATTAGCGCTTATGCGCTTTCTAATTTTTGGAAAAGTCAAACGTCTATTTAACGACCCACCTGGAGACCGGCTCTAGTGGGCCGTAAATTGAGGGGTCGTTATATAGGAGGGGGGGTCAATTTTTTATAGTGTTCAATGACCTACATCTCGAAATTTTCATTTTCAGAATATTTTTTCTTAGTGAAAAATTGCTGTCCATTCTGCGCCGATAAGTGTCTTATTTGTAACTTTTCAAATTTTATTTGAAAATTTGGAAAATTCAAAATTTTATTAATATCCAGTTAAAGCCTGAGTTGGCAAAGCACGTGAAGATTTTCCTCTTCTCTACCAACAAGTTGGCACATTCTTTCTGGCAAATGGGGCAAATGTATTTCGAAACGTGTCTTTTCTTCGTGTGAACTTTATTAAATTGATGCTAGGAATTAGTTGCTAGTACAAATGGTACAAATAGTACAAATAGTCAAATTTTTAAATATCCGGCCCTGTACAACAATGGTGCCCAAAAATTTGCCTTGATCTCCCTGTTATTTTTTAATACGATTAGGGTGGTTAGGGTGATTATGTTAACCATTATCATCTTGATCACCATTACCACCTCAGTCACAATGAGCACATTAAAAACGGCACTTGTTCACTCAGGGGGCGCATTTTATAATGTTGTCTAAATCATGTTTAAACGACTCCTAAGTGATTTTTATATGCTTTAAACGGTAAAAAAAGTTGTTTTCCAACATTTTCTTAGATGAGAAACCGATTTTTCGAAAACAATTTAGACCAAAGTTTGACCAAAAACTTAACATGCCTTGGTCCCCCAAGGTAAAAAGTCGAATTTTAGTCAAATTTTTTTGAAAAGTCGGTTTTAATGAAAGAAAGTATTAGAAAACAACTTTTTATCGTTTGAAGGATAAAAAAATTACTTGGAAGCCGTTAAAACATGTTTTGAAAATAAATATAAAATGCGCCCCCCTAAGTGAACAAGTACCTAAAAAACAACAGGGGGACCAAGGCAAATTTTCAGGCACCATTGTCCTAAAGGGCCACTACAAATAAAAATTTTAAATATCCTAATTTTTAAATTTCTTGAACTCAACCCTGTGAAATGTTTGACTGAATACTATTTTTAAACGTGAATAAAATTTTCGCTTATTCTAGAATTGGTTGGAGAAAATTTGCTAAATCCAATGGTGCCAGCCCCTCAAGATCTAATAGTCATCCGCTTAGTGATGCTCAATTGGCCTGTCTTCGACAATGCGGAATCCTACTGCCTCACACTTCTCAATCTCTACAATCTCAAGTAGGTCTACTCACAAAGATCGAATTCACATTGTTTGTTTATGCCATTTTCCAGGAATATTGGGGAACATATTTTACCAATTTGTAAATCATGTTTTAAAAACTCTTAAGGTGTTTCAAAAGCGATAAAAAATGTTATTTTCTGACACTTTTTAACATAAAAAATGGGTTTTTTTCATTTTTTGACAAACATTCGACTTTTGCCTTGGTCCCGAAGACAGTTCAAACTTAAAGGGTACGTGTATATCCAGAAAGATAAGATTTGAATTTTTTAGCCTGAAAGTGACTTAGATTGGTCAGAATCCCACCCGGAATGGCCAGAAGTCCCTGAAAGTTGGTTTTTTGGGGGGTAACCTGGGTGAAGTAAACTTTTCGCGAAAAAGTGATTGGGCGTATCAGATTTCCAGTCAGATGGGCTCAATCACTCAGAAATTCACCCCGAACCACTCCAACCACCATAAACTGGAATTCTGAGTGGTTGAGCCCATCTGACTGGAAATCTAATCCGCCCAATCTCTTTTTCGCGAAAGTGAAAAGAAGTACAAAAAAAGTAAATTGGTTCAAAGAGAAGTGTTGCCGTAAAAAAGTGTCCCCGCCAATTCAAAATGTGAAAATGCCGCTGCGTTCAAAAACCATGGTTCTTTAAGCACGATTAAAAAATAGTGAAGACTGCGCACCACTTTCCGCATCCCCCGCCCATCCCCCAAGGAAATAAGCTCCTGCCTTTTGTTCCTTATAAACTCAAAATTTTTTGCAGCTTGACATTTACCATTACGCTCCGAAAAAGCATTTCCGTGGTCAGCAAAGGTAATGATCGCTTGCCCAGATACTGCACAGCCAGAAAAACTGCTAACCTATGCACAGGTTTCATTGTTCATGAAAAATATGTGCTCACCAGTGCCCACTGTTTCTATTACCCCACACAGCGAGTGCGAATTGGAACATCAGAGCCGAGAGTCTCCAAAGCTGTATCTCAGAGCGAACTCAGCCTGGGCAATATCCAAACTGGTTTGTCCGAGGAATTGACTAGGAAGGCGAAACAAGTTCACATCCTTAAAGATTATATGCGGAACACACCACAGTTTCAGGAGAATGATATGGCCATCGTGGAGTTAGACGCATTTATTAATATTGAACAGTCATGTAAAAATGCCGAAAAACAGTACGGTAGGAGACAGGCAAAAAGCACAAACTTATTATCTGCAGAATAAATACCGTATAACCTATATCAATTCCCACCCTCTAATAATTAATAATTTCCTTCCCTATCAATACAGCCCATAATCCCCTTTAAATTGCTTTTATGGACCTTTTATGGCGAAATTATTGCTTAAAAATAGGTTTCGACCACTCCCAAAAATCTCGATTTGGGAGGGATTTATAACGAGTAGGTTCGATTTTGGGGGAGGGGGTATTGCCAAGTAGCTTTTGGTGGGGGGGGGATTATTACCGAGTAGCATCAAGTTTTCATTATTTATTTCACTGCTATTGACTGACAATAAAAATTGTTTCATGCCATAATTTTTAGTTAGAGAAACCTCTGACGTTCACACCGACCATTCGACCCATCTGTCTCCCACCAGCTACACTCCATTGACTGGAACTATGGCTTTCGAAAGCGGCTACGTCGAAATGAAAAATGGACAAATGACAGAAACTCTTCAAGAGCTCATGCTGCCGCTGACAAGTGATGCGGATTGTAGCCGGACTATCATTCTAACAATTTAAATAAAAAAGTGAGTTTAGCATTTTGAAAAACTTAACACTACCACCAACGGGTGTGCTGGAAATGCAACGCGCAACATTGAACAGGTGAGATATACAGGGTGTCTAAATTACGTTAACATTTAAGAAAAATCGGGCAGCATAACACGTAGCGGCCCATTTCCGAATTTTTGGGAGGTGAGCCCTGGAAACGTCCATGAAATAGCGCCTCTAAAACGGAAACAGAAATCTTTATTCACTGCTGAGCACATCTCTCAGTCACAAATAATAACGGTATACCAACGACCAGTTACACATTATGACCGGGTACAACAACCGGGTACAGTGCCAAATTTTGCCTTAGTCCCTGTTAATTTTTCAAAATTTTTTTAGATTTTTTATTTTTTTGCGCACTTAGACTTAGGCTTAGGCAAGGGTAGGCCAGCGCCCGTCAGGACGGACTCAAACGTGTGATTTAAGCATACATTTCCAACTTTTACAAGAAAAGTGTACCCGGTCGTTGTACCTGGTCATTGTACCAGTCATAATAACAGCGAACATGACAACAGAGAAGGATAACTATAATGGATTTTTGGTAGCACCAATTTCTTCCCATCGACGAACCACATTGCTGATTGTTTGCCTTGCCACTCCGAATAGCTGCCAAATTCGCGCGAAACCAAGACCTTGATGACGAAGAAGGACGAAACCGGCGCGTAGTTCCCCTCCTTGACTGCAGAAATATCTGCAAAATTGATAAAAATTAATTTGATAAACCGACATCGAGCGTGCACGTAAAATATTAAAAAAAATGTTAATATAATATTAATAAGTTTGAGAATGTTAACGTAATTTTGAGACACCCTGTACTATCGCAAAAAGACATTTACACGCCGAAAGGCATTTATTTTGAAAATAGCCTCAGTCGTCTTTCCCGCATAACCATTTTTACTAAAAATAGTTAAGGTTAGAGACCGGCGCGGTTATTTTTGCGTACCGTTTTGGTTCGACGTGTTAATCAATATTTTGATTAGTTTTATAAATTCTGTTTTACCGTTCTGTGCAGCATGAAAAAGAGGCGCGGTTTTAAGTCAGAGCGTAACCAGGAAAAATGGACAACATGCAACTTGATACAACTATTGACTTGATACATCAACTTGATACATTGTCGACTTGATACATCGACTTGATACATCAACTTGATACATTTTTCAAAAACTAGTTTGCAAATTTACACGCTACTTGGTTTTTGACAACGTAGTGGTCTGGTTGATGAATTGGACGACCTGCTACTCGCTACAAATTGTGACTCGCTACTGCGACTCGCTACAATTGCGACTCGCTACAGATTGAATTTTCTATTGTTATGTGGGTACAGATTGTTGTACCAGACCAATTGTTGGCCGCTTCGCGGCCAAGACCAGCACACTCCACATTGCAAGGGATAGGAGAACATGTAGTACATGTTTTTGGGTGAAATGGACAAAAAAGTTAAAGTGTAGCGAGATGCCCGAGAAGCAGCCGTGCAACATGGTGAAGATGGAGAAGATACTCAAGAATTCCGGAAGAGGAAGCTTACCCGAACGTCATATTCGATGCCGAGTTAAATGTTTATCGTCTTGCCTAATGCTAGTTCGATTTGTTTGTTTGCATGTTATGTTGCGTGGTTGATAAATAAAATAGCTCTTGTTCTGGCGTTTGTGCTAATGAAATTCTGTTAGGGATCGGTGGATGAAAGGACGTGATTTTTTTTAAATGTATCAAGCTGATGTATCAAGTTGACAGTGTATCAAGTTGATGTATCAAGTCATTGTTTGTATCAAGTTGATGTAATACCAGGAAAAATTTGTTTTAGTGACTAAAATTGAAAAACAGTTAAAATAACCGCAGCGGTTATTTTAACTGTTTTTCAATTTTAGTCACTAAAACAAATTTTTCCTGGTTACGCTCTGACTAAAAACCGCGCCTCTTTTTTTATGCTGAACAGAACGGTAAAAACAGTATTTATAAAACTAATCAAAATATTGGTTAACACGTCGAACCAAACGGTACGCAAAAATAACCGCGCCGGTCACTAGTTAAGGTGAACAGTGAATCTTGTCCTGCTGTTCCTATCAACGGCAAATGGTTTCAAGTCGGAGTTTTTAGTCGTGTAATTGAGTATTCCAATGGGACCCAAGGGCCAGGTGAGCCACACATTTCATACTTTGTTATTGTTAAATAATTCGGCTTAGACTTGTACTCCAAAGTCTCCTCAGCTTGCTCTTTATTTCCAATGTAACCAACAACGAAGTCTCTTGCGTAGACCCCGAGTCTGCCAGCAACAACGACAATGGATGTGTCAACACTCTGATGGATTTGGTGCAGAGAAGGGTGGTGATTGCGCAGACTGCAAAAGAAGACAGGATCAACAATGACAAAAATAAACAGGAATACGTGAAAAAAGTAGAGCTGGAACCTGACTGGGAAAATGCGGTGATCTTAAAAGAATATGAACCCTTATTACTTCCAGACCCCATATTCTAATAAGGCTCCACCTCAAACATCGCCTAATAAGGCTTATAAATGATCTTCTAAGAATGCCTCACCTCCAAAGAGGTGTTGCAAAATAAGGCCTCATGAGAGGCCTTATTAGAAGTTATACCGTAAGTTAGCATTTATTGATATTTTGGCGCTACTGTAATATAACCCCACCCCCATACCCCCCCCCCCCCAAAAAAAACGCTACTGTAATATAAGAGTTAGAGCTTGAGAGTTAGAGATGCGCACACCCCATACCTTAGACATGATTTCGAGAAGTACACTTGATCATAGTTGAAAAAGATGGTAGAGCAGCGAAAAAAAGTGACCTCTATTATTCCCTTCCCCTTCAATACAGCCCATGATTCTTTTCAAACTGCTTTTCTGGTCCTTTTATGGCAAAATTATTGTATAATAATGGTTTTTAGACACTCCTAAAAAGTCGATTTTGGGGCGGGGGTATACAGTCGACTCTCCCAATAACGAACCCCTGGGGACCGGCTCTAGGTGCTCGTTATTGAGAGAGTTCGTTATTGAGAAGGTCCGTTATAAGTAATTTACCGAAAATCCAACCAAACCAAACCAAAAAAGGTGTTCGTTATTGAGAGAGTTCGTTATTCAGGGGGTTCGTTATTGGGAGAGTCGACTGTATTACAGTAGCTTTGGGGGGGGGGTGGTATATGACAGTAGCGTCGATATTTTAAAGCCATATTGCTATATTTTATTCGACGTGACCCTTCAAATAACCTTCCTCTAGTAGCCCCCTTAGATCAAAAAAAAATTTTGTCCTGTGAAAAATGAGCCCGTCCTAACCATAAAAACCTAAGCGGGATTCCTTGCAAGACAAAAAAATTTGATCTAAGGGCTTATTTCAGGGAGGGTATTTAAGGGGTGTTTACGATTTTATTCATGTTTGACCACAGTCATCGTCTTGTGATGACCATATATTTGAAACTGCTCTTTTGTCTCTCGCGAAAATCTTTTGTGCTGTGGTTGTATCCCCGCTCATCTCATTGATTGTTTGTGTTGTGTTATTGTACATTCACATGGCACTACTGGAGAATCGGTTGCTCCCAAACAGCTTGGTCCCCCTTGTTGTTTTTTTTTGTAAAAATGCCTTGGTCTCCCCTGTTGATTTTTGATGTGATCACGACGATTAAGGTGATCCTGTTTACCATATGCATTTTGATCACCACAATCACGTTAAAAATCAACAGGGGGACCAAGGGTCTTTCACAAAAAACAACAGGGGGACCAAGCTGTTTGGGAGCAACCGATTCCTCTAGTACCCTTAGATCAAAAAAAATTTGGCCTGTAAAAAATGAGCCCGTCCTAACCATAAAAACCTAAGCCGAATTCCTTGCAAGACAAAAAATTGATCTAAGGCAGGGCTGCCATATATCCTTTTTAAAAAGATCTGTCTTTTTTTCGGGACCCGAAATCTTTTTTTATTTTTGAAGTTTTAGTCAAAATCAATTTTTTTCGCTTCAAAATGGCGATAGGCACCAGATAAAATGCACTTTTCCCTTCAAATTCCTGTTTTTTGACCAAATGTTCTTTTTTTTTAAATTTCGAGATGGCAGCCCTGATCTAAGGGCTTATTTCAGCGATATTTGATCTAAGGACTTTTGAAATAACTTCCAGGTGGTTTCGGCTATTCATATGTTTTATGGGCACTTCTTTAGTTCCCCCCATACTCGGATTTTTTGAAAAGTGACCCAAAATCACCCCCAACTCATTTTTCTGCACAACAAGGTACGAGAATCATTTCTAAACACTTTCTGAATAAGAAAAGTTGAACTTTATCAAAAAAATTGTCACCCACCTTTGGGGTAGATGGTCTTTTTAGGTTATTTTCGACCAAATTTTAACCCTTTTTAAGCAAATCTAGCTGAAAATACTTGATTTTGAACACGTTTTCACTTTATGGGGCTACTGCACAAGTAAACTCTGGCATGCATATGTCTTTATGAATCCAGAGTCCTCTTCGAGTGATTTGTGTCTAAGGTATGTGGGTGTACGCATCTCAACTCCAAGCCCCTAAGCCCCTTGCGCCCCAAAGGGGCGCGAGGGCCTTGGTTGGTCAGAGATGCGCGCACTCACATACCTCAGACATAATCCCGAGCAAGACTCTTAAACAAAAATACATTTAGAGAGTCTTTTTGCCCAGCTGCAGCAAGAAAACTGTGATGAATCACCCGAAAATGACCCTTAAATACCCAAAACAAGACCATCTAACCCACGGGGCGGGTGTTTTTCAAATTTTTTTGAAAAAAAAATTATTTTTCTAATTCAGAAAGTGTTTAGAAATGATTCCGGTATCTTGTTGTGCAGAAAAAACGAGTTCGGGGGTGATTTTAGGTCACTTTTCTAAAAAAGCGAGTATGGGGTGGGGGGGAACTAAAGAAGTACTGTTTTATGCACCATTCTGGTAGCCAGGTACTTCCTTGGTAGTTCGGGGCTATCCACGTGGTTCAGGTACCAGTGGTATCGTACCAGTCTGATGGTGTAGGGCTATCACGTTCATAAGGTGCATCAGAGTCTGTGGGAGAGAAAAAAGCATAATTATTTGTTAAAAGCTAAAATATTAAAAAGCATGAAATTACTTATGCCTATCCATATTTTTTAAAAACATAATTAATAAGTATGCTACTTGATAATTGTATATTAGCAGCTCAAATAAATATGTCAGTACGATTGATCTCTAACAGCATATTTATTTTCAACCACCTTTGCGTCTTTTTCAAAAATCACAATTCTTTTTACTTCAAAGGGGGGAGTGTATTTCCTTTCCGTATCTGGTCCCGCGTGGAAATCGTTTAATTTCAAATTAAACAACATCGATAGGTTGCAGGTTGAAGTCTCTCTGGGTGTGAACTTTATTTGTTTCACATTTTATTCACTAGTTTGATGTCAAAATGATTCTAATAGTCTTGCGAACGCAGGAAGATTATCAGGAAATATTTCACATGTATATCTATGCTGGGGGAGGGTTAGGTGGTGATGAGGATGCTGAATAGGCAGGGGACCTTATTCAATCAAACCTTTTCTTTGGTAAATAAAAATTTGCAAGCGACCCAATTATCGAAGAAATTTTCAGTATAGAATTTTTTTTGCCAAGTACCTAGTGCATGCCTGAGTATATAAAATTGCTATCACTATTAGAAAAATAATTAAACAGCTAGAGTATATGGTCTATGGCTGACTTTCTTTTACTTCAAAATGAAAATTTATTATGATTTTTGACCAAAAAAGCAATTATGGAAATGTTTTCAATCGATTGATTGGTATTTTTTAGTCTGAGTTCAGCTAAATCACTGAAAAAATGTGAAAAAAATTAAGTTCACACCCAGAGAGACTCGAACCTGCAACGTATAAATGTGGTTTGAATTAAACGATTTCCATTCGGGACCAGATACGGAAAGGAAATACACTCCCCCTTTAAGTCTACACTTGAAAAAAATATTTATGCTTTTTGAAACACGAAAAAAGCACAATTAGTCCATTATGCTTCTTCCGCAATGTCTTTGGCATAATTATTTAATTACAGTCGACGCTCTCCATTGCGTCCCGCCAAAAAGTTCGTTCCCACCTCGGGTCCGACACTTTTTTGGCTAAATTTTTGAAGTTTTTTTCACAACTGATTCGTCAGTCTGGTCGGAAATATCGCAAGGATTCCGATTATGCCGATCGTTTCTCGGAAACATGATAATTTTGTCATTTAGACCCGCAACGCTCCCCATTGCGTCGCCTTAAATCCAAAAAGGCGGCGCAATGGAGAGCGATGCGGGTCTAAATGACAAAATTATCATGTTTCCGAGAAACGATCGGCAAAATCGGAATCCTTGCGATATTTTCGACCAGACTGACGAATCAGTTGTGAAAAAAACTTCAAAAATTGAGCTAAAAAAAGTGTCGGACCCGAGGTGGGAACGAACTTTTTGGGGGACGCAATGGAGAGCGTCGACTGTATGCCTTTTGTATGTTTGAAAAAGTATACAGTGAAAAATTTATTAATTATGCTCGTCCTAGCGGCTTTTTTATTCGACTTTTTTTTCTAAGTCACTTGTCTTGGCACATTTATTTTCACCAATATATCAATGCTTTTCACAAAACGACCCTCAAATTGACAACACTGCACCCTGTATATTTGGCAAATTTTCTTTAGCGCAAATTCACCGTAGCCTTTTTTCATGCTTAATTGTCTGTTTTCCGGTCAGTAGCTAATCAAGGAAACTAATTAGCCGGATAAAAAATCGGTCAAATAACCATTGTTCAAACTAGGGTTGGGTGATCCCGGTCCGAATCATAGATTTGGACAGAAATATCGTTCCGAATCGGTAGGAATCTTTTGGTGTTTTTTGTTAGAAATTTTGATTGACGTTTTATAATTAAAAATGAATTTGGTTATTTTGAGATATTAGACACGGACCGAATCAGACCGGAAAAAAGATTAAGACCAGGAATATTCAAAGTCAAATTCCCGAAAAAGATTCGGACCGGTTTTATTCCAACCCTAGTTCAAACCTACAAAAAATACTTTTATTATTTTGTCTCATCACGATGCTTTTTAGCAATTGGCGCATTCAAATTTTAAAAAGCTGCTTTTGTTGGCCAATGAAAATTTAAAAAATGGGTCAATGCCTTAGATTCAACGCTTTAAATGATAGAAAGAAATTGTCAGAAAAAGATTCGATAGATTTCGATGTATACTCAGAAGCCAGTCAAGTGGCGTCTGCAGAGCTTCTTCCACCCATCATTATTAATTCTGAAATACTGCTCGAGACACTCCAATTCATAAAACGTCGGCAAATTAATAATTTAAAGCTTGTTAATTGGAGATTTGAAAAAATTTGTGGGTCAAATAGTTTGAAAGCTCTTCACATAATTTCTAGTGTGCAAATACCTGGCATTCAAACAATGAAAGCAGAGAACCAAAAATGTGTGCAGTGAGTTGAAAATTTATTATTTTGGGGTCTGTCTGGCTCTTTAGCAGTCGCATCACAAAGGGTTCACAGTGGAGGGTAAAATGCGACAACCACAATTTTAAAAATATCAATGTTCAATACCGGTGCGGCAAAAGTTCTGACTCACTTTTAACCCCTAAATATTCATATCAATGATCCAGATTTATCTTATCTATTGATAAGATATTGTAGCCCTGAATTTCCTCTTTCCTTTGAAATATCATTCTTTGAAAAATCCTACAAAATATGGCTGATCTGCGCGCTGGAATCATCAGGCTTCAGAGCAAGGTTTTCCTGGGAGAGAAATCGCGCGCCTGCTGAATTGTTCCAATCGCAAGTGTCAAGGCTATCCGTCGATTTGATGAGAGTGGAAGCAATGCTGACAGACCGAGAAGTGGCCGTTCTATCACTGCCAGAACCGCTGAGAACATCCAAAAGATTGAAGACAAGTGGATGAACATGGGCATCTTCACAGCAAGGCAAATTTGGCAAGGAGTCAATTGTTCAGTGGCCGCCTATCTCCCCAGATTTTACTGTCATGGACTACTTTGTCTGGCCTTACCTTGAGTCGAAAGCCTGTTCCAAAGCACACAAGACAATTGCTGCACTGCAGGCTTCGCTGGTGAAAGAATGGGATGCAATTCCACAAGAAATGATTCAGAAAGCCATCGACAATTTTCCAAAAGGACTGAAGAAGTGTATTGAGGCTGGTGGTGGTCATTTTGTTGAATAAAATTTATGTTTCATAGATTGTTGGAAAGAGGAGAGTTAGGGCTTCAAAATGGTGTAAAATGTTTAATGCTATCGAAAATATTTCTTAAGAAAATTAAGCTTTTAAAAGGGAGTCAGAACTTTTGCCGCACCCGGTATTGATGTTCAGTTTTTGAAATTAAAAAGTGGGAACTTTTAGCTAAAACAAATTTACAAAAACAAATTTTCAAGAGGAAAACCTAACAAATACCAATCGCCTGGAACGGACGCAATGGAAGTGTTTGTTGGCTTTTGTAACAATGGATACCCAACATTTTCTGTTTTCGACACACCGCCTGACCAATACATCAGATTTGCTTACGTGGCGAAGGATATGTGCTATATTGATCACAAAAATGATGTCTACAATGGACTTATTAGCTGGATGTTAGATAGCAAGTAACCAATTTTGAGGATTTACACAATATTGAATAGGCTGTCAAACAAGTCGGAAGTCGAAATTGGAACTTTTCGTGTCGATACTAGATTAGGACTACCGTGAATGCTCTAATAGGGCCCCGGGGGCTCTATTTTTCGATCTTTCAAAATCTTGAAATTGTCAATCGAAAATGGCCCTAACTATGAAGTTGTAGTCGGAAAAAGAGGGATCTACTATTTATTCACAAAACTACTTTTTTTAAGGATTTTCTATAATATACTTTAGCACAAAATTATCGGTGTTTCGTTGAAAACACGGCACGAAAATACAGGGTGGCGCAACGTAAACTACTGAATGGATTTTTGCCATAACTTTTTTATTTTCAAAGATTTTGACGAGATCTTTTTTTAAAAGAAAGCTGAATAGATGAGAAAGCGAATGATACCAGACATGCTTATTTTTGTTGCTGCGATCGTTTTTAAAAATGTGTTTTATTAAAATGTTAATTTTTCCTTCTATTAGGCCATGGTTTACACAGCTCAAGAGAAAGCCAAGTGCGTCGAGTGGTTCATAGAAGAAGGGAAAAGCGTCGCAGCGTTCAGTGTTCGATACCGAAGGGAGCTAGGAATTCATGCGAAGGTGCCAAAGCGAGACACAATTCTGGATTGGTACACAAAGTTCGAGGGGCAAGGCAGCGTCGAAAGGAAAGTCTGTCGAAGAAGAATATTAAGTGAAATCGTTGTTATTTTGTCTGATGTTGTTGAGTGTGTTCAAATAAAGTTTTTCACCGCAAGTTTGGTATCATTCGCTTTCTCATCTATTCAGCTTTCTTTAAAAAAAAGATCTCGTCAAAATCTTCGAAAATGAAAAGTTATGGCGAAAATTCATTCACCAGTTTACGTTGCGCCACCCTGTAAGTTGAATGAAAATAATAAATGGCAGAACGCTAGCCTGAATTTCGTCTTTCGACGTGTTTGACACACCGTGTTTGGATAAAAAAAAGTTACGCTCACTAAATTTTCGAGATATTCCACAGTCTGACCTGAGCAGACAAGTGTCATTCGTCTTAACAGCAAATTATTTGAAAATTTTGCAAAAGCAGGCACATAACAGGTTTAGTCATTCAAAAGAGTGTTACGTGACTTGTTTTTGACTATTTTGGGCCGGACTGGGTTATTCGATGCCCTCCCAAAACACTTCGGAAAAATGTTTTTCGGTGTTTTAGCACTTCTAATGTGTGAAGAAGGGCGCGGCTGCCCATTTTCGAAAGTTTTTTTTCGCCATAAATCGATTTTTTTACTTGGGGGACCAAGGTAAGAGATACTGGAGGGTACCTGCACACTTTATTTTTCATTCACATAATGGTATTCTACTCTGTTTTTATCACTGGAGATGGGAAAAAGGAGACTGTTAATCAGGGTTATCAAACGTCTTTTATATAAAAATTTGTTTTTCATTTGAGACAAAAAATCTTTAGAGTTTTTGAAATTTCAGGTCAAAATCTGTATTTTTAGTACAGTCAACCATTGATTTAACGACCCCCGATTAAACGACGCCCTCAATTCAACGACCCCTTGGCTCAATTCGGTTGGTTAAGTTCAAAATATATAGAAAGATACCCTTGATTTAACAACCCTCCGATTCAAGGACCCTTTCGATTTAAAGGACCATAGCCATCGCCGACAACGACAATATCAAATGTTTGAATTCGCGCGGACAGTTCTCTTTCGTCTCGCACTGTACTCTTCTGGCATGCTAGAGAAGCCCCAAGAGAACTGTCCGCGCGAATTCAAACATTTGAAATTCTCGTTGTCGGCGACGGCTATAGTCCTTTAACGACCCCTTCGACTGGTCCTGATAAAGAAAAAATACCTCACTTTAACGACCCTTTCTATTTAAAGTCCGTTATACATCCATAACATCCATTATGTGGATTATAATCAAATCCGTCACGTATATCTGTTAAGCTCAGCTGGATTCGAATTCCGGTTATTTTTTTTATATATTTTTGTTCTTTCTTGTAAACCCGACTTTTCTTGTTTGTAGGATGAAATAAAATGAAAACCCTGCGGTTAATGAATTTTTAATCGAGAATCTTGTCAGAATTTCGCTTGAGGTAATTGAGTTCGCGCATCTCTAACTCTCAAGCCCCCTCAAGCCCCCTACGTACCTTCGGGGGCTTGGGGGCTTAGAGTTGAGATGCGCACACCCACATACCTTAGACGCAAATCACTCGAAAGTGACTATGGATGCATAAAAATAAATTCATACCAGAGTTTATTCATGCGGTAGGCCCCAGATAACAAAACTATGTTCAAATTCTGTATATTTATGGTCTCTAAGTTTCCTTTTAGGGTGGTTCACCCTGGTTCTCCAAGGCAAAAAGTCAATTTTTGGCAAAATTTTTCTCAATCAAACGCGAAATGAAAATTTGGGCCGGAAATGAGGAAATGGCAATTATTGGGTTGGGGCGGGTTTTTCACTTATTTAAAAATAGTGTTTAAACGAATCTTAAGTAACGACTCTTAAACCAAGCCCCCTGCGCCCCGAATAAAATAAAAACTATTTTTAATTTGTTTCTGTCTGTAGGTTTGCCAAAAAACGATGAGCTGTATCAGCTGTGAGTGTGTGTAGCTATATCAGGAAAGTAAATAGATAAGCCATGTCAACCATGGGATATTTGGATATTTGGGGTGTGATTCTGAGTGATTAACCCAATTACATTGCGATTCTGACTTGCTCACTCGTTTTTTCGCAAAAATTTTGTCCCTTTTAAAAACCAGATTTTATTGGCTTTCGGCCACTCTGGCACGGGTTTCTGAGTGGTGAAAGTTTATCTGTGACCGTAAAAATTTTTTCCCACAAAATTTTGACTTGAAATTCAAATTTGGACGAATTGAATTTTGGACGAATTGCATTTTGGACGCATTTCATTTTGGATGAATTAAATTTTGGACGATCTGATTTTCGGACGAATTGTTTTTGAACCAATTGACTTTGGACGAACTGACTTTTGGACGAAATGCCATGGCACCGAAAAAAAAACGGAAATTTTTTTTTTCGATATTAAAGGCTAAATTCGCAAATTGAATCGGCAAAAAAATTCTAAAATTGGAGCAAAAAGTGCCAGACCGGAGGCGAGAATAAACTTGAGGGGGTAGCAGCCTAGCAAGTGTGAACTGTACAGTTCAATCTATAAAGTGTCCGCCTAAGCTACAAAAATTAAAAAATACAATGACCCGATACAATGACTTTTTGGATATGGTGGCACGCTAGGCCTGTTTGTGAAAGGGCCACTATATCTAGACTAATATGATTAAATCTACTTTCGTCTGAAGGGAACCCGGTGCCGGTGCAGGCTTGGAATTCATTCGCACCGGCACCAGCACCGGCACCGGGTCCTCTCTTACCCCGCACCGACCCTCACAATTTTCCGCACCGGCACCCGCACCGGCACCGCACCAGCCCGGCCGGTGCGGTGACGGTGCGGCACCTGGTGCAGTTGACAACACTGGTTAATATCACTGGAAAATAAAGCTTCGAAAAAAGGGCTAAAGTTCGTTTACCGGATAACTCAGAATCACGTTTTAACACGTTTTTATGCATTTCACGCTCTGTTATGTGAAAAAAGTGCTTTTAGAATTAGGAAAGCGTTTTTGAGAAAAAAATTTTTTGGCCAAAATTGTACCAAAATTTTCATGTTTTGCGTTTTCTCGGTCGTGTATCAGTTTTTAACTCATTTTTTTTCTGCTTTAGCTTAGGCTTAGGAAAAAAAGTAAATGAAAGAAAATAAATGGCCAAATGTCCAAATATGAAATTTTTGGTACAATTTTGGCCAAAAAATTTTCTCAAAAACGCTTTTTCATAATTTGAAAAACACTTTTTTTCACATAACAGAGCGTAAAATAAATAAAAAACGTGTTAAAACGTGATTCTGAGTTATGCGATGAAACGAATTCCTGCCAAAAAGGGCAAACACTAGTTATTGTTATTTTAACTTATAAATTTTTTGATACCAATATGTCTACTAAATTCCAGCGCTCATTTGAGCATTCAAGGCACAAGGCATACAACATGAAAACTTTTGTCAACAAAACAAAAATTAAATAATTTTGGAGCACTTTACTTTACCCCACCACTCAACAGGGCTGTAAATTTTTTATTTTTGACATCCTACATCCACATCCGCCGGATGTGGATGTTTCGGATGTACACATCGACATCCGGATGTATCTTCCGGATGATTTTACAGCCCTGCCACTCAATTAACCTTGACCCCCACCAGCAAAATCAACTTGGGGACCAAGGCAAAATTTTTTCCATTCTTCAATACCAATAATTTTTTTGCAAAAAAATAATCAAAAAGTGCAGATATATTGTTTTTCAGACCTGTTTTTTGTAATTTCAAAATAAAAAATTCGGCGCTACCGGAGTATACCCCCCCCCCAAATGAAATTTTTTTTAAAGTGTTTCCAAACACTCTATATCGACCTAAAATTGCCTCAGAAGCTCGAAAAAGACATTATTTTTGTGTTCTAGTCAATAAAAAATTGAGTTTTGGGACCACCCAATATACCTATTTTGACCATTTTGAAGGGATTTAGGGCCATATTAAGGTGGGAAAGGACCAAAAAAGGGCCAATTTAGTGTGAAAAAGAAAGATGTTGAACATAGTTTTGTTGACTGGGGCCTACTGCATAAATAAACTCTGGTATGCATACATTTTTTATGCATCCAGAGTCACTTTCGAGTGATTTGCGTCTAAGGTATGTGGGTGTGCGCATCTCAACCCCAAGCAACCGAGCCCCCTGCGCCCCCTTCGGGGCGCAGGGGGCTTGAGAGTTAGAGATGCGCGCACTAACTTACCTCAGACATAATTCCGAGAATACGCTTGAACAAAATGCATTTAGAGACTATTTTTGCCCAGCTCCAGTGACCAAAACATGCCAAAACAGGCAAATGGTCGAAATTTCAAAATGTCCAAAACTCAATTATTATTAACCAGAACTCAAAAATAATGTTTTTTTTTGAACTCTCGAGGCAATTTTGGATCGATATAGGGTGTTTAAAAACACTTTAAAAAAAATTTCATTTGGGGGGGGGGGGTATACTCCGGTAGGGTCAAAATTTCAAATTGAGTGGTGGGGGGAAAAATAAATTTAGCCATAATTTTTTAAACAGAAATCACCATGCTCGTATCGTGGGCAAATCTTATCTTCAATGGGTCATTTCTTAAAATTTATATTATCACGCAGGGTTGCATGTAATTTGAGAGTAAAGTTTTCGTTTTAGGATATGCTTTACTAACTGCACGGTTGCATTTTACATCCTGACTCATGATGTCAATGATTTTTTGGTTCCATATATGGAGGTATTTGAGCACTGTTCCAAAATTGAGTTCCGATGGAACATTACATCAAAAAAAGGTATCCACCAATGAATTTATTCACCAGCAACACCCGATTTTTGCACTGCAATACCATTCACATAGCTCATGATCTAAAGCAAAAATTTGTTTGTTACAACTCTCTTCTCGAATGGTTGCACTGGTCTGGTTGCTCTTCTAGAAAACTTATTCTATTTGAAAATTATGGGTCAAGTGGAGTAGAAAGGTTTTTGCAAAAAGTCAAGCAGGTTAGTGCTTTATTTTATTGATTATGCAGCAAAGCTAAATGTGAAAAGTTGCCACAAAAAACTTTTAAAGGTAATAATTGAAAAATTGTTCAACAACAAAAAGTAGATTGTAGTCAAAATCTGCAGATAAATAGCCTTGACAACCTGAGCAACTTCGAAAACGCTGGAGAACACTTAATTAGCGCCCCCCCCCTCCAAAAACCAAAAATTTGTACCCAAAAATTTCAGAAATGTCTAGCAAGCTCATCGACAGTGCCAAGGCGAAGCGCAAGAAGCGACCGCCTTGGCCAAGAAGCAGGGAAGCAGCTCGGCAGCGAAGAAGTTCAAGGTGGACCAAGAGATCGTCAAGGAATGGATGAAAGGGAAGCATTGTGGTTTTGTAAAAAATAAAGTTTTGGGTACAAATTCCGGGTATGGGGGGGGCGCTAATTAGAGGAAATACGGTATTTAAGTTTGAAAAGGGCATGTAAAGCTTCTCTAAAAAAGTTTTTGCCTTTTTACTCCTATTGCTGTGAATTTTGACTGCTTTGAATTTCAAACCTTAATCTTAAAAGAAAAAGCTTGTCATCGAATTTCAAATTCTTCTCAAGACAAAAATTAAAAGTTTAAATTTTTTCTTGTGTCGAGAGAAATTTGAATTTGACGATAAGAGCAGTTTTATAAGTACAGAGGTCACGCTGAACACGAGTCCAGTGTCAAAATTTTTAAATCAAAAATGCTTTTCAGAAACCCAAAAATATGTTTCAAACATCTTTCAGGGCTAAAAATAGTGAAAACATGCTCTGTGGCATTTTCGAAATTGCCTGAACTGTATATTTGGCTCAATTTACAAGAGAGGGAGCCCGACTGTGACCTGAGATAATTTCGATATATTTTTATGCGCTTATCGATAATTTCCCAGCTCTGAAAGCTAACGAAAATTGGCTAAACTACGGTATGGGGTACCGGCTCAAAACTACCGAAAATGATGTTCTAACGCTGTTTCAACCAATGAAAACAATTAAAAAGGGCGAAAAACTATTGGGCAAAACATTAGAGAACTTTTTGAATAATCAATTTTTTTGACTTTTTGTTTTGGGGGACCGAGGTGATTTAGGTCTGGAGCAGGGGTGGGACGGAAGACAAAAAAAGTCGGAACAAAAATCGGAACCGGAAGTAGAAAATTCTCAAAACCGGAAGTCGGAAATCGGAAGAAAAAAACTGCCGGAAATCGGAAATCGGAAGACGGAAATCGGAAGAAATTCAAAAAATTCCTAGTGCCAAAATTTAATGTTGTACACATGCATCCGTAATTTATTTCAACCATAATCATAACAACAACAAGAAATGATTCTTGGCTGAGCTCTGGCTTGTGTCTGGATTCTATCCTTCTCTTCTTCACAGCTTCTTCTCGACGCTTAAGCAGCTCCGGGTGTTTGCTCTGCAAATGCCATTTGATTGAATTTGTGCTCTTTTCGGTCCAAGATCGACAGAGAAGTTGCATTGCCCAGCTCTGCACATTGCTATAGTTCCATTCTTCTCAAAAAAGCGTCCCACTTTTTCTCGTCTGGCATCTGAAAACGAAAAATATACGAAAAAAATGCAGCGACCAAAATAAATATGCAGTGAAAAGGTCTCCGCAAAGCTGTAACTTCCATTTCCTTGCAAGACATTTCTGCCAAAAATACTTCGAAAATATTTTTCAAGTGAACTATTCTCTTCCGAAATTTCCGAAATTCGCCCTATTTTTTCGGAAATCGGAAATCGGAAAACGGAAGAGAAAAAGTTCCGGAAATCGGAAATCGGAAGACGGAAATCGGAATTCCGTCCCACCCCTGGTCTGGAGTGTACCTGGATACTTAAAAAATAGGGCTTGAACGAAGTTTTATAAGCTGCGACCTACCGCATAAAAAAACTCTGCTATGTATACTTTTTTCTGCATCCGGAGTCACTTTCGAGTGATTTTGTCTAAGGTATGTGGCTGTGCGCATCTCAACCCCAAGCCCGAAGAAGGCGCATGGGCCTTGGTCGGTTAGAGATACGTGCACTCACTTACCTTAGACATGATTCCAAGTATGACTCTTGATCAAAAATGTATATGGAGACTCTTTTTGCCCAGCACTTGTGACCAAAACAGGGTAAAATACCATTAAAATCAGTAAGATTTCTCTTTTTAGGGTATCTAGACACCTTTTCAAAATAGTTCGCCTTGGTCTCCCAAGGTAAAAAGTCAATTTTTGGTAAAAAAATTTTATATGAAAATTATCTGGTCTTCGATAGTTGACCATTTTGTTATGGGTACTAGCTAAAATTTTGTTGCCTTTCACAGCTATAAAGCCAGACAAAATCTTATCGAAGTTCCCCGGTTTACAGTAAGAGTCCCTCTCTTGTTAAAAAAACAACTGGTTTTGACTGATCAATAATACATCCATGAATAGGGTTGTCCAGCCGTCGAAATTTTCGAGCCTTCGCTTGGCTTGAAGTTCGAAGTTCGAAAAGAATCGAACTTCGAGCCGAAAGCTCAAAAAAAAACTTTCGAGAAAATTTCTCGAAATCATGTCTAAGGTATGTGATTGCGCGCATCTCTAACTCTCAAGAAATTCTCAGGGGCTTTGTCTTTCAGGGGCTTAGGGACTTGGAGTTATATACAAATACCATATACATTAGACAAAAACCCCTCGAAAGTTTCTCTGGATGTATAAAACATGTATGCATACCAGAGTTTCTTTATGCGGTAGGCCCAGTTAAAAATAACTATGTTCAATTATTATCTTTTTTGGTTTTTAGAGATGCACGTACCCTTTCAAGTTGGCTCACCTTAGTCCCCCAAGGCTAAAATGCAAAAAAAAATTTCAAAAGTGTCTTCGCACTGATTTTTGTGACTTTTTCACGTTAAAAGTAGCTAAAATGCCCCTAGGACCATTCTGGCCATTTTCGGACCAGGGGTATTGTGTACTTTAGCTCAGTCTGTTATTTTAACAAGTTTAGAAATTTGAATGTTGTCGAGATCAGCATTACTTCACAGTGATTATTGACAGCCAAACAGTGAACAAAAAAGAATCATATTGCTTGCTTAACTATTATGCAGCCAGCAACTGCTCTTTTTTGAGATAGAAGAAAAATATCAAGAAATTATCAGTACAAGATGGAACGTTGCTCTATGTGATAAAGCTAATGAACGATCAAATGAATTCTGTAATTATTGCTATTAGCACAACATTGAATGAACGAAAAATTAAAAGGGGAGGAAACTTCATACAGTCAAACCTCGATATAGTGGCACCAGCAAAAGTTTGTTCCCGCCTTGGGTCCGACACTTCTTTTAACCTTAATTTTGAAGCCTTTTATCAATTTGTTCTGACAATCTGGTCCCAAATATCGTAAAGACTCCAATTTTGCCGATCGTTTTTTGAAAAGAAAACAAATTTTGGGTTGAAAAAGTAAAACCTCGGTATAGTGGCACCTGTTTTCAAAAAAAAAGTGCAACTACTCGACTTTTTAATTTTTTTATCCAAATTTTGTATTAATTTTTATAGAAACGATCCGCAAAATGGGAATCCTTACGATATTTGGGACCAGACAGTCAAAAAAGAAGTGATAAAAGGCTTCAGACATGAGGTTAGAAAAAGTGTCGGACCCAAAGCGGAACGAGCTTTTGGGGTGCCAGTATATCGAGCTTTGACTGTACCAAAATGTAGCCAAGATTCTGGGGTTTCATTTCAGCTATCGAACCGAGAAAAAAAGTCATATTAAGTTAGAGTTGGGATTCGAAAAACATTTAACGATGTCGAATTTAATGCTGTCCTACACAGGGCTGTCATTTGCATAAAATCCCATAATTAAGGCAAGTACTGACAATGAACCAGTGCTGGAAAAAGATTCTCATAAATTACTCAATAGTTTTGACCCTAGAAGTCAGTGAACTGGGTCAGTTTTTTAGAAGGTTTTTTTTCCTAGAAGTCAATTTTTTGAAAAAAATTAATATCTTGAAAAGGTGACTAAAATTCCAAAAAAACTGGAGAAAATTGATTTTGGTCATTTTCCAAGATATTATTTTTTTCAAAAAAGCCATATCTCAACACCCAGATTTTTTAAAGCTACTGTGTAAAGTGGGTTTTGTAGCTATTGAACTGCGCTACATCATGATGCTTTTTTTTGATGTAGCCTTGAACTTCCAATGAAAATTTTGATCAGTTAAAGTGATAAAAATGCCTATCAACATCCTTACATGACCTTACATGTGTTTGTAGCCAAAAAATGGCTTTTCTAAATATTCTAATGAAACTTTATATACTATTCGAAAGAGGAAGGAAAGAGCTACAATTTATATCATTGAATTGATTTTTGGATGCAATATTAATCTTAAAAAAGCCGTTTTAAAATCCGTCGGGTATTTTTAGGACACCCGGTATGTACTTTTTGCCTGACAAAATTTTTGTTGTCTAGTAAAGATGAAGCTGAAAATTCAATATATCCTGTTCTTATCACTTTCGCGTGACAAGAAATGTCGAAAATGTGATGAAAATAATAAAATTTTGAAGAATATTTTATTAAAAAAAATTCTCAAAAACAATAGGGGACCAGGGCAAAATTTTTAAAAAATTTTGCGAAAAAAGTCAACATGGACGACCAAGACAACTTTTTTGTGCGAGGGCTGCGAACACATATAGAGCCAAAGCGTTCATGTGGGTTCGAATTCGAGTGCTTTGTCGACCACCTTCAACCACTACACTACCGAGCATAGTTGCACGACAGCAAAATTTTCAAATCACGTCTCCACCGATCTCTTAAAACTTTCCCCGCCTCCGCCGGCGGACACTTATCCGCTGGTTAAATCTCTCCGCCGCCTCCTCCGCCAAGATAATTTTTATACCATTTTAAAAATAAAGCAGAATTTATTTTCAGTACATTTATTTAATATAATCGTGTCAAACTTTGATAAGATGAGCCAAATACAACAGAAATACCAGAGAAGAAACTAATTTGAAGAGGCATGCTCACCTGTTAAAATTTGTCCCCGCCAATTCCTTTTTTTCATAATAATTGAACTTCTGTACAGATTTTTCAGCTTGGTTTCTAACAAAACAAGGCCCAGAATTTTACTTTAGGTATAGTTTTATTAGAATCCAAGTTCGAAAATACGTACAGAAGCTTAATCAATAAGCTTTTTTTTGAATTTGCTGGAACAAATTCAAACAGGTGAGCATGCGCCTTCAATGAATATGCAAAAAAGATAATACCACTTTTTTATTCGCTTTCCTTACCGTTTGCATACCTGCTCATCGGCAAACCTTTTTGGGCAGCCGACGATTGCGCCATTTCAAATTGCGCCAACTCAGATTGCGCCACTGCAAAATGCGCCAAAATCGAATTGCGCCACTGCAAATTGCGCCATTACAACCCTGCCATTTCTGGTCATTTTACTGAAATTGATCATTGAAGGACATAAAAACAGTCACCCCTAATACTGGAAGGGAACAAAATCTGTTGAGATCAGATCAAAAAACACATTTGCTTAACTTTAATTAGAGTAAATAGTGGCGCAATTTTATTTTGGCGCAATTTGCAGTGGCACAATCTGATTTTGGCGCAATTTGCAGTGGCGCAATCTGCATTGGCGCAATTTGAATGTGGCGCAATCTGAATTGGCGCAATTTGAAATGGCGCAATCGTCGGCATTGGACTATTGAAAATTTGATATATTTTTAGTTTATCAAATCAATTATTTTCATTAATTAATATTTTTTTTGAAAAAATACCAATCGAGAAACAACAAAATTGAAACAAAAATCGCTACGCCGGCGGCGTCGCCTCCGCCGCCATTTATTCGTTCTGCCGTCGCCTTCGCCGCCTTCTAAAAGCCACCTCGCTGCCGCCTGCGTCAGCGCCGGCAGTTCTGAATTTCCCGCCTCCGCCTGGCGGCTCCACCAGGCGGAGACTTTTCGGAGAACCAAGGTATTGTCTATTTTTATTGTCTGTATTGTCTCATTTAATTGTCTTTCTTAGTATTGTCTCTTTCATTGTCTCTTTTACGTGCAAATGAACGAAATTGTGACTAAAACACATTGGCATGCAAAATGCGAAAAACAAATTGATCGGAGGAAAAAATTAAAATGGGTTGCACTGTTTGGGGTGCAACTATGCTACCGAGGCACACATTAAAACCTGTTTTTTGTAATTTCGGACCACACTTTGTTACCTCGGATTTTGACGAAAACTTCATTCCACTCCTGTCTTGTAAAGCATGTTGTTTTAGGTAGGTTAATGCGTGTTTGCTATTATAAAGGTGCCTTCGTTGATGAAAAACGCGCCAATTAATAAATCTATTTTGAAATTTCTCAAATCTGTAGTTTTTCTTAGTATTGGTGTTAATATTGGTAATTCGAAGTAATTTAGTTTGACAATTATAGAGTGTGATAGCTCGTTAGAACCTGAGATTGAGCTGAATCTTTCGGCATGAATAGGTTTTGTAGAAAATCTGAGGCCATATTCGTGCTCATCGTGGTCAATTAGCTTACAAAATTGCGATCAGATAATTTGAAAAAATTCATCGGAAAATTGAGATTTTGCCTTGGTCCCCCTTATGATTTCGCTGTTTAAACACAGGGGTCTCCCACCAAGGCAAAATCTCAATTTTTATGACTTTTTTAATTACCTGATCGCACCACTGTAAGCAAATCGACCACCCTGAGCACGAATATGGCTTCAGAATTTGCATATTGTCAATAAAAATAAAGTTTTCTCGATAAATTTTCCAAAATGTCAAAATTTCAGTGCTACCACTTTAGTTCATTTTAGAGTAACTTCCTGAGGACAATTTTTTTTAATTTTTTGCACTATCTGATGCAAAATTAGTCACGGCTCGTTAAATTTGAATTTCATAGCACTTGAAAATCAACAGAAGGCCAAGATTTTTGTCTTTTAAGGCTTGTTTCCAATGAGCGGATTTTACCTTCACTCTCACTCTCACTCTTCATTGGGTACACGAAAATCTTTCACTCTCACTCTGACTTTGACTCTCCCTTCACTTTCACCCTCAGTGTGTACCCAATTGAGAGTGAGAGTGAAAGGCAGACTGAGAGTGAGAGTGAATGGCAACTTTTATAAGACTTGAAACTGAAAAGACTGAGAGTGAGAGTGAGAGGCAGACTGAGAGTAAAAATTTCGACTTTTTTTATTTATTTTTCTCTTTGTATCTCCTGGTATGTTTCTTCACATAAACCTACCTAGGTAAGTCAAGCCTCATTATATTTTTAGTCTGAAGCAACCAAACAAGTGGTCGACCACTTGGATCAAAATTTTTTTTTACTTTTTTCGCGTTCCAAAACCTGTTTTCTGGATTGATTCGGGACGCTGAAGATGGTTTGACAGTGGTAAAAGGCCGTTTTCTCAGGTATTTTTGAGTATTGTGCAATAATTGATTTTGGTAAAATCAATTATTGCCTGAAACTTAAAACTTTCTCGATAAAACGTGATTTCACTACTGTCAAACCATCTTCAGCGTGCCCGAATCAGTCCAGAAAACAGGTTTCGGAACATGAAAAACTTAAAAAAAAATTTTGATCCAAGTGGTCGACCACTTGGTTTGGTTGGTGTATGGATTATCCAGTAGAACTGAGGTTGGATCATAGAAAAACATTTTAAATTTTAAAAGCCCTTTACAAGACAAGAACATTACTACCCGGGTACCACTGCACTACCTGAGTCCCTAACCTGGGTACTACCACCTGCGTACAACAAAACCAAGTGGTCGTCCACTTGGATCGAAATTTTTTTTTACGTTTTTCATGTTCCAAAACCTGTTTTTGGACTAACTCAGGCATGCTGAAGATGGTTTGACAGTAGCAAAATAACATTTTCTCGGGTATTTTTTGAGTTTTAGCTAATAATTGATTTTACAAAATCAGTTATTCTATAAAACTAAAAAAATACCCGAGAAAATGTTATTTTGCTACTGTCAAACCATCATCAGCATACCCGAATCAGTCAGAAAATAAGTTTTGTAACCCGAACAACGTGAAAATTTTTTTTGTTGTGCGCAACTGTGAAGTGAGCGCTTGACCCAAAGTGCTGGTCATGGACGATTTTGAATTGGGGCCTTCTGGAAATAATTACGTTATTTTGATAGCTAAAATTAGTCAAAATCGTGACACAAAATACATAGGCACAATTTGAAATTGGCACAAACAGAAGAGGCACAAATTGAATTGGCACAATTTGAAAGGGCACAAACTGCAGGGGCACAAACCAAAAAGGCACAATTTGATTCGACACAATCTAAAATGGCACATCTCTCTCCTTCCCGAAAATTTGTGAGTGAGACTGAAAAAAGTCTTTGGATACACTGAAAGTGAGAGTGAGAGTCAAAAAAAAACTCATTGGTACACTGAAAGTCAGAGTGAGAGTGCAAGTGAGAGTGAAAGTAAGACTGAAAGGCAATTTTTTCCTGTTGGGTACACACTGAGAGTGAGAGTGAAAGTGCGAGGCAGACTGAGAGTGAGAGTGAAAGGAAAATCCGCTCATTGGAAACAGGGCTTTAGAGTAAAAAGGTGTCCGAAAAACAAATATTCCCATTTAGCCACGTAATTCTCAAAAAAATTTGCATTACTCGAATTTTTTTGTCTGGGATAGAAGCGCATGTAATTGTGCGTCGAATAGTATATTATTTGTATATTAGAGTGAAACAAATAGCTGCCATACCTTGAAAAGAAAAAAACTCCGCAATTTTTTAAATTTTCCAACATGACACTTTTCGAAAGCGCGCGTTCCCAAAGATACCCCTTTTCCGTCGAAATTGGTGTTTTCTTGTGTAAAATTAAAAGGCGCGTCTGACAGCTACTTACATTAACACTTACACTTATATTTACACTTAAGTTTGTGATACAGCCATTAACACTAGAAGAACAGAGCGTAAACAGGGTGACGTTCCGAATCTGCAAAAAAATGAAAAAATGTTTCTTTTCCGATAGTTATGGCCTTGTGAGGAAGGGCTATTTTTACGAAGTTTTCTTGAAATTTTTATTTCTATTTTTGAGTCATATCTTTTCATCAACAGCTCAAATTTTTTACTTTAATGCTTATTAGGTGCAAAATTTCATAAACATTTCAATAAATATATAGTATTTTGACTATGTTCATCCGTTAGCCACGTTTTGGTAAATTGGGTTTTTTTTACTTTCGAAAGCTTTTCGTTTTCGCTTTTTAATGAACTTTCTGTATAGTTGACAGACGCGTATATAAATACATCGTGCATTGGCGCATTAAATGCGCCTGCCAAAAAACGAAAATTTTTGTAACTTCAAAAAAAACATAGGCTTCTTTTTATAGAAACATCTTAGTGGCCTCTTATTGATCTATGTCTCAAAAGCTACCTATCTTAGATAGGCTATCTACAACCCACCCCACCTGGCCACCTACCAACCCTACCTGGCAATCTTTCTACGCTATAAGACCACATAACTCTCCCGTGTTTACAATGGCATGTCGATGTCGAAGGTGGTTACAATAGAAGTCGATGTCGATGTCTATGTCGATGTCGAAGGTGGTTACAATGGGAAATCGGTCACCATAATGAGAATCGGTCACCACACCATATTTTTCATATATTTTTTTATTGTTTTTATTTATTATCTTGAAGAAGAAGTCATTATTTTGATCTTTTTTAACTACCTAACCACTAGGATAGTATCAAACGTAAAAGCCCCTCCAAAGAGTATTTTTTTCTAAGCCTACCTTTTTCGGTTCTTGAGTTTTTTTTCACGCCAATCCTTGCAATGGGTAATGGGCTGGTCTTCGCCGCGAAGCAGCCAAAATAATCTTGGTATTGTCGGTGCAAAATGTGTGAAATAGGCTTTGCACCTATAAGGGTTCGAACCATCACCCGCGTTTTGAGAAATTTATGCGGGAATTAAATTTTTAAGTCAATCCAAACCAAGTGGATTTCACCAGGAGCAAAATTTTTTACTTTTTCAGCCCCCAAAATCTGTTTTCTGGATTGATTCGGGCATGCTGAAGGTGGTTTGATAGAGGTGAAATGCCGTTTTCTCATGTATTTTTCGAGTTTTGGTAAAGCGAGTTTTGGTAAAATCAATTGTACTCGATACTCGAAAAAAACAATACAAAACCTTATTTCACTAATATCAAACCATCTTCAGCGTGTCCGAATCAGTCCACAAAACAAGTTTCAGAACCCGAAAAAGAAAAAAATTTGATCCAAGTACGACCACCAAAATTTTTCAAAACTGAGCTTGATGGTTCGAACGGCTGTACCCCGAAATTTAAGCGCCATTCGCTAGATGGTCGTTTTGCTAAAATTTTGTTAGCTAGTAGTTGTTTTGATAAATATCGTTGTTGTTAAGCTACATCTTCTTCGGTTCGGTTTGATTTCGGGATACAGACCTAAAAACCTAAACGATTAATCCAAACTGAAAAAAATTGTGTTCTAGAAACGGTTTAATTTGAATTGGGGTCCTCTACTCTGGACTGATTGCACCCAGAGGGGTTTGAACCAGCGACCTGGTGATGAGTGTATGGACCTCTACGACAAGTAAACACTCAAAATTATGATAAAAAAGGTATGCACCCAGGTGGATTCGAACCAGCATCCGCGGCGGTGCTATCCAAGTGGCCGTCCACTTGATCAAAAACGTTTTCGGGTTCCAAAACCATTTTTCTGCACTAATTCGAGCATGCTGAAGAGGGTTTGACAGTGGAAAATCACGTGTTATCGATAAATTTCAGAGTAATTGTGAATTCTTGATTTACCCAAATTAAGAGTTTACGATAACTGAAAATCTTTCCGAAAAATGTGATTTTACTACTGTCAAAACATCTTCAGCATGCTGGAATTAGTTCAGCAAAATATCTTGTAATACAAAAACGTGATAAAAAATGGATCCAAGTGGACGACCACTTGGATATGCACCGCCGATGTTGCTGGTTCGAATCCACCTGGGTGCACACTTTATTTTTCCCATAATTTTAGATGTAAAAAGACTAACGTTTGACCTTTCAGGTCATTGGTGAATCTGCCCCTACTCTTGGATATCAACCTGTCCAGGTGGTACACAACCCTTGATTTGGGTTGGGTAGGTAAAATTGCAGTTTTGGTCTAAACAAGCCCAACTCTTCACAGATTTTTTAGTTGGAAAAACGGATTTTTTTTTTAAATGAACTTTTTTATTTTTAGGCCTTAGACATCCACCTGGCCAGGTGACACTACGCCAGGTATCGGAAATTAGGGTGTGTAAAATCGCAACTTCGGGCTTAACAAACCCAATTCCCCACACAATTTTAAGTCAGAAAAATGGCTTTTTTTATTTTTAAGAAATTTTAATTTTTCGAAATGCAAAATGCGCCTAAATTTCGGGGTACCGCGCTCGAACCCGATGGGTGCAAAATATACATACACGTAGTTAGATACTATCCAGGTTTAAGTAGGTGAAAATGTTCAAAATATAACTTGCATTGGAGGGTGGACGCACTTGGGGTTTCATGCAATCGAATTCATAGTGCAGTGGTTAACGTGATGGGCTAAATGTAAAAATCACATGTTCGATTCACGTACCTGCATTTTCAAAATACCGTATTGTCATCATACCTGTGAAACAAAAGAACCAGAAAAGGTCTTTACCAAAATGTTTTACCAAGTGTTGTCTTTAGCGGAATTATTTTAAGCAAATGTGCCTTTAGCAAATACATCCAAAGAAATAATTTAAGGGGGTAAAAATAATTTGCCCAAATTTAAATTTTAGGGATAAAAAATAATTTCAGGTGGTAAAAACAATTTGAGCCTGAAAGTTTGCATGGTCTATCTCTTTGAAGTTGCATAGGCAAAAGTTACTTGGTCGGTTCACAGGGGCAACAGACCACCATACAATGACTCTTTATGATTTTTTTTCCACCATCGTGTTCAGCGTGAAATTCTGCACAAGAATATACTTTCAGGACATACGGTCTCTCCGGTGTTGAAAATCATAAAAGACTAGAAAAATAAAGGCATGTCGAAGTACCTGCCGAAGTCCATGTTGAAATGCAAAGAAAAATACGGTGTAGTGCTCGAAAATAATTATGTTTGAAATATTTTCGTTATTTTTTTCAAACACTTTATAGCCTAAAAGATAGCGCATGAAATTCCGCACCAGATGAATAAAAATAATTGTATTTGACTGTTAAAACCTAGTTCTTGTCGAAGCCGAAGAAAAAAATTCGAACGATTCGAATTTCCAAAATCTATATTAAAAAGTCTACTTCGACATCGACATAGACTTTGACATGTCACTGTAACCACTTTGCTTCGACATCGACATCGACTTCGACATCGACATGCCATTGTAACCAGCCATCTAACCCACAAACACAAAAAATTGAAATTGAATGATGAATTTCCACTTCTCTTCAAGACAAAAAATATTTTAATTCAATGAAGCTCCGCGTTTACTATGGTCCTGATTTGCTGAATCCTAATCTCAAAATCGATCAGGCTCCGACCGAAATCTTTGTTGCATGATATCTTTTTTTCATACGAAGCCAAGATTTTTCGCTACAACGTAACAGAGATCTTTTGAGGTTTTGCTTTGTCAACTATACAGAAAGTTCATTAAAAAGCGAAAATGTTAATTAAATGACTAGAATGAACCCTCGATTTAATGTATACCGATTTAGTGTACATCTGAAGCCGGTCCCCAGGGTGTACACTAAACGGAAGTTGACTGTATAATAATATTATTGAATAATAATATTATTAAAATATTATCATTGACCAGTCAATAGTAATATCGTTCAAATGTATTACCGCTATCTGCCGACTCTGCATAAAAAGTGTTATTTGTCAAAGTTTCAAGTGTGGCTAAGCAAATGCGACTGCGGCTTTCGGCTATTTCAAAATGTTGCTGCGGCTATGCGCTGCGGCTATTTTCTGAAATCAGTGCGGAAAATCGGTTTTAAAGAGCATGCCCACGCTAATAAGAAGAAGTGCATGAAAATAGAATTTCTCCCTTATTATTGATCTCTGTACAGATTTTTTAACGTGGTTTCTAACAAAACAATGCTATAATTCAATTTTAGAATATTTTTGTTAGAAAACAAGTTGAAAAATCCGTACAAAGTCAATGATTAGGAAACAATTTGAATCCCGGGCACCACCTCTTATTTGCGTGGGCATGCCCCTTTCACTACTTCGAGTTCAACTCGAGTACGAGGTCAAGTTATTTTACTGCAACCAATTCCATGCAACTTCGAAAAAATAGTTTTATGAGAAGTCATGCACTTCGACGAAATAGACATATTTTCAAAAATGCACTCAAATCTTTTTATGAAGCACTTTTCTGCTAATACGTACATGTTGTGGTCGACTGCTGTGAGCCGAGCATAGTGAACTAAGCAAAAAAGTACCAGGAGTAAAAAAAGTCCGGAATAATTTGAATCACCTACTTCGAAAACTAATTCTGACATAAATGGTTGATCATTCTTCACTAGTTTTGTCATGAAGATTTGACAAAAGCTCATCAACATGTGAAATTTTGTTGATGAGACTCTG